>OX276378.1:0-90278 GCA_946251855.1 Alsophila aescularia | reverse complement strand
TACTCTCCTGTGGAGTCAAGGCTTCTGTTTTTGTCTGATTGCGGCCGGTGGAGCATTTAATTTTGGGGAGGTAGTTGTCACCTTTGGTTTTTCCCATTTGTCAATGCTTTTTCTAACATTGGTCTCTTTAGATGTTCCTGCCATCTCTGGTCATTTTTGGTGATGTCTGGGAGTCCATTTGGTCAATAGTTCCAGCTTTTTGATCGGGTATGGAAGGCGAACATACTTGTAATTCGCGAAAATTAATTAATTATTTTATGAACTAAAAGATGAATAAAGCAAAATAATTGTAAATAAATATAACTTATTGTCTGTAACTCAATAAAATTTCAAGGCAAAAGTCAATATGAATATAAAATACACGATAAAGTCTCCAAGGACTAAGAGTCAAGACTCGCCTATGGTCAATGCAATGCAACTCGCAATGTTTTTCGGCTAAACGCTTTCGTTAATATACTAAATCGTTATACTACGTTAGGTAGCAACTCGAAAAAGATTGACTCTAGCCTAGAGTCAGTCCTAACATTTAAGACAAAACAAATAAATAATTACGTAAATGATTTCCGTAAAGTACAAAAATTTAATTTTTTTCCTATTATAGTCCGCCCCTATAGGAAACTTCAAATTCTTATTGTCGTAGACTGGGGTGGGCGGGTGGCGTGTCCTTAAATAGTCAAAATATCCTAATATTATAGCCTGATTAGGAGAATCAAAAACAAATGTTTTCAAAATTTTTGTCTGATTTCAACCCGACCCTATGGAAAACTTCAAATTCTTACTATCGTAGACCTGGGTGGGAGGGTGGGCAAAATTTGTCGAAATTAGCGTTTTCGAGTATGGGGCGCGGTGCGCGCTCACTCGCTGATTCCTAGAAAAATACTAGAAAAATTCTAAAAAAATGAAATGGCCAAAATATTGATGTAAATGTGTTATTTGTATTGAAAATTACGTTAATTTAATAAAATTTTTCGTTTTTCAGATGCAGACCGGCGTGCGCGGCGGTGCTCGCAAAGCTGAAAACGTGTATGCGGTGATTTAAAATTATATTCCAGAGACGTATGTGATAAAATATAGAATTTAACAATAAAATGCTACTAAATAGCTTTAAAATTATGAAAATCTGTAAATTTTGAATATTTTTTCAGGAAACGATATCCTTTTTAGTAACGCTGTGTGAACGCTCGTGATTACGCGTATTATGATATGCCACACTTGTATATCCAGTTATATTTGAGTTTGCAAAAAATCAGTTTGTACTGGGCTCGGTACTTGGTATATCAACTTTTTAGTACTGACGAAATAAAATTTTGTCGAAATTAGCGTTTTCGAGTATGGGGCGCGGTGCGCGCTCACTCGCTGATTCCTAGAAAAATACTAGAAAAATTCTAAAAATGAAATGGCCAAAATATTGATGTAAATGTGTTATTTGTATTGAAAATTACGTTAATTTAATAAAAATTTTCGTTTTTTCAGATGCAGACCGCGTGCGCGGCGTGCTCGCAAAGCTGAAAACGTGTATGCGGTGATTTAAAATTATATTCCAGAGACGTATGTGATAAAATATAGAATTTAACAATAAAATGCTACTAAATAGCTTTAAAATTATGAAAATCTGTAAATTTGAATATTTTTTCAGGAAACGATATCCTTTTTAGTAACGCTGTGTGAAACGCTCGTGATTACGCGTATTATGATATGCCACACTTGTATATCCAGTTATATTTGAGTTTGCAAAAAATCAGTTTGTACTGGGCTCGGTACTTGGGTATATCAACTTTTTAGTACTGACGAAATAAAATTTTGTCGAAATTAGCGTTTTCGAGTATGGGGCGCGGTGCGCGCTCACTCGCTGATTCCTAGAAAAATACTAGAAAAATTCTAAAAAATGAAATGGCCAAAATATTGATGTAAATGTGTTATTTGTATTGAAAATTACGTTAATTTAATAAAATTTTCGTTTTTCAGATGCAGACCGCGTGCGCGGCGTGCTCGCAAAGCTGAAAACGTGTATGCGGTGATTTAAAATTATATTCCAGAGACGTATGTGATAAAATATAGAATTTAACAATAAAATGCTACTAAATAGCTTTAAAATTATGAAAATCTGTAAATTTTGATATTTTTTCAGGGAAACGATATCCTTTTAGTAACGCTGTGTGAAACGCTCGTGATTACGCGTATTATGATATGCCACACTTGTATATCCAGTTATATTTGAGTTTGCAAAAAATCAGTTTGTACTGGGGCTCGGTACTTGGGTATATCAACTTTTTAGTACTGACGAAATAAATTTTGTCGAAATTAGCGTTTTCGAGTATGGGGCGCGGTGCGCGCTCACTCGCTGATTCCTAGAAAAATACTAGAAAAATTCTAAAAAATGAAATGGCCAAAATATTGATGTAAATGTGTTATTTGTATTGAAAATTACGTTAATTTAATAAAATTTTTCGTTTTTCAGATGCAGACCGCGTGCGCGGCGTGCTCGCAAAGCTGAAAACGTGTATGCGGTGATTTAAAATTATATTCCAGAGACGTATGTGATAAAATATAGAATTTAACAATAAAATGCTACTAAATAGCTTTAAAATTATGAAAATCTGTAAATTTTGAATATTTTTTCAGGAAACGATATCCTTTTTTAGTAACGCTGTGTGAAACGCTCGTGATTACGCGTATTATGATATGCCACACTTGTATATCCAGTTATATTTGAGTTTGCAAAAATCAGTTTGTACTGGGCTCGGTACTTGGGTATATCAAACTTTTTAGTACTGACGAAATAAAATTTTGTCGAAATTAGCGTTTTCGAGTATGGGGCGCGGTGCGCGCTCACTCGCTGATTCCTAGAAAAATACTAGAAAAATTCTAAAAAATGAAATGGCCAAAATATTGATGTAAATGTGTTATTTGTATTGAAAATTACGTTAATTAATAAAATTTTTCGTTTTTCAGATGCAGACCGCGTGCGCGGCGTGCTCGCAAAGCTGAAAACGTGTATGCGGTGATTTAAAATTATATTCCAGAGACGTATGTGATAAAATATAGAATTTAACAATAAAATGCTACTAAATAGCTTTAAAATTATGAAAATCTGTAAATTTTGAATATTTTTTCAGGAAACGATATCCTTTTTAGTAACGCTGTGTGAAACGCTCGTGATTACGCGTATTATGATATGCCACACTTGTATATCCAGTTATATTTGAGTTTGCAAAAAATCAGTTTGTACTGGGCTCGGTACTTGGGTATATCAACTTTTTAGTACTGACGAAATAAAATTTTGTCGAAATTAGCGTTTTCGAGTATGGGGCGCGGTTGCGCGCTCACTCGCTGATTCCTAGAAAAATACTAGAAAAATTCTAAAAATGAAATGGCCAAAATATTGATGTAAATGTGTTATTTGTATTGAAAATTACGTTAATTTAATAAAAATTTTCGTTTTTCAGATGCAGACCGCGTGCGCGGCGTGCTCGCAAAGCTGAAAACGTGTATGCGGTGATTTAAAATTATATTCCAGAGACGTATGTGATAAATATAGAATTTAACAATAAAATGCTACTAAATAGCTTTAAAATTATGAAAATCTGTAAATTTTGAATATTTTTTCAGGAAACGATATCCTTTTTAGTAACGCTGTGTGAAACGCTCGTGATTACGCGTATTATGATATGCCACACTTGTATATCCAGTTATATTTGAGTTTGCAAAAAATCAGTTTGTACTGGGCTCGGTACTTGGGTATATCAACTTTTTAGTACTGACGAAATAAAATTTTGTCGAAATAGCGTTTTCGAGTATGGGGCGCGGTGCGCGCTCACTCGCTGATTCCTAGAAAAATACTAGAAAAATTCTAAAAAATGAAATGGCCAAAATATTGATGTAAATGTGTTATTTGTATTGAAAATTACGTTAATTTAATAAAAATTTTCGTTTTTCAGATGCAGACCGCGTGCGCGGCGTGCTCGCAAAGCTGAAAACGTGTATGCGGTGATTTAAAATTATATTCCAGAGACGTATGTGATAAAATATAGAATTTAACAATAAAATGCTACTAAATAGCTTTAAAATTATGAAAATCTGTAAATTTTGAATATTTTTTCAGGAAACGATATCCTTTTTAGTAACGCTGTGTGAAACGCTCGTGATTACGCGTATTATGATATGCCACACTTGTATATCCAGTTATATTTGAGTTTGCAAAAAATCAGTTTGTACTGGGCTCGGTACTTGGGTATATCAACTTTTTAGTACTGACGAAATAAAATTTTGTCGAAATTAGCGTTTTCGAGTATGGGGCGCGGTGCGCGCTCACTCGCTGATTCCTAGAAAAATACTAGAAAAATTCTAAAAAATGAAATGGCCAAAATATTGATGTAAATGTGTTATTTGTATTGAAAATTACGTTAATTTAATAAAATTTTTCGTTTTTCAGATGCAGACCGCGTGCGCGGCGTGCTCGCAAAGCTGAAAACGTGTATGCGGTGATTTAAAATTATATTCCAGAGACGTATGTGATAAAATATAGAATTTAACAATAAAATGCTACTAAATAGCTTTAAAATTATGAAAATCTGTAAATTTTGAATATTTTTTCAGGAAACGATATCCTTTTTAGTAACGCTGTGTGAAACGCTCGTGATTACGCGTATTATGATATGCCACACTTGTATATCCAGTTATATTTGAGTTTGCAAAAAATCAGTTTGTACTGGGCTCGGTACTTGGGTATATCAACTTTTTAGTACTGACGAAATAAAATTTTGTCGAAATTAGCGTTTTCGAGTATGGGGCGCGGTGCGCGCTCACTCGCTGATTCCTAGAAAAATACTAGAAAAATTCTAAAAAATGAAATGGCCAAAATATTGATGTAAATGTGTTATTGTATTGAAAATTACGTTAATTTAATAAAATTTTTCGTTTTTCAGATGCAGACCGCGTGCGCGGCGTGCTCGCAAAGCTGAAAACGTGTATGCGGTGATTTAAAATTATATTCCAGAGACGTATGTGATAAAATATAGAATTTAACAATAAAATGCTACTAAATAGCTTTAAAATTATGAAAATCTGTAAATTTTGAATATTTTTTCAGGAAACGATATCCTTTTTAGTAACGCTGTGTGAAACGCTCGTGATTACGCGTATTATGATATGCCACACTTGTATATCCAGTTATATTTGAGTTTGCAAAAAATCAGTTTGTACTGGGCTCGTACTTGGGTATATCAACTTTTTAGTACTGACGAAATAAAATTTTGTCGAAATTAGCGTTTTCGAGTATGGGGCGCGGTGCGCGCTCACTCGCTGATTCCTAGAAAAATACTAGAAAAATTCTAAAAAATGAAATGGCCAAAATATTGATGTAAATGTGTTATTTGTATTGAAAATTACGTTAATTTAATAAAAATTTTCGTTTTTCAGATGCAGACCGCGTGCGCGGCGTGCTCGCAAAGCTGAAAACGTGTATGCGGTGATTTAAAATTATATTCCAGAGACGTATGTGATAAAATATAGAATTTAACAATAAAATGCTACTAAATAGCTTTAAAATTATGAAAATCTGTAAATTTTGAATATTTTTTCAGGAAACGATATCCTTTTTAGTAACGCTGTGTGAAACGCTCGTGATTACGCGTATTATGATATGCCACACTTGTATATCCAGTTATATTTGAGTTTGCAAAAAATCAGTTTGTACTGGGCTCGGTACTTGGGTATATCAACTTTTTAGTACTGACGAAATAAAATTTTGTCGAAATTAGCGTTTTCGAGTATGGGGCGCGGTGCGCGCTCACTCGCTGATTCCTAGAAAAATACTAGAAAAATTCTAAAAAATGAAATGGCCAAAATATTGATGTAAATGTGTTATTTGTATTGAAAATTACGTTAATTTAATAAAATTTTTCGTTTTTCAGATGCAGACCGCGTGCGCGGCGTGCTCGCAAAGCTGAAAACGTGTATGCGGTGATTTAAAATTATATTCCAGAGACGTATGTGATAAAATATAGAATTTAACAATAAAATGCTACTAAATAGCTTTAAAATTATGAAAATCTGTAAATTTTGAATATTTTTTCAGGAAACGATATCCTTTTTAGTAACGCTGTGTGAAACGCTCGTGATTACGCGTATTATGATATGCACACTTGTATATCCAGTTATATTTGAGTTTGCAAAAAATCAGTTGTACTGGGCTCGGTACTTGGGTATATCAACTTTTTAGTACTGACGAAATAAAATTTTGTCGAAATTAGCGTTTTCGAGTATGGGGCGCGGTGCGCGCTCACTCGCTGATTCCTAGAAAAATACTAGAAAAATTCTAAAAAATGAAATGGCCAAAATATTGATGTAAATGTGTTATTTGTATTGAAAATTACGTTAATTTAATAAAATTTTTCGTTTTTCAGATGCAGACCGCGTGCGCGGCGTGCTCGCAAAGCTGAAAACGTGTATGCGGTGATTTAAAATTATATTCCAGAGACGTATGTGATAAAATATAGAATTTAACAATAAAATGCTACTAAATAGCTTTAAAATTATGAAAATCTGTAAATTTTGAATATTTTTTCAGGAAACGATATCCTTTTTAGTAACGCTGTGTGAAACGCTCGTGATTACGCGTATTATGATATGCCACACTTGTATATCCAGTTATATTTGAGTTTGCAAAAAATCAGTTTGTACTGGGCTCGGTACTTGGGTATATCAACTTTTTAGTACTGACGAAATAAAATTTTGTCGAAATTAGCGTTTTCGAGTATGGGGCGCGGTGCGCGCTCACTCGCTGATTCCTAGAAAAATACTAGAAAAATTCTAAAAAATGAAATGGCCAAAATATTGATGTAAATGTGTTATTTGTATTGAAAATTACGTTAATTTAATAAAATTTTTCGTTTTTCAGATGCAGACCGCGTGCGCGGCGTGCTCGCAAAGCTGAAAACGTGTATGCGGTGATTTAAAATTATATTCCAGAGACGTATGTGATAAAATATAGAATTTAACAATAAAATGCTACTAAATAGCTTTAAAATTATGAAAATCTGTAAATTTTGAATATTTTTTCAGGAAACGATATCCTTTTTAGTAACGCTGTGTGAAACGCTCGTGATTACGCGTATTATGATATGCCACACTTGTATATCCAGTTATATTTGAGTTTGCAAAAAATCAGTTTGTACTGGGCTCGGTACTTGGGTATATCAACTTTTTAGTACTGACGAAATAAAATTTTGTCGAAATTAGCGTTTTCGAGTATGGGGCGCGGTGCGCGCTCACTCGCTGATTCCTAGAAAAATACTAGAAAAATTCTAAAAAATGAAATGGCCAAAATATTGATGTAAATGTGTTATTTGTATTGAAAATTACGTTAATTTAATAAAATTTTTCGTTTTTCAGATGCAGACCGCGTGCGCGGCGTGCTCGCAAAGCTGAAAACGTGTATGCGGTGATTTAAAATTATATTCCAGAGACGTATGTGATAAAATATAGAATTTAACAATAAAATGCTACTAAATAGCTTTAAAATTATGGAAAATCTGTAAATTTTGAATATTTTTTCAGGAAACGATATCCTTTTTAGTAACGCTGTGTGAAACGCTCGTGATTACGCGTATTATGATATGCCACACTTGTATATCCAGTTATATTTGAGTTTGCAAAAAATCAGTTTGTACTGGGCTCGGTACTTGGGTATATCAACTTTTTAGTACTGACGAAATAAAATTTTGTCGAAATTAGCGTTTTCGAGTATGGGCGCGGTGCGCGCTCACTCGCTGATTCCTAGAAAAATACTAGAAAAATTCTAAAAATGAAATGGCCAAAATATTGATGTAAATGTGTTATTTGTATTGAAAATTACGTTAATTTAATAAAAATTTTCGTTTTTCAGATGCAGACCGCGTGCGCGGCGTGCTCGCAAAGCTGAAAACGTGTATGCGGTGATTTAAAATTATATTCCAGAGACGTATGTGATAAAATAAGAATTTAACAATAAAATGCTACTAAATAGCTTTAAAATTATGAAAATCTGTAAATTTTGAATATTTTTTCAGGAAACGATATCCTTTTTAGTAACGCTGTGTGAAACGCTCGTGATTACGCGTATTATGATATGCCACACTTGTATATCCAGTTATATTTGAGTTTGCAAAAAATCAGTTTGTACTGGGCTCGGTACTTGGGTATATCAACTTTTTAGTACTGACGAAATAAAATTTTGTCGAAATTAGCGTTTTCGAGTATGGGGCGCGGTGCGCGCTCACTCGCTGATTCCTAGAAAAATACTAGAAAAATTCTAAAAAATGAAATGGCCAAAATATTGATGTAAATGTGTTATTTGTATTGAAAATTACGTTAATTTAATAAAAATTTTCGTTTTTCAGATGCAGACCGCGTGCGCGGCGTGCTCGCAAAGCTGAAAACGTGTATGCGGTGATTTAAAATTATATTCCAGAGACGTATGTGATAAAATATAGAATTTAACAATAAAATGCTACTAAATAGCTTTAAAATTATGAAAATCTGTAAATTTTGAATATTTTTTCAGGAAACGATATCCTTTTAGTAACGCTGTGTGAAACGCTCGTGATTACGCGTATTATGATATGCCACACTTGTATATCCAGTTATATTTGAGTTTGCAAAAAATCAGTTTGTACTGGGCTCGGTACTTGGGTATATCAACTTTTTAGTACTGACGAAATAAAATTTTGTCGAAATTAGCGTTTTCGAGTATGGGGCGCGGTGCGCGCTCACTCGCTGATTCCTAGAAAAATACTAGAAAAATTCTAAAAAATGAAATGGCCAAAATATTGATGTAAATGTGTTATTTGTATTGAAAATTACGTTAATTTAATAAAATTTTTCGTTTTTCAGATGCAGACCGCGTGCGCGGGCGTGCTCGCAAAGCTGAAAACGTGTATGCGGTGATTTAAATTATATTCCAGAGACGTATGTGATAAAATATAGAATTTAACAATAAAATGCTACTAAATAGCTTTAAAATTATGAAAATCTGTAAATTTTGAATATTTTTTCAGGAAACGATATCCTTTTTAGTAACGCTGTGTGAAACGCTCGTGATTACGCGTATTATGATATGCCACACTTGTATATCCAGTTATATTTGAGTTTGCAAAAAATCAGTTTGTACTGGGCTCGTACTTGGGTATATCAACTTTTTAGTACTGACGAAATAAAATTTTGTCGAAATTAGCGTTTTCGAGTATGGGGCGCGGTGCGCGCTCACTCGCTGATTCCTAGAAAAATACTAGAAAAATTCTAAAAAATGAAATGGCCAAAATATTGATGTAAATGTGTTATTTGTATTGAAAATTACGTTAATTTAATAAAATTTTTCGTTTTTCAGATGCAGACCGCGTGCGCGGCGTGCTCGCAAAGCTGAAAACGTGTATGCGGTGATTTAAAATTATATTCCAGAGATGTATGTGATAAAATATAGAATTTAACAATAAAATGCTACTAAATAGCTTTAAAATTATGAAAATCTGTAAATTTTGAATATTTTTTCAGGAAACGATATCCTTTTTAGTAACGCTGTGTGAAACGCTCGTGATTACGCGTATTATGATATGCCACACTTGTATATCCAGTTATATTTGAGTTTGCAAAAAATCAGTTTGTACTGGGCTCGGTACTTGGGTATATCAACTTTTTAGTACTGACGAAATAAAATTTTGTCGAAATTAGCGTTTTCGAGTATGGGGCGCGGTGCGCGCTCACTCGCTGATTCCTAGAAAAATACTAGAAAAATTCTAAAAAATGAAATGGCCAAAATATTGATGTAAATGTGTTATTTGTATTGAAAATTACGTTAATTTAATAAAATTTTTCGTTTTTCAGATGCAGACCGCGTGCGCGGCGTGCTCGCAAAGCTGAAAACGTGTATGCGGTGATTTAAAATTATATTCCAGAGACGTATGTGATAAAATATAGAATTTAACAATAAAATGCTACTAAATAGCTTTAAAATTATGAAAATCTGTAAATTTTGAATATTTTTTCAGGAAACGATATCCTTTTTAGTAACGCTGTGTGAAACGCTCGTGATTACGCGTATTATGATATGCCACACTTGTATATCCAGTTATATTTGAGTTTGCAAAAAATCAGTTTGTACTGGGCTCGGTACTTGGGTATATCAACTTTTTAGTACTGACGAAATAAAATTTTGTCGAAATTAGCGTTTTCGAGTATGGGGCGCGGTGCGCGCTCACTCGCTGATTCCTAGAAAAATACTAGAAAAATTCTAAAAAATGAAATGGCCAAAATATTGATGTAAATGTGTTATTTGTATTGAAAATTACGTTAATTTAATAAAATTTTTCGTTTTTCAGATGCAGACCGCGTGCGCGGCGTGCTCGCAAAGCTGAAAACGTGTATGCGGTGATTTAAAATTATATTCCAGAGACGTATGTGATAAAATATAGAATTTAACAATAAAATGCTACTAAATAGCTTTAAAATTATGAAAATCTGTAAATTTTGAATATTTTTTCAGGAAACGATATCCTTTTTAGTAACGCTGTGTGAAACGCTCGTGATTACGCGTATTATGATATGCCACACTTGTATATCCAGTTATATTTGAGTTTGCAAAAAATCAGTTTGTACTGGGCTCGGTACTTGGGTATATCAACTTTTTAGTACTGACGAAATAAAATTTTGTCGAAATTAGCGTTTTCGAGTATGGGGCGCGGTGCGCGCTCACTCGCTGATTCCTAGAAAAATACTAGAAAAATTCTAAAAAATGAAATGGCCAAAATATTGATGTAAATGTGTTATTTGTATTGAAAATTACGTTAATTTAATAAAATTTTTCGTTTTTCAGATGCAGACCGCGTGCGCGGCGTGCTCGCAAAGCTGAAAACGTGTATGCGGTGATTTAAAATTATATTCCAGAGACGTATGTGATAAAATATAGAATTTAACAATAAAATGCTACTAAATAGCTTTAAAATTATGAAAATCTGTAAATTTTGAATATTTTTTCAGGAAACGATATCCTTTTTAGTAACGCTGTGTGAAACGCTCGTGATTACGCGTATTATGATATGCCACACTTGTATATCCAGTTATATTTGAGTTTGCAAAAAATCAGTTTGTACTGGGCTCGGTACTTGGGTATATCAACTTTTTAGTACTGACGAAATAAAATTTTGTCGAAATTAGCGTTTTCGAGTATGGGGCGCGGTGCGCGCTCACTCGCTGATTCCTAGAAAAATACTAGAAAAATTCTAAAAAATGAAATGGCCAAAATATTGATGTAAATGTGTTATTTGTATTGAAAATTACGTTAATTTAATAAAATTTTTCGTTTTTCAGATGCAGACCGCGTGCGCGGCGTGCTCGCAAAGCTGAAAACGTGTATGCGGTGATTTAAAATTATATTCCAGAGACGTATGTGATAAAATATAGAATTTAACAATAAAATGCTACTAAATAGCTTTAAAATTATGAAAATCTGTAAATTTTGAATATTTTTTCAGGAAACGATATCCTTTTTAGTAACGCTGTGTGAAACGCTCGTGATTACGCGTATTATGATATGCCACACTTGTATATCCAGTTATATTTGAGTTTGCAAAAAATCAGTTTGTACTGGGCTCGGTACTTGGGTATATCAACTTTTTAGTACTGACGAAATAAAATTTTGTCGAAATTAGCGTTTTCGAGTATGGGGCGCGGTGCGCGCTCACTCGCTGATTCCTAGAAAAATACTAGAAAAATTCTAAAAAATGAAATGGCCAAAATATTGATGTAAATGTGTTATTTGTATTGAAAATTACGTTAATTTAATAAAATTTTTCGTTTTTCAGATGCAGACCGCGTGCGCGGCGTGCTCGCAAAGCTGAAAACGTGTATGCGGTGATTTAAAATTATATTCCAGAGACGTATGTGATAAAATATAGAATTTAACAATAAAATGCTACTAAATAGCTTTAAAATTATGAAAATCTGTAAATTTTGAATATTTTTTCAGGAAACGATATCCTTTTTAGTAACGCTGTGTGAAACGCTCGTGATTACGCGTATTATGATATGCCACACTTGTATATCCAGTTATATTTGAGTTTGCAAAAAATCAGTTTGTACTGGGCTCGGTACTTGGGTATATCAACTTTTTAGTACTGACGAAATAAAATTTTGTCGAAATTAGCGTTTTCGAGTATGGGGCGCGGTGCGCGCTCACTCGCTGATTCCTAGAAAAATACTAGAAAAATTCTAAAAAATGAAATGGCCAAAATATTGATGTAAATGTGTTATTTGTATTGAAAATTACGTTAATTTAATAAAATTTTTCGTTTTTCAGATGCAGACCGCGTGCGCGGCGTGCTCGCAAAGCTGAAAACGTGTATGCGGTGATTTAAAATTATATTCCAGAGACGTATGTGATAAAATATAGAATTTAACAATAAAATGCTACTAAATAGCTTTAAAATTATGAAAATCTGTAAATTTTGAATATTTTTTCAGGAAACGATATCCTTTTTAGTAACGCTGTGTGAAACGCTCGTGATTACGCGTATTATGATATGCCACACTTGTATATCCAGTTATATTTGAGTTTGCAAAAAATCAGTTTGTACTGGGCTCGGTACTTGGGTATATCAACTTTTTAGTACTGACGAAATAAAATTTTGTCGAAATTAGCGTTTTCGAGTATGGGGCGCGGTGCGCGCTCACTCGCTGATTCCTAGAAAAATACTAGAAAAATTCTAAAAAATGAAATGGCCAAAATATTGATGTAAATGTGTTATTTGTATTGAAAATTACGTTAATTTAATAAAATTTTTCGTTTTTCAGATGCAGACCGCGTGCGCGGCGTGCTCGCAAAGCTGAAAACGTGTATGCGGTGATTTAAAATTATATTCCAGAGACGTATGTGATAAAATATAGAATTTAACAATAAAATGCTACTAAATAGCTTTAAAATTATGAAAATCTGTAAATTTTGAATATTTTTTCAGGAAACGATATCCTTTTTAGTAACGCTGTGTGAAACGCTCGTGATTACGCGTATTATGATATGCCACACTTGTATATCCAGTTATATTTGAGTTTGCAAAAAATCAGTTTGTACTGGGCTCGGTACTTGGGTATATCAACTTTTTAGTACTGACGAAATAAAATTTTGTCGAAATTAGCGTTTTCGAGTATGGGGCGCGGTGCGCGCTCACTCGCTGATTCCTAGAAAAATACTAGAAAAATTCTAAAAAATGAAATGGCCAAAATATTGATGTAAATGTGTTATTTGTATTGAAAATTACGTTAATTTAATAAAAATTTTCGTTTTTCAGATGCAGACCGCGTGCGCGGCGTGCTCGCAAAGCTGAAAACGTGTATGCGGTGATTTAAAATTATATTCCAGAGACGTATGTGATAAAATATAGAATTTAACAATAAAATGCTACTAAATAGCTTTAAAATTATGAAAATCTGTAAATTTTGAATATTTTTTCAGGAAACGATATCCTTTTTAGTAACGCTGTGTGAAACGCTCGTGATTACGCGTATTATGATATGCCACACTTGTATATCCAGTTATATTTGAGTTTGCAAAAAATCAGTTTGTACTGGGCTCGGTACTTGGGTATATCAACTTTTTAGTACTGACGAAATAAAATTTTGTCGAAATTAGCGTTTTCGAGTATGGGGCGCGGTGCGCGCTCACTCGCTGATTCCTAGAAAAATACTAGAAAAATTCTAAAAAATGAAATGGCCAAAATATTGATGTAAATGTGTTATTTGTATTGAAAATTACGTTAATTTAATAAAATTTTTCGTTTTTCAGATGCAGACCGCGTGCGCGGCGTGCTCGCAAAGCTGAAAACGTGTATGCGGTGATTTAAAATTATATTCCAGAGACGTATGTGATAAAATATAGAATTTAACAATAAAATGCTACTAAATAGCTTTAAAATTATGAAAATCTGTAAATTTTGAATATTTTTTCAGGAAACGATATCCTTTTTAGTAACGCTGTGTGAAACGCTCGTGATTACGCGTATTATGATATGCCACACTTGTATATCCAGTTATATTTGAGTTTGCAAAAAATCAGTTTGTACTGGGCTCGGTACTTGGGTATATCAACTTTTTAGTACTGACGAAATAAAATTTTGTCGAAATTAGCGTTTTCGAGTATGGGGCGCGGTGCGCGCTCACTCGCTGATTCCTAGAAAAATACTAGAAAAATTCTAAAAAATGAAATGGCCAAAATATTGATGTAAATGTGTTATTTGTATTGAAAATTACGTTAATTTAATAAAATTTTTCGTTTTTCAGATGCAGACCGCGTGCGCGGCGTGCTCGCAAAGCTGAAAACGTGTATGCGGTGATTTGAAATTATATTCCAGAGATGTATGTGATAAAATATGCAATTTAACAATAAAATGCTACTAAATAGCTTTAAAATTATGAAAATCTGTAAATTTTGAATATTTTTTCAGGAAACGATATCCTTTTTAGTAACGCTGTGTGAAACGCTCGTGATTACGCGTATTATGATATGCCACACTTGTATATCCAGTTATATTTGAGTTTGCAAAAAATCAGTTTGTACTGGGCTCGGTACTTGGGTATATCAACTTTTTAGTACTGACGAAATAAAATTTTGTCGAAATTAGCGTTTTCGAGTATGGGGCGCGGTGCGCGCTCACTCGCTGATTCCTAGAAAAATACTAGAAAAATTCTAAAAAATGAAATGGCCAAAATATTGATGTAAATGTGTTATTTGTATTGAAAATTACGTTAATTTAATAAAATTTTTCGTTTTTCAGATGCAGACCGCGTGCGCGGCGTGCTCGCAAAGCTGAAAACGTGTATGCGGTGATTTGAAATTATATTCCAGAGATGTATGTGATAAAATATGCAATTTAACAATAAAATGCTACTAAATAGCTTTAAAATTATGAAAATCTGTAAATTTTGAATATTTTTTCAGGAAACGATATCCTTTTTAGTAACGCTGTGTGAAACGCTCGTGATTACGCGTATTATGATATGCCACACTTGTATATCCAGTTATATTTGAGTTTGCAAAAAATCAGTTTGTACTGGGCTCGGTACTTGGGTATATCAACTTTTTAGTACTGACGAAATAAAATTTTGTCGAAATTAGCGTTTTCGAGTATGGGGCGCGGTGCGCGCTCACTCGCTGATTCCTAGAAAAATACTAGAAAAATTCTAAAAAATGAAATGGCCAAAATATTGATGTAAATGTGTTATTTGTATTGAAAATTACGTTAATTTAATAAAATTTTTCGTTTTTCAGATGCAGACCGCGTGCGCGGCGTGCTCGCAAAGCTGAAAACGTGTATGCGGTGATTTGAAATTATATTCCAGAGATGTATGTGATAAAATATGCAATTTAACAATAAAATGCTACTAAATAGCTTTAAAATTATGAAAATCTGTAAATTTTGAATATTTTTTCAGGAAACGATATCCTTTTTAGTAACGCTGTGTGAAACGCTCGTGATTACGCGTATTATGATATGCCACACTTGTATATCCAGTTATATTTGAGTTTGCAAAAAATCAGTTTGTACTGGGCTCGGTACTTGGGTATATCAACTTTTTAGTACTGACGAAATAAAATTTTGTCGAAATTAGCGTTTTCGAGTATGGGGCGCGGTGCGCGCTCACTCGCTGATTCCTAGAAAAATACTAGAAAAATTCTAAAAAATGAAATGGCCAAAATATTGATGTAAATGTGTTATTTGTATTGAAAATTACGTTAATTTAATAAAATTTTTCGTTTTTCAGATGCAGACCGCGTGCGCGGCGTGCTCGCAAAGCTGAAAACGTGTATGCGGTGATTTGAAATTATATTCCAGAGATGTATGTGATAAAATATGCAATTTAACAATAAAATGCTACTAAATAGCTTTAAAATTATGAAAATCTGTAAATTTTGAATATTTTTTCAGGAAACGATATCCTTTTTAGTAACGCTGTGTGAAACGCTCGTGATTACGCGTATTATGATATGCCACACTTGTATATCCAGTTATATTTGAGTTTGCAAAAAATCAGTTTGTACTGGGCTCGGTACTTGGGTATATCAACTTTTTAGTACTGACGAAATAAAATTTTGTCGAAATTAGCGTTTTCGAGTATGGGGCGCGGTGCGCGCTCACTCGCTGATTCCTAGAAAAATACTAGAAAAATTCTAAAAAATGAAATGGCCAAAATATTGATGTAAATGTGTTATTTGTATTGAAAATTACGTTAATTTAATAAAATTTTTCGTTTTTCAGATGCAGACCGCGTGCGCGGCGTGCTCGCAAAGCTGAAAACGTGTATGCGGTGATTTGAAATTATATTCCAGAGATGTATGTGATAAAATATGCAATTTAACAATAAAATGCTACTAAATAGCTTTAAAATTATGAAAATCTGTAAATTTTGAATATTTTTTCAGGAAACGATATCCTTTTTAGTAACGCTGTGTGAAACGCTCGTGATTACGCGTATTATGATATGCCACACTTGTATATCCAGTTATATTTGAGTTTGCAAAAAATCAGTTTGTACTGGGCTCGGTACTTGGGTATATCAACTTTTTAGTACTGACGAAATAAAATTTTGTCGAAATTAGCGTTTTCGAGTATGGGGCGCGGTGCGCGCTCACTCGCTGATTCCTAGAAAAATACTAGAAAAATTCTAAAAAATGAAATGGCCAAAATATTGATGTAAATGTGTTATTTGTATTGAAAATTACGTTAATTTAATAAAATTTTTCGTTTTTCAGATGCAGACCGCGTGCGCGGCGTGCTCGCAAAGCTGAAAACGTGTATGCGGTGATTTGAAATTATATTCCAGAGATGTATGTGATAAAATATGCAATTTAACAATAAAATGCTACTAAATAGCTTTAAAATTATGAAAATCTGTAAATTTTGAATATTTTTTCAGGAAACGATATCCTTTTTAGTAACGCTGTGTGAAACGCTCGTGATTACGCGTATTATGATATGCCACACTTGTATATCCAGTTATATTTGAGTTTGCAAAAAATCAGTTTGTACTGGGCTCGGTACTTGGGTATATCAACTTTTTAGTACTGACGAAATAAAATTTTGTCGAAATTAGCGTTTTCGAGTATGGGGCGCGGTGCGCGCTCACTCGCTGATTCCTAGAAAAATACTAGAAAAATTCTAAAAAATGAAATGGCCAAAATATTGATGTAAATGTGTTATTTGTATTGAAAATTACGTTAATTTAATAAAATTTTTCGTTTTTCAGATGCAGACCGCGTGCGCGGCGTGCTCGCAAAGCTGAAAACGTGTATGCGGTGATTTGAAATTATATTCCAGAGATGTATGTGATAAAATATGCAATTTAACAATAAAATGCTACTAAATAGCTTTAAAATTATGAAAATCTGTAAATTTTGAATATTTTTTCAGGAAACGATATCCTTTTTAGTAACGCTGTGTGAAACGCTCGTGATTACGCGTATTATGATATGCCACACTTGTATATCCAGTTATATTTGAGTTTGCAAAAAATCAGTTTGTACTGGGCTCGGTACTTGGGTATATCAACTTTTTAGTACTGACGAAATAAAATTTTGTCGAAATTAGCGTTTTCGAGTATGGGGCGCGGTGCGCGCTCACTCGCTGATTCCTAGAAAAATACTAGAAAAATTCTAAAAAATGAAATGGCCAAAATATTGATGTAAATGTGTTATTTGTATTGAAAATTACGTTAATTTAATAAAATTTTTCGTTTTTCAGATGCAGACCGCGTGCGCGGCGTGCTCGCAAAGCTGAAAACGTGTATGCGGTGATTTGAAATTATATTCCAGAGATGTATGTGATAAAATATGCAATTTAACAATAAAATGCTACTAAATAGCTTTAAAATTATGAAAATCTGTAAATTTTGAATATTTTTTCAGGAAACGATATCCTTTTTAGTAACGCTGTGTGAAACGCTCGTGATTACGCGTATTATGATATGCCACACTTGTATATCCAGTTATATTTGAGTTTGCAAAAAATCAGTTTGTACTGGGCTCGGTACTTGGGTATATCAACTTTTTAGTACTGACGAAATAAAATTTTGTCGAAATTAGCGTTTTCGAGTATGGGGCGCGGTGCGCGCTCACTCGCTGATTCCTAGAAAAATACTAGAAAAATTCTAAAAAATGAAATGGCCAAAATATTGATGTAAATGTGTTATTTGTATTGAAAATTACGTTAATTTAATAAAATTTTTCGTTTTTCAGATGCAGACCGCGTGCGCGGCGTGCTCGCAAAGCTGAAAACGTGTATGCGGTGATTTGAAATTATATTCCAGAGATGTATGTGATAAAATATGCAATTTAACAATAAAATGCTACTAAATAGCTTTAAAATTATGAAAATCTGTAAATTTTGAATATTTTTTCAGGAAACGATATCCTTTTTAGTAACGCTGTGTGAAACGCTCGTGATTACGCGTATTATGATATGCCACACTTGTATATCCAGTTATATTTGAGTTTGCAAAAAATCAGTTTGTACTGGGCTCGGTACTTGGGTATATCAACTTTTTAGTACTGACGAAATAAAATTTTGTCGAAATTAGCGTTTTCGAGTATGGGGCGCGGTGCGCGCTCACTCGCTGATTCCTAGAAAAATACTAGAAAAATTCTAAAAAATGAAATGGCCAAAATATTGATGTAAATGTGTTATTTGTATTGAAAATTACGTTAATTTAATAAAATTTTTCGTTTTTCAGATGCAGACCGCGTGCGCGGCGTGCTCGCAAAGCTGAAAACGTGTATGCGGTGATTTGAAATTATATTCCAGAGATGTATGTGATAAAATATGCAATTTAACAATAAAATGCTACTAAATAGCTTTAAAATTATGAAAATCTGTAAATTTTGAATATTTTTTCAGGAAACGATATCCTTTTTAGTAACGCTGTGTGAAACGCTCGTGATTACGCGTATTATGATATGCCACACTTGTATATCCAGTTATATTTGAGTTTGCAAAAAATCAGTTTGTACTGGGCTCGGTACTTGGGTATATCAACTTTTTAGTACTGACGAAATAAAATTTTGTCGAAATTAGCGTTTTCGAGTATGGGGCGCGGTGCGCGCTCACTCGCTGATTCCTAGAAAAATACTAGAAAAATTCTAAAAAATCAAATGGCCAAAATATTGATGTAAATGTGTTATTTGTATTGAAAATTACGTTAATTTAATAAAATTTTTCGTTTTTCAGATGCAGACCGCGTGCGCGGCGTGCTCGCAAAGCTGAAAACGTGTATGCGGTGATTTGAAATTATATTCCAGAGATGTATGTGATAAAATATGCAATTTAACAATAAAATGCTACTAAATAGCTTTAAAATTATGAAAATCTGTAAATTTTGAATATTTTTTCAGGAAACGATATCCTTTTTAGTAACGCTGTGTGAAACGCTCGTGATTACGCGTATTATGATATGCCACACTTGTATATCCAGTTATATTTGAGTTTGCAAAAAATCAGTTTGTACTGGGCTCGGTACTTGGGTATATCAACTTTTTAGTACTGACGAAATAAAATTTTGTCGAAATTAGCGTTTTCGAGTATGGGGCGCGGTGCGCGCTCACTCGCTGATTCCTAGAAAAATACTAGAAAAATTCTAAAAAATGAAATGGCCAAAATATTGATGTAAATGTGTTATTTGTATTGAAAATTACGTTAATTTAATAAAATTTTTCGTTTTTCAGATGCAGACCGCGTGCGCGGCGTGCTCGCAAAGCTGAAAACGTGTATGCGGTGATTTGAAATTATATTCCAGAGATGTATGTGATAAAATATGCAATTTAACAATAAAATGCTACTAAATAGCTTTAAAATTATGAAAATCTGTAAATTTTGAATATTTTTTCAGGAAACGATATCCTTTTTAGTAACGCTGTGTGAAACGCTCGTGATTACGCGTATTATGATATGCCACACTTGTATATCCAGTTATATTTGAGTTTGCAAAAAATCAGTTTGTACTGGGCTCGGTACTTGGGTATATCAACTTTTTAGTACTGACGAAATAAAATTTTGTCGAAATTAGCGTTTTCGAGTATGGGGCGCGGTGCGCGCTCACTCGCTGATTCCTAGAAAAATACTAGAAAAATTCTAAAAAATGAAATGGCCAAAATATTGATGTAAATGTGTTATTTGTATTGAAAATTACGTTAATTTAATAAAATTTTTCGTTTTTCAGATGCAGACCGCGTGCGCGGCGTGCTCGCAAAGCTGAAAACGTGTATGCGGTGATTTGAAATTATATTCCAGAGATGTATGTGATAAAATATGCAATTTAACAATAAAATGCTACTAAATAGCTTTAAAATTATGAAAATCTGTAAATTTTGAATATTTTTTCAGGAAACGATATCCTTTTTAGTAACGCTGTGTGAAACGCTCGTGATTACGCGTATTATGATATGCCACACTTGTATATCCAGTTATATTTGAGTTTGCAAAAAATCAGTTTGTACTGGGCTCGGTACTTGGGTATATCAACTTTTTAGTACTGACGAAATAAATTTTTGTCGAAATTAGCGTTTTCGAGTATGGGGCGCGGTGCGCGCTCACTCGCTGATTCCTAGAAAAATACTAGAAAAATTCTAAAAAATGAAATGGCCAAAATATTGATGTAAATGTGTTATTTGTATTGAAAATTACGTTAATTTAATAAAAATTTTCGTTTTTCAGATGCAGACCGCGTGCGCGGCGTGCTCGCAAAGCTGAAAACGTGTATGCGGTGATTTAAAATTATATTCCAGAGACGTATGTGATAAAATATAGAATTTAACAATAAAATGCTACTAAATAGCTTTAAAATTATGAAAATCTGTAAATTTTGAATATTTTTTCAGGAAACGATATCCTTTTTAGTAACGCTGTGTGAAACGCTCGTGATTACGCGTATTATGATATGCCACACTTGTATATCCAGTTATATTTGAGTTTGCAAAAAATCAGTTTGTACTGGGCTCGGTACTTGGGTATATCAACTTTTTAGTACTGACGAAATAAAATTTTGTCGAAATTAGCGTTTTCGAGTATGGGGCGCGGTGCGCGCTCACTCGCTGATTCCTAGAAAAATACTAGAAAAATTCTAAAAAATGAAATGGCCAAAATATTGATGTAAATGTGTTATTTGTATTGAAAATTACGTTAATTTAATAAAATTTTTCGTTTTTCAGATGCAGACCGCGTGCGCGGCGTGCTCGCAAAGCTGAAAACGTGTATGCGGTGATTTAAAATTATATTCCAGAGACGTATGTGATAAAATATAGAATTTAACAATAAAATGCTACTAAATAGCTTTAAAATTATGAAAATCTGTAAATTTTGAATATTTTTTCAGGAAACGATATCCTTTTTAGTAACGCTGTGTGAAACGCTCGTGATTACGCGTATTATGATATGCCACACTTGTATATCCAGTTATATTTGAGTTTGCAAAAAATCAGTTTGTACTGGGCTCGGTACTTGGGTATATCAACTTTTTAGTACTGACGAAATAAAATTTTGTCGAAATTAGCGTTTTCGAGTATGGGGCGCGGTGCGCGCTCACTCGCTGATTCCTAGAAAAATACTAGAAAAATTCTAAAAAATGAAATGGCCAAAATATTGATGTAAATGTGTTATTTGTATTGAAAATTACGTTAATTTAATAAAATTTTTCGTTTTTCAGATGCAGACCGCGTGCGCGGCGTGCTCGCAAAGCTGAAAACGTGTATGCGGTGATTTAAAATTATATTCCAGAGATGTATGTGATAAAATATAGAATTTAACAATAAAATGCTACTAAATAGCTTTAAAATTATGAAAATCTGTAAATTTTGAATATTTTTTCAGGAAACGATATCCTTTTTAGTAACGCTGTGTGAAACGCTCGTGATTACGCGTATTATGATATGCCACACTTGTATATCCAGTTATATTTGAGTTTGCAAAAAATCAGTTTGTACTGGGCTCGGTACTTGGGTATATCAACTTTTTAGTACTGACGAAATAAAATTTTGTCGAAATTAGCGTTTTCGAGTATGGGGCGCGGTGCGCGCTCACTCGCTGATTCCTAGAAAAATACTAGAAAAATTCTAAAAAATGAAATGGCCAAAATATTGATGTAAATGTGTTATTTGTATTGAAAATTACGTTAATTTAATAAAATTTTTCGTTTTTCAGATGCAGACCGCGTGCGCGGCGTGCTCGCAAAGCTGAAAACGTGTATGCGGTGATTTGAAATTATATTCCAGAGATGTATGTGATAAAATATGCAATTTAACAATAAAATGCTACTAAATAGCTTTAAAATTATGAAAATCTGTAAATTTTGAATATTTTTTCAGGAAACGATATCCTTTTTAGTAACGCTGTGTGAAACGCTCGTGATTACGCGTATTATGATATGCCACACTTGTATATCCAGTTATATTTGAGTTTGCAAAAAATCAGTTTGTACTGGGCTCGGTACTTGGGTATATCAACTTTTTAGTACTGACGAAATAAAATTTTGTCGAAATTAGCGTTTTCGAGTATGGGGCGCGGTGCGCGCTCACTCGCTGATTCCTAGAAAAATACTAGAAAAATTCTAAAAAATGAAATGGCCAAAATATTGATGTAAATGTGTTATTTGTATTGAAAATTACGTTAATTTAATAAAATTTTTCGTTTTTCAGATGCAGACCGCGTGCGCGGCGTGCTCGCAAAGCTGAAAACGTGTATGCGGTGATTTGAAATTATATTCCAGAGATGTATGTGATAAAATATGCAATTTAACAATAAAATGCTACTAAATAGCTTTAAAATTATGAAAATCTGTAAATTTTGAATATTTTTTCAGGAAACGATATCCTTTTTAGTAACGCTGTGTGAAACGCTCGTGATTACGCGTATTATGATATGCCACACTTGTATATCCAGTTATATTTGAGTTTGCAAAAAATCAGTTTGTACTGGGCTCGGTACTTGGGTATATCAACTTTTTAGTACTGACGAAATAAAATTTTGTCGAAATTAGCGTTTTCGAGTATGGGGCGCGGTGCGCGCTCACTCGCTGATTCCTAGAAAAATACTAGAAAAATTCTAAAAAATGAAATGGCCAAAATATTGATGTAAATGTGTTATTTGTATTGAAAATTACGTTAATTTAATAAAATTTTTCGTTTTTCAGATGCAGACCGCGTGCGCGGCGTGCTCGCAAAGCTGAAAACGTGTATGCGGTGATTTGAAATTATATTCCAGAGATGTATGTGATAAAATATGCAATTTAACAATAAAATGCTACTAAATAGCTTTAAAATTATGAAAATCTGTAAATTTTGAATATTTTTTCAGGAAACGATATCCTTTTTAGTAACGCTGTGTGAAACGCTCGTGATTACGCGTATTATGATATGCCACACTTGTATATCCAGTTATATTTGAGTTTGCAAAAAATCAGTTTGTACTGGGCTCGGTACTTGGGTATATCAACTTTTTAGTACTGACGAAATAAAATTTTGTCGAAATTAGCGTTTTCGAGTATGGGGCGCGGTGCGCGCTCACTCGCTGATTCCTAGAAAAATACTAGAAAAATTCTAAAAAATGAAATGGCCAAAATATTGATGTAAATGTGTTATTTGTATTGAAAATTACGTTAATTTAATAAAATTTTTCGTTTTTCAGATGCAGACCGCGTGCGCGGCGTGCTCGCAAAGCTGAAAACGTGTATGCGGTGATTTGAATTATATTCCAGAGATGTATGTGATAAAATATGCAATTTAACAATAAAATGCTACTAAATAGCTTTAAAATTATGAAAATCTGTAAATTTTGAATATTTTTTCAGGAAAACGATATCCTTTTTAGTAACGCTGTGTGAAACGCTCGTGATTACGCGTATTATGATATGCCACACTTGTATATCCAGTTATATTTGAGTTTGCAAAAAATCAGTTTGTACTGGGCTCGGTACTTGGGTATATCAACTTTTTAGTACTGACGAAATAAAATTTTGTCGAAATTAGCGTTTTCGAGTATGGGGCGCGGTGCGCGCTCACTCGCTGATTCCTAGAAAAATACTAGAAAAATTCTAAAAAATGAAATGGCCAAAATATTGATGTAAATGTGTTATTTGTATTGAAAATTACGTTAATTTAATAAAATTTTCGTTTTTCAGATGCAGACCGCGTGCGCGGCGTGCTCGCAAAGCTGAAAACGTGTATGCGGTGATTTGAAATTATATTCAGAGATGTATGTGATAAAATATGCAATTTAACAATAAAATGCTACTAAATAGCTTTAAAATTATGAAAATCTGTAAATTTTGAATATTTTTTCAGGAAACGATATCCTTTTTAGTAACGCTGTGTGAAACGCTCGTGATTACGCGTATTATGATATGCCACACTTGTATATCCAGTTATATTTGAGTTTGCAAAAAATCAGTTTGTACTGGGCTCGGTACTTGGGTATATCAACTTTTTAGTACTGACGAAATAAAATTTTGTCGAAATTAGCGTTTTCGAGTATGGGGCGCGGTGCGCGCTCACTCGCTGATTCCTAGAAAAATACTAGAAAAATTCTAAAAAATGAAATGGCCAAAATATTGATGTAAATGTGTTATTTGTATTGAAAATTACGTTAATTTAATAAAATTTTTCGTTTTTCAGATGCAGACCGCGTGCGCGGCGTGCTCGCAAAGCTGAAAACGTGTATGCGGTGATTTGAAATTATATTCCAGAGATGTATGTGATAAAAATATGCAATTTAACAATAAAATGCTACTAAATAGCTTTAAAATTATGAAAATCTGTAAATTTTGAATATTTTTTCAGGAAACGATATCCTTTTTAGTAACGCTGTGTGAAACGCTCGTGATTACGCGTATTATGATATGCCACACTTGTATATCCAGTTATATTTGAGTTTGCAAAAAATCAGTTTGTACTGGGCTCGGTACTTGGGTATATCAACTTTTTAGTACTGACGAAATAAAATTTTGTCGAAATTAGCGTTTTCGAGTATGGGGCGCGGTGCGCGCTCACTCGCTGATTCCTAGAAAAATACTAGAAAAATTCTAAAAAATGAAATGGCCAAAATATTGATGTAAATGTGTTATTTGTATTGAAAATTACGTTAATTTAATAAAATTTTCGTTTTTCAGATGCAGACCGCGTGCGCGGCGTGCTCGCAAAGCTGAAAACGTGTATGCGGTGATTTGAAATTATATTCCAGAGATGTATGTGATAAAATATGCAATTTAACAATAAAATGCTACTAAATAGCTTTAAAATTATGAAAATCTGTAAATTTTGAATATTTTTTCAGGAAACGATATCCTTTTTAGTAACGCTGTGTGAAACGCTCGTGATTACGCGTATTATGATATGCCACACTTGTATATCCAGTTATATTTGAGTTTGCAAAAAATCAGTTTGTACTGGGCTCGGTACTTGGGTATATCAACTTTTTAGTACTGACGAAATAAAATTTTGTCGAAATTAGCGTTTTCGAGTATGGGGCGCGGTGCGCGCTCACTCGCTGATTCCTAGAAAAATACTAGAAAAATTCTAAAAAATGAAATGGCCAAAATATTGATGTAAATGTGTTATTTGTATTGAAAATTACGTTAATTTAATAAAATTTTTCGTTTTTCAGATGCAGACCGCGTGCGCGGCGTGCTCGCAAAGCTGAAAACGTGTATGCGGTGATTTGAAATTATATTCCAGAGATGTATGTGATAAAATATGCAATTTAACAATAAAATGCTACTAAATAGCTTTAAAATTATGAAAATCTGTAAATTTTGAATATTTTTTCAGAAACGATATCCTTTTTAGTAACGCTGTGTGAAACGCTCGTGATTACGCGTATTATGATATGCCACACTTGTATATCCAGTTATATTTGAGTTTGCAAAAAATCAGTTTGTACTGGGCTCGGTACTTGGGTATATCAACTTTTTAGTACTGACGAAATAAAATTTTGTCGAAATTAGCGTTTTCGAGTATGGGGCGCGGTGCGCGCTCACTCGCTGATTCCTAGAAAAATACTAGAAAAATTCTAAAAAATGAAATGGCCAAAATATTGATGTAAATGTGTTATTTGTATTGAAAATTACGTTAATTTAATAAAATTTTCGTTTTTCAGATGCAGACCGCGTGCGCGGCGTGCTCGCAAAGCTGAAAACGTGTATGCGGTGATTTGAAATTATATTCCAGAGATGTATGTGATAAAATATGCAATTTAACAATAAAATGCTACTAAATAGCTTTAAAATTATGAAAATCTGTAAATTTTGAATATTTTTCAGGAAACGATATCCTTTTTAGTAACGCTGTGTGAAACGCTCGTGATTACGCGTATTATGATATGCCACACTTGTATATCCAGTTATATTTGAGTTTGCAAAAAATCAGTTTGTACTGGGCTCGGTACTTGGGTATATCAACTTTTTAGTACTGACGAAATAAAATTTTGTCGAAATTAGCGTTTTCGAGTATGGGGCGCGGTGCGCGCTCACTCGCTGATTCCTAGAAAAAATACTAGAAAAATTCTAAAAAATGAAATGGCCAAAATATTGATGTAAATGTGTTATTTGTATTGAAAATTACGTTAATTTAATAAAATTTTTCGTTTTTCAGATGCAGACCGCGTGCGCGGCGTGCTCGCAAAGCTGAAAACGTGTAATGCGGTGATTTGAAATTATATTCCAGAGATGTATGTGATAAAATATGCAATTTAACAATAAAATGCTACTAAATAGCTTTAAAATTATGAAAATCTGTAAATTTTGAATATTTTTTCAGGAAACGATATCCTTTTTAGTAACGCTGTGTGAAACGCTCGTGATTACGCGTATTATGATATGCCACACTTGTATATCCAGTTATATTTGAGTTTGCAAAAAATCAGTTTGTACTGGGCCTCGGTACTTGGGTATATCAACTTTTTAGTACTGACGAAATAAAATTTTGTCGAAATTAGCGTTTTCGAGTATGGGGCGCGGTGCGCGCTCACTCGCTGATTCCTAGAAAAATACTAGAAAAATTCTAAAAAATGAAATGGCCAAAATATTGATGTAAATGTGTTATTTGTATTGAAAATTACGTTAATTTAATAAAATTTTTCGTTTTTCAGATGCAGACCGCGTGCGCGGCGTGCTCGCAAAGCTGAAAACGTGTATGCGGTGATTTGAAATTATATTCCAGAGATGTATGTGATAAAATATGCAATTTAACAATAAAATGCTACTAAATAGCTTTAAAATTATGAAAATCTGTAAATTTTGAATATTTTTTCAGGAAACGATATCCTTTTTAGTAACGCTGTGTGAAACGCTCGTGATTACGCGTATTATGATATGCCACACTTGTATATCCAGTTATATTTGAGTTTGCAAAAAATCAGTTTGTACTGGGCTCGGTACTTGGTATATCAACTTTTTAGTACTGACGAAATAAAATTTTGTCGAAATTAGCGTTTTCGAGTATGGGGCGCGGTGCGCGCTCACTCGCTGATTCCTAGAAAAATACTAGAAAAATTCTTCTAAAAAATGAAATGGCCAAAATATTGATGTAAATGTGTTATTTGTATTGAAAATTACGTTAATTTAATAAAATTTTTCGTTTTTCAGATGCAGACCGCGTGCGCGCGTGCTCGCAAAGCTGAAAACGTGTATGCGGTGATTTAAAATTATATTCCAGAGACGTATGTGATAAAATATAGAATTTAACAATAAAATGCTACTAAATAGCTTTAAAATTATGAAAATCTGTAAATTTTGAATATTTTTTCAGGAAACGATATCCCTTTTTAGTAACGCTGTGTGAAACGCTCGTGATTACGCGTATTATGATATGCCACACTTGTATATCCAGTTATATTTGAGTTTGCAAAAAATCAGTTTGTACTGGGCTCGGTACTTGGGTATATCAACTTTTTAGTACTGACGAAATAAATTTTGTCGAAATTAGCGTTTTCGAGTATGGGGCGCGGTGCGCGCTCACTCGCTGATTCCTAGAAAAATACTAGAAAAATTCTAAAAAATGAAATGGCCAAAATATTGATGTAAATGTGTTATTTGTATTTGAAAATTACGTTAATTTAATAAAATTTTTCGTTTTTCAGATGCAGACCGCGTGCGCGGCGTGCTCGCAAAGCTGAAAACGTGTATGCGGTGATTTAAAATTATATTCCAGAGACGTATGTGATAAAATATAGAATTTAACAATAAAATGCTACTAAATAGCTTTAAATTATGAAAATCTGTAAATTTTGAATATTTTTTCAGGAAACGATATCCTTTTTAGTAACGCTGTGTGAAACGCTCGTGATTACGCGTATTATGATATGCCACACTTGTATATCCAGTTATATTTGAGTTTGCAAAAAATCAGTTGTACTGGGCTCGGTACTTGGGTATATCAACTTTTTAGTACTGACGAAATAAAATTTTGTCGAAATTAGCGTTTTCGAGTATGGGGCGCGGTGCGCGCTCACTCGCTGATTCCTAGAAAAATACTAGAAAAATTCTAAAAAATGAAATGGCCAAAATATTGATGTAAATGTGTTATTTGTATTGAAAATTACGTTAATTTAATAAATTTTTTCGTTTTTCAGATGCAGACCGCGTGCGCGGCGTGCTCGCAAAGCTGAAAACGTGTATGCGGTGATTTGAAATTATATTCCAGAGATGTATGTGATAAAATATGCAATTTAACAATAAAATGCTACTAAATAGCTTTAAAATTATGAAAATCTGTAAATTTTGAATATTTTTTCAGGAAACGATATCCTTTTTAGTAACGCTGTGTGAAACGCTCGTGATTACGCGTATTATGATATGCCACACTTGTATATCCAGTTATATTTGAGTTTGCAAAAAATCAGTTTGTACTGGGCTCGGTACTTGGGTATATCAACTTTTTAGTACTGACGAAATAAAATTTTGTCGAAATTAGCGTTTTCGAGTATGGGGCGCGGTGCGCGCTCACTCGCTGATTCCTAGAAAAATACTAGAAAAATTCTAAAAAATGAAATGGCCAAAATATTGATGTAAATGTGTTATTTGTATTGAAAATTACGTTAATTTAATAAAATTTTTCGTTTTTCAGATGCAGACCGCGTGCGCGGCGTGCTCGCAAAGCTGAAAACGTGTATGCGGTGATTTAAAATTATATTCCAGAGACGTATGTGATAAAATATAGAATTTAACAATAAAATGCTACTAAATAGCTTTAAAATTATGAAAATCTGTAAATTTTGAATATTTTTTCAGGAAACGATATCCTTTTTAGTAACGCTGTGTGAAACGCTCGTGATTACGCGTATTATGATATGCCACACTTGTATATCCAGTTATATTTGAGTTTGCAAAAAATCAGTTTGTACTGGGCTCGGTACTTGGGTATATCAACTTTTTAGTACTGACGAAATAAAATTTTGTCGAAATTAGCGTTTTCGAGTATGGGGCGCGGTGCGCGCTCACTCGCTGATTCCTAGAAAAATACTAGAAAAATTCTAAAAAATGAAATGGCCAAAATATTGATGTAAATGTGTTATTTGTATTGAAAATTACGTTAATTTAATAAAATTTTTCGTTTTTCAGATGCAGACCGCGTGCGCGGCGTGCTCGCAAAGCTGAAAACGTGTATGCGGTGATTTAAAATTATATTCCAGAGACGTATGTGATAAAATATAGAATTTAACAATAAAATGCTACTAAATAGCTTTAAAATTATGAAAATCTGTAAATTTTGAATATTTTTTCAGGAAACGATATCCTTTTTAGTAACGCTGTGTGAAACGCTCGTGATTACGCGTATTATGATATGCCACACTTGTATATCCAGTTATATTTGAGTTTGCAAAAAATCAGTTTGTACTGGGCTCGGTACTTGGGTATATCAACTTTTTAGTACTGACGAAATAAAATTTTGTCGAAATTAGCGTTTTCGAGTATGGGGCGCGGTGCGCGCTCACTCGCTGATTCCTAGAAAAATACTAGAAAAATTCTAAAAAATGAAATGGCCAAAATATTGATGTAAATGTGTTATTTGTATTGAAAATTACGTTAATTTAATAAAATTTTTCGTTTTTCAGATGCAGACCGCGTGCGCGGCGTGCTCGCAAAGCTGAAAACGTGTATGCGGTGATTTAAAATTATATTCCAGAGACGTATGTGATAAAATATAGAATTTAACAATAAAATGCTACTAAATAGCTTTAAAATTATGAAAATCTGTAAATTTTGAATATTTTTTCAGGAAACGATATCCTTTTTAGTAACGCTGTGTGAAACGCTCGTGATTACGCGTATTATGATATGCCACACTTGTATATCCAGTTATATTTGAGTTTGCAAAAAATCAGTTTGTACTGGGCTCGGTACTTGGGTATATCAACTTTTTAGTACTGACGAAATAAAATTTTGTCGAAATTAGCGTTTTCGAGTATGGGGCGCGGTGCGCGCTCACTCGCTGATTCCTAGAAAAATACTAGAAAAATTCTAAAAAATGAAATGGCCAAAATATTGATGTAAATGTGTTATTTGTATTGAAAATTACGTTAATTTAATAAAATTTTTCGTTTTTCAGATGCAGACCGCGTGCGCGGCGTGCTCGCAAAGCTGAAAACGTGTATGCGGTGATTTAAAATTATATTCCAGAGACGTATGTGATAAAATATAGAATTTAACAATAAAATGCTACTAAATAGCTTTAAAATTATGAAAATCTGTAAATTTTGAATATTTTTTCAGGAAACGATATCCTTTTTAGTAACGCTGTGTGAAACGCTCGTGATTACGCGTATTATGATATGCCACACTTGTATATCCAGTTATATTTGAGTTTGCAAAAAATCAGTTTGTACTGGGCTCGGTACTTGGGTATATCAACTTTTTAGTACTGACGAAATAAAATTTTGTCGAAATTAGCGTTTTCGAGTATGGGGCGCGGTGCGCGCTCACTCGCTGATTCCTAGAAAAATACTAGAAAAATTCTAAAAAATGAAATGGCCAAAATATTGATGTAAATGTGTTATTTGTATTGAAAATTACGTTAATTTAATAAAATTTTTCGTTTTTCAGATGCAGACCGCGTGCGCGGCGTGCTCGCAAAGCTGAAAACGTGTATGCGGTGATTTAAAATTATATTCCAGAGACGTATGTGATAAAATATAGAATTTAACAATAAAATGCTACTAAATAGCTTTAAAATTATGAAAATCTGTAAATTTTGAATATTTTTTCAGGAAACGATATCCTTTTTAGTAACGCTGTGTGAAACGCTCGTGATTACGCGTATTATGATATGCCACACTTGTATATCCAGTTATATTTGAGTTTGCAAAAAATCAGTTTGTACTGGGCTCGGTACTTGGGTATATCAACTTTTTAGTACTGACGAAATAAAATTTTGTCGAAATTAGCGTTTTCGAGTATGGGGCGCGGTGCGCGCTCACTCGCTGATTCCTAGAAAAATACTAGAAAAATTCTAAAAAATGAAATGGCCAAAATATTGATGTAAATGTGTTATTTGTATTGAAAATTACGTTAATTTAATAAAATTTTTCGTTTTTCAGATGCAGACCGCGTGCGCGGCGTGCTCGCAAAGCTGAAAACGTGTATGCGGTGATTTAAAATTATATTCCAGAGACGTATGTGATAAAATATAGAATTTAACAATAAAATGCTACTAAATAGCTTTAAAATTATGAAAATCTGTAAATTTTGAATATTTTTTCAGGAAACGATATCCTTTTTAGTAACGCTGTGTGAAACGCTCGTGATTACGCGTATTATGATATGCCACACTTGTATATCCAGTTATATTTGAGTTTGCAAAAAATCAGTTTGTACTGGGCTCGGTACTTGGGTATATCAACTTTTTAGTACTGACGAAATAAAATTTTGTCGAAATTAGCGTTTTCGAGTATGGGGCGCGGTGCGCGCTCACTCGCTGATTCCTAGAAAAATACTAGAAAAATTCTAAAAAATGAAATGGCCAAAATATTGATGTAAATGTGTTATTTGTATTGAAAATTACGTTAATTTAATAAAATTTTTCGTTTTTCAGATGCAGACCGCGTGCGCGGCGTGCTCGCAAAGCTGAAAACGTGTATGCGGTGATTTAAAATTATATTCCAGAGACGTATGTGATAAAATATAGAATTTAACAATAAAATGCTACTAAATAGCTTTAAAATTATGAAAATCTGTAAATTTTGAATATTTTTTCAGGAAACGATATCCTTTTTAGTAACGCTGTGTGAAACGCTCGTGATTACGCGTATTATGATATGCCACACTTGTATATCCAGTTATATTTGAGTTTGCAAAAAATCAGTTTGTACTGGGCTCGGTACTTGGGTATATCAACTTTTTAGTACTGACGAAATAAAATTTTGTCGAAATTAGCGTTTTCGAGTATGGGGCGCGGTGCGCGCTCACTCGCTGATTCCTAGAAAAATACTAGAAAAATTCTAAAAAATGAAATGGCCAAAATATTGATGTAAATGTGTTATTTGTATTGAAAATTACGTTAATTTAATAAAATTTTTCGTTTTTCAGATGCAGACCGCGTGCGCGGCGTGCTCGCAAAGCTGAAAACGTGTATGCGGTGATTTAAAATTATATTCCAGAGACGTATGTGATAAAATATAGAATTTAACAATAAAATGCTACTAAATAGCTTTAAAATTATGAAAATCTGTAAATTTTGAATATTTTTTCAGGAAACGATATCCTTTTTAGTAACGCTGTGTGAAACGCTCGTGATTACGCGTATTATGATATGCCACACTTGTATATCCAGTTATATTTGAGTTTGCAAAAAATCAGTTTGTACTGGGCTCGGTACTTGGGTATATCAACTTTTTAGTACTGACGAAATAAAATTTTGTCGAAATTAGCGTTTTCGAGTATGGGGCGCGGTGCGCGCTCACTCGCTGATTCCTAGAAAAATACTAGAAAAATTCTAAAAAATGAAATGGCCAAAATATTGATGTAAATGTGTTATTTGTATTGAAAATTACGTTAATTTAATAAAATTTTTCGTTTTTCAGATGCAGACCGCGTGCGCGGCGTGCTCGCAAAGCTGAAAACGTGTATGCGGTGATTTAAAATTATATTCCAGAGACGTATGTGATAAAATATAGAATTTAACAATAAAATGCTACTAAATAGCTTTAAAATTATGAAAATCTGTAAATTTTGAATATTTTTTCAGGAAACGATATCCTTTTTAGTAACGCTGTGTGAAACGCTCGTGATTACGCGTATTATGATATGCCACACTTGTATATCCAGTTATATTTGAGTTTGCAAAAAATCAGTTTGTACTGGGCTCGGTACTTGGGTATATCAACTTTTTAGTACTGACGAAATAAAATTTTGTCGAAATTAGCGTTTTCGAGTATGGGGCGCGGTGCGCGCTCACTCGCTGATTCCTAGAAAAATACTAGAAAAATTCTAAAAAATGAAATGGCCAAAATATTGATGTAAATGTGTTATTTGTATTGAAAATTACGTTAATTTAATAAAATTTTTCGTTTTTCAGATGCAGACCGCGTGCGCGGCGTGCTCGCAAAGCTGAAAACGTGTATGCGGTGATTTAAAATTATATTCCAGAGACGTATGTGATAAAATATAGAATTTAACAATAAAATGCTACTAAATAGCTTTAAAATTATGAAAATCTGTAAATTTTGAATATTTTTTCAGGAAACGATATCCTTTTTAGTAACGCTGTGTGAAACGCTCGTGATTACGCGTATTATGATATGCCACACTTGTATATCCAGTTATATTTGAGTTTGCAAAAAATCAGTTTGTACTGGGCTCGGTACTTGGGTATATCAACTTTTTAGTACTGACGAAATAAAATTTTGTCGAAATTAGCGTTTTCGAGTATGGGGCGCGGTGCGCGCTCACTCGCTGATTCCTAGAAAAATACTAGAAAAATTATAAAAAATGAAATGGCCAAAATATTGATGTAAATGTGTTATTTGTATTGAAAATTACGTTAATTTAATAAAATTTTTCGTTTTTCAGATGCAGACCGCGTGCGCGGCGTGCTCGCAAAGCTGAAAACGTGTATGCGGTGATTTAAAATTATATTCCAGAGACGTATGTGATAAAATATAGAATTTAACAATAAAATGCTACTAAATAGCTTTAAAATTATGAAAATCTGTAAATTTTGAATATTTTTTCAGGAAACGATATCCTTTTTAGTAACGCTGTGTGAAACGCTCGTGATTACGCGTATTATGATATGCCACACTTGTATATCCAGTTATATTTGAGTTTGCAAAAAATCAGTTTGTACTGGGCTCGGTACTTGGGTATATCAACTTTTTAGTACTGACGAAATAAAATTTTGTCGAAATTAGCGTTTTCGAGTATGGGGCGCGGTGCGCGCTCACTCGCTGATTCCTAGAAAAATACTAGAAAAATTCTAAAAAATGAAATGGCCAAAATATTGATGTAAATGTGTTATTTGTATTGAAAATTACGTTAATTTAATAAAATTTTTCGTTTTTCAGATGCAGACCGCGTGCGCGGCGTGCTCGCAAAGCTGAAAACGTGTATGCGGTGATTTAAAATTATATTCCAGAGACGTATGTGATAAAATATAGAATTTAACAATAAAATGCTACTAAATAGCTTTAAAATTATGAAAATCTGTAAATTTTGAATATTTTTTCAGGAAACGATATCCTTTTTAGTAACGCTGTGTGAAACGCTCGTGATTACGCGTATTATGATATGCCACACTTGTATATCCAGTTATATTTGAGTTTGCAAAAAATCAGTTTGTACTGGGCTCGGTACTTGGGTATATCAACTTTTTAGTACTGACGAAATAAAATTTTGTCGAAATTAGCGTTTTCGAGTATGGGGCGCGGTGCGCGCTCACTCGCTGATTCCTAGAAAAATACTAGAAAAATTCTAAAAAATGAAATGGCCAAAATATTGATGTAAATGTGTTATTTGTATTGAAAATTACGTTAATTTAATAAAATTTTTCGTTTTTCAGATGCAGACCGCGTGCGCGGCGTGCTCGCAAAGCTGAAAACGTGTATGCGGTGATTTGAAATTATATTCCAGAGATGTATGTGATAAAATATGCAATTTAACAATAAAATGCTACTAAATAGCTTTAAAATTATGAAAATCTGTAAATTTTGAATATTTTTTCAGGAAACGATATCCTTTTTAGTAACGCTGTGTGAAACGCTCGTGATTACGCGTATTATGATATGCCACACTTGTATATCCAGTTATATTTGAGTTTGCAAAAAATCAGTTTGTACTGGGCTCGGTACTTGGGTATATCAACTTTTTAGTACTGACGAAATAAAATTTTGTCGAAATTAGCGTTTTCGAGTATGGGGCGCGGTGCGCGCTCACTCGCTGATTCCTAGAAAAATACTAGAAAAATTCTAAAAAATGAAATGGCCAAAATATTGATGTAAATGTGTTATTTGTATTGAAAATTACGTTAATTTAATAAAATTTTTCGTTTTTCAGATGCAGACCGCGTGCGCGGCGTGCTCGCAAAGCTGAAAACGTGTATGCGGTGATTTAAAATTATATTCCAGAGACGTATGTGATAAAATATAGAATTTAACAATAAAATGCTACTAAATAGCTTTAAAATTATGAAAATCTGTAAATTTTGAATATTTTTTCAGGAAACGATATCCTTTTTAGTAACGCTGTGTGAAACGCTCGTGATTACGCGTATTATGATATGCCACACTTGTATATCCAGTTATATTTGAGTTTGCAAAAAATCAGTTTGTACTGGGCTCGGTACTTGGGTATATCAACTTTTTAGTACTGACGAAATAAAATTTTGTCGAAATTAGCGTTTTCGAGTATGGGGCGCGGTGCGCGCTCACTCGCTGATTCCTAGAAAAATACTAGAAAAATTCTAAAAAATGAAATGGCCAAAATATTGATGTAAATGTGTTATTTGTATTGAAAATTACGTTAATTTAATAAAATTTTTCGTTTTTCAGATGCAGACCGCGTGCGCGGCGTGCTCGCAAAGCTGAAAACGTGTATGCGGTGATTTAAAATTATATTCCAGAGACGTATGTGATAAAATATAGAATTTAACAATAAAATGCTACTAAATAGCTTTAAAATTATGAAAATCTGTAAATTTTGAATATTTTTTCAGGAAACGATATCCTTTTTAGTAACGCTGTGTGAAACGCTCGTGATTACGCGTATTATGATATGCCACACTTGTATATCCAGTTATATTTGAGTTTGCAAAAAATCAGTTTGTACTGGGCTCGGTACTTGGGTATATCAACTTTTTAGTACTGACGAAATAAAATTTTGTCGAAATTAGCGTTTTCGAGTATGGGGCGCGGTGCGCGCTCACTCGCTGATTCCTAGAAAAATACTAGAAAAATTCTAAAAAATGAAATGGCCAAAATATTGATGTAAATGTGTTATTTGTATTGAAAATTACGTTAATTTAATAAAATTTTTCGTTTTTCAGATGCAGACCGCGTGCGCGGCGTGCTCGCAAAGCTGAAAACGTGTATGCGGTGATTTAAAATTATATTCCAGAGACGTATGTGATAAAATATAGAATTTAACAATAAAATGCTACTAAATAGCTTTAAAATTATGAAAATCTGTAAATTTTGAATATTTTTTCAGGAAACGATATCCTTTTTAGTAACGCTGTGTGAAACGCTCGTGATTACGCGTATTATGATATGCCACACTTGTATATCCAGTTATATTTGAGTTTGCAAAAAATCAGTTTGTACTGGGCTCGGTACTTGGGTATATCAACTTTTTAGTACTGACGAAATAAAATTTTGTCGAAATTAGCGTTTTCGAGTATGGGGCGCGGTGCGCGCTCACTCGCTGATTCCTAGAAAAATACTAGAAAAATTCTAAAAAATGAAATGGCCAAAATATTGATGTAAATGTGTTATTTGTATTGAAAATTACGTTAATTTAATAAAATTTTTCGTTTTTCAGATGCAGACCGCGTGCGCGGCGTGCTCGCAAAGCTGAAAACGTGTATGCGGTGATTTAAAATTATATTCCAGAGACGTATGTGATAAAATATAGAATTTAACAATAAAATGCTACTAAATAGCTTTAAAATTATGAAAATCTGTAAATTTTGAATATTTTTTCAGGAAACGAATATCCTTTTTAGTAACGCTGTGTGAAACGCTCGTGATTACGCGTATTATGATATGCCACACTTGTATATCCAGTTATATTTGAGTTTGCAAAAAATCAGTTTGTACTGGGCTCGGTACTTGGGTATATCAACTTTTAGTACTGACGAAATAAAATTTTGTCGAAATTAGCGTTTTCGAGTATGGGGCGCGGTGCGCGCTCACTCGCTGATTCCTAGAAAAATACTAGAAAAATTCTAAAAAATGAAATGGCCAAAATATTGATGTAAATGTGTTATTTGTATTGAAAATTACGTTAATTTAATAAAATTTTTCGTTTTTCAGATGCAGACCGCGTGCGCGGCGTGCTCGCAAAGCTGAAAACGTGTATGCGGTGATTTAAAATTATATTCCAGAGACGTATGTGATAAAATATAGAATTTAACAATAAAATGCTACTAAATAGCTTTAAAATTATGAAAATCTGTAAATTTTGAATATTTTTTCAGGAAACGATATCCTTTTTAGTAACGCTGTGTGAAACGCTCGTGATTACGCGTATTATGATATGCCACACTTGTATATCCAGTTATATTTGAGTTTGCAAAAAATCAGTTTGTACTGGGCTCGGTACTTGGTATATCAACTTTTTAGTACTGACGAAATAAAATTTTGTCGAAATTAGCGTTTTCGAGTATGGGGCGCGGTGCGCGCTCACTCGCTGATTCCTAGAAAAATACTAGAAAAATTCTAAAAAATGAAATGGCCAAAATATTGATGTAAATGTGTTATTTGTATTGAAAATTACGTTAATTTAATAAAATTTTTCGTTTTTCAGATGCAGACCGCGTGCGCGGCGTGCTCGCAAAGCTGAAAACGTGTATGCGGTGATTTAAAATTATATTCCAGAGACGTATGTGATAAAATATAGAATTTAACAATAAAATGCTACTAAATAGCTTTAAAATTATGAAAATCTGTAAATTTTGAATATTTTTTCAGGAAACGATATCCTTTTTAGTAACGCTGTGTGAAACGCTCGTGATTACGCGTATTATGATATGCCACACTTGTATATCCAGTTATATTTGAGTTTGCAAAAAATCAGTTTGTACTGGGCTCGGTACTTGGGTATATCAACTTTTTAGTACTGACGAAATAAAATTTTGTCGAAATTAGCGTTTTCGAGTATGGGGCGCGGTGCGCGCTCACTCGCTGATTCCTAGAAAAATACTAGAAAAATTCTAAAAAATGAAATGGCCAAAATATTGATGTAAATGTGTTATTTGTATTGAAAATTACGTTAATTTAATAAAATTTTTCGTTTTTCAGATGCAGACCGCGTGCGCGGCGTGCTCGCAAAGCTGAAAAACGTGTATGCGGTGATTTGAAATTATATTCCAGAGATGTATGTGATAAAATATGCAATTTAACAATAAAATGCTACTAAATAGCTTTAAAATTATGAAAATCTGTAAATTTTGAATATTTTTTCAGGAAACGATATCCTTTTTAGTAACGCTGTGTGAAACGCTCGTGATTACGCGTATTATGATATGCCACACTTGTATATCCAGTTATATTTGAGTTTGCAAAAAATCAGTTTGTACTGGGCTCGGTACTTGGGTATATCAACTTTTTAGTACTGACGAAATAAAATTTTGTCGAAATTAGCGTTTTCGAGTATGGGGCGCGGTGCGCGCTCACTCGCTGATTCCTAGAAAAATACTAGAAAAATTCTAAAAAATGAAATGGCCAAAATATTGATGTAAATGTGTTATTTGTATTGAAAATTACGTTAATTTAATAAAATTTTTCGTTTTTCAGATGCAGACCGCGTGCGCGGCGTGCTCGCAAAGCTGAAAACGTGTATGCGGTGATTTAAAATTATATTCCAGAGACGTATGTGATAAAATATAGAATTTAACAATAAAATGCTACTAAATAGCTTTAAAATTATGAAAATCTGTAAATTTTGAATATTTTTTCAGGAAACGATATCCTTTTTAGTAACGCTGTGTGAAACGCTCGTGATTACGCGTATTATGATATGCCACACTTGTATATCCAGTTATATTTGAGTTTGCAAAAAATCAGTTTGTACTGGGCTCGGTACTTGGGTATATCAACTTTTTAGTACTGACGAAATAAAATTTTGTCGAAATTAGCGTTTTCGAGTATGGGGCGCGGTGCGCGCTCACTCGCTGATTCCTAGAAAAATACTAGAAAAATTCTAAAAAATGAAATGGCCAAAATATTGATGTAAATGTGTTATTTGTATTGAAAATTACGTTAATTTAATAAAATTTTTCGTTTTTCAGATGCAGACCGCGTGCGCGGCGTGCTCGCAAAGCTGAAAACGTGTATGCGGTGATTTAAAATTATATTCCAGAGACGTATGTGATAAAATATAGAATTTAACAATAAAATGCTACTAAATAGCTTTAAAATTATGAAAATCTGTAAATTTTGAATATTTTTTCAGGAAACGATATCCTTTTTAGTAACGCTGTGTGAAACGCTCGTGATTACGCGTATTATGATATGCCACACTTGTATATCCAGTTATATTTGAGTTTGCAAAAAATCAGTTTGTACTGGGCTCGGTACTTGGGTATATCAACTTTTTAGTACTGACGAAATAAAATTTTGTCGAAATTAGCGTTTTCGAGTATGGGGCGCGGTGCGCGCTCACTCGCTGATTCCTAGAAAAATACTAGAAAAATTCTAAAAAATGAAATGGCCAAAATATTGATGTAAATGTGTTATTTGTATTGAAAATTACGTTAATTTAATAAAATTTTTCGTTTTTCAGATGCAGACCGCGTGCGCGGCGTGCTCGCAAAGCTGAAAACGTGTATGCGGTGATTTAAAATTATATTCCAGAGACGTATGTGATAAAATATAGAATTTAACAATAAAATGCTACTAAATAGCTTTAAAATTATGAAAATCTGTAAATTTTGAATATTTTTTCAGGAAACGATATCCTTTTTAGTAACGCTGTGTGAAACGCTCGTGATTACGCGTATTATGATATGCCACACTTGTATATCCAGTTATATTTGAGTTTGCAAAAAATCAGTTTGTACTGGGCTCGGTACTTGGGTATATCAACTTTTTAGTACTGACGAAATAAAATTTTGTCGAAATTAGCGTTTTCGAGTATGGGGCGCGGTGCGCGCTCACTCGCTGATTCCTAGAAAAATACTAGAAAAATTATAAAAAATGAAATGGCCAAAATATTGATGTAAATGTGTTATTTGTATTGAAAATTACGTTAATTTAATAAAATTTTTCGTTTTTCAGATGCAGACCGCGTGCGCGGCGTGCTCGCAAAGCTGAAAACGTGTATGCGGTGATTTAAAATTATATTCCAGAGACGTATGTGATAAAATATAGAATTTAACAATAAAATGCTACTAAATAGCTTTAAAATTATGAAAATCTGTAAATTTTGAATATTTTTTCAGGAAACGATATCCTTTTTAGTAACGCTGTGTGAAACGCTCGTGATTACGCGTATTATGATATGCCACACTTGTATATCCAGTTATATTTGAGTTTGCAAAAAATCAGTTTGTACTGGGCTCGGTACTTGGGTATATCAACTTTTTAGTACTGACGAAATAAAATTTTGTCGAAATTAGCGTTTTCGAGTATGGGGCGCGGTGCGCGCTCACTCGCTGATTCCTAGAAAAATACTAGAAAAATTCTAAAAAATGAAATGGCCAAAATATTGATGTAAATGTGTTATTTGTATTGAAAATTACGTTAATTTAATAAAATTTTTCGTTTTTCAGATGCAGACCGCGTGCGCGGCGTGCTCGCAAAGCTGAAAACGTGTATGCGGTGATTTAAAATTATATTCCAGAGACGTATGTGATAAAATATAGAATTTAACAATAAAATGCTACTAAATAGCTTTAAAATTATGAAAATCTGTAAATTTTGAATATTTTTTCAGGAAACGATATCCTTTTTAGTAACGCTGTGTGAAACGCTCGTGATTACGCGTATTATGATATGCCACACTTGTATATCCAGTTATATTTGAGTTTGCAAAAAATCAGTTTGTACTGGGCTCGGTACTTGGGTATATCAACTTTTTAGTACTGACGAAATAAAATTTTGTCGAAATTAGCGTTTTCGAGTATGGGGCGCGGTGCGCGCTCACTCGCTGATTCCTAGAAAAATACTAGAAAAATTCTAAAAAATGAAATGGCCAAAATATTGATGTAAATGTGTTATTTGTATTGAAAATTACGTTAATTTAATAAAATTTTTCGTTTTTCAGATGCAGACCGCGTGCGCGGCGTGCTCGCAAAGCTGAAAACGTGTATGCGGTGATTTGAAATTATATTCCAGAGATGTATGTGATAAAATATGCAATTTAACAATAAAATGCTACTAAATAGCTTTAAAATTATGAAAATCTGTAAATTTTGAATATTTTTTCAGGAAACGATATCCTTTTTAGTAACGCTGTGTGAAACGCTCGTGATTACGCGTATTATGATATGCCACACTTGTATATCCAGTTATATTTGAGTTTGCAAAAAATCAGTTTGTACTGGGCTCGGTACTTGGGTATATCAACTTTTTAGTACTGACGAAATAAAATTTTGTCGAAATTAGCGTTTTCGAGTATGGGGCGCGGTGCGCGCTCACTCGCTGATTCCTAGAAAAATACTAGAAAAATTCTAAAAAATGAAATGGCCAAAATATTGATGTAAATGTGTTATTTGTATTGAAAATTACGTTAATTTAATAAAATTTTTCGTTTTTCAGATGCAGACCGCGTGCGCGGCGTGCTCGCAAAGCTGAAAACGTGTATGCGGTGATTTAAAATTATATTCCAGAGACGTATGTGATAAAATATAGAATTTAACAATAAAATGCTACTAAATAGCTTTAAAATTATGAAAATCTGTAAATTTTGAATATTTTTTCAGGAAACGATATCCTTTTTAGTAACGCTGTGTGAAACGCTCGTGATTACGCGTATTATGATATGCCACACTTGTATATCCAGTTATATTTGAGTTTGCAAAAAATCAGTTTGTACTGGGCTCGGTACTTGGGTATATCAACTTTTTAGTACTGACGAAATAAAATTTTGTCGAAATTAGCGTTTTCGAGTATGGGGCGCGGTGCGCGCTCACTCGCTGATTCCTAGAAAAATACTAGAAAAATTCTAAAAAATGAAATGGCCAAAATATTGATGTAAATGTGTTATTTGTATTGAAAATTACGTTAATTTAATAAAATTTTTCGTTTTTCAGATGCAGACCGCGTGCGCGGCGTGCTCGCAAAGCTGAAAACGTGTATGCGGTGATTTAAAATTATATTCCAGAGACGTATGTGATAAAATATAGAATTTAACAATAAAATGCTACTAAATAGCTTTAAAATTATGAAAATCTGTAAATTTTGAATATTTTTTCAGGAAACGATATCCTTTTTAGTAACGCTGTGTGAAACGCTCGTGATTACGCGTATTATGATATGCCACACTTGTATATCCAGTTATATTTGAGTTTGCAAAAAATCAGTTTGTACTGGGCTCGGTACTTGGGTATATCAACTTTTTAGTACTGACGAAATAAAATTTTGTCGAAATTAGCGTTTTCGAGTATGGGGCGCGGTGCGCGCTCACTCGCTGATTCCTAGAAAAATACTAGAAAAATTCTAAAAAATGAAATGGCCAAAATATTGATGTAAATGTGTTATTTGTATTGAAAATTACGTTAATTTAATAAAATTTTTCGTTTTTCAGATGCAGACCGCGTGCGCGGCGTGCTCGCAAAGCTGAAAACGTGTATGCGGTGATTTAAAATTATATTCCAGAGACGTATGTGATAAAATATAGAATTTAACAATAAAATGCTACTAAATAGCTTTAAAATTATGAAAATCTGTAAATTTTGAATATTTTTTCAGGAAACGATATCCTTTTTAGTAACGCTGTGTGAAACGCTCGTGATTACGCGTATTATGATATGCCACACTTGTATATCCAGTTATATTTGAGTTTGCAAAAAATCAGTTTGTACTGGGCTCGGTACTTGGGTATATCAACTTTTTAGTACTGACGAAATAAAATTTTGTCGAAATTAGCGTTTTCGAGTATGGGGCGCGGTGCGCGCTCACTCGCTGATTCCTAGAAAAATACTAGAAAAATTCTAAAAAATGAAATGGCCAAAATATTGATGTAAATGTGTTATTTGTATTGAAAATTACGTTAATTTAATAAAATTTTTCGTTTTTCAGATGCAGACCGCGTGCGCGGCGTGCTCGCAAAGCTGAAAACGTGTATGCGGTGATTTAAAATTATATTCCAGAGACGTATGTGATAAAATATAGAATTTAACAATAAAATGCTACTAAATAGCTTTAAAATTATGAAAATCTGTAAATTTTGAATATTTTTTCAGGAAACGATATCCTTTTTAGTAACGCTGTGTGAAACGCTCGTGATTACGCGTATTATGATATGCCACACTTGTATATCCAGTTATATTTGAGTTTGCAAAAAATCAGTTTGTACTGGGCTCGGTACTTGGGTATATCAACTTTTTAGTACTGACGAAATAAAATTTTGTCGAAATTAGCGTTTTCGAGTATGGGGCGCGGTGCGCGCTCACTCGCTGATTCCTAGAAAAATACTAGAAAAATTCTAAAAAATGAAATGGCCAAAATATTGATGTAAATGTGTTATTTGTATTGAAAATTACGTTAATTTAATAAAATTTTTCGTTTTTCAGATGCAGACCGCGTGCGCGGCGTGCTCGCAAAGCTGAAAACGTGTATGCGGTGATTTAAAATTATATTCCAGAGACGTATGTGATAAAATATAGAATTTAACAATAAAATGCTACTAAATAGCTTTAAAATTATGAAAATCTGTAAATTTTGAATATTTTTTCAGGAAACGATATCCTTTTTAGTAACGCTGTGTGAAACGCTCGTGATTACGCGTATTATGATATGCCACACTTGTATATCCAGTTATATTTGAGTTTGCAAAAAATCAGTTTGTACTGGGCTCGGTACTTGGGTATATCAACTTTTTAGTACTGACGAAATAAAATTTTGTCGAAATTAGCGTTTTCGAGTATGGGGCGCGGTGCGCGCTCACTCGCTGATTCCTAGAAAAATACTAGAAAAATTCTAAAAAATGAAATGGCCAAAATATTGATGTAAATGTGTTATTTGTATTGAAAATTACGTTAATTTAATAAAATTTTTCGTTTTTCAGATGCAGACCGCGTGCGCGGCGTGCTCGCAAAGCTGAAAACGTGTATGCGGTGATTTAAAATTATATTCCAGAGACGTATGTGATAAAATATAGAATTTAACAATAAAATGCTACTAAATAGCTTTAAAATTATGAAAATCTGTAAATTTTGAATATTTTTTCAGGAAACGATATCCTTTTTAGTAACGCTGTGTGAAACGCTCGTGATTACGCGTATTATGATATGCCACACTTGTATATCCAGTTATATTTGAGTTTGCAAAAAATCAGTTTGTACTGGGCTCGGTACTTGGGTATATCAACTTTTTAGTACTGACGAAATAAAATTTTGTCGAAATTAGCGTTTTCGAGTATGGGGCGCGGTGCGCGCTCACTCGCTGATTCCTAGAAAAATACTAGAAAAATTCTAAAAAATGAAATGGCCAAAATATTGATGTAAATGTGTTATTTGTATTGAAAATTACGTTAATTTAATAAAATTTTTCGTTTTTCAGATGCAGACCGCGTGCGCGGCGTGCTCGCAAAGCTGAAAACGTGTATGCGGTGATTTAAAATTATATTCCAGAGACGTATGTGATAAAATATAGAATTTAACAATAAAATGCTACTAAATAGCTTTAAAATTATGAAAATCTGTAAATTTTGAATATTTTTTCAGGAAACGATATCCTTTTTAGTAACGCTGTGTGAAACGCTCGTGATTACGCGTATTATGATATGCCACACTTGTATATCCAGTTATATTTGAGTTTGCAAAAAATCAGTTTGTACTGGGCTCGGTACTTGGGTATATCAACTTTTTAGTACTGACGAAATAAAATTTTGTCGAAATTAGCGTTTTCGAGTATGGGGCGCGGTGCGCGCTCACTCGCTGATTCCTAGAAAAATACTAGAAAAATTCTAAAAAATGAAATGGCCAAAATATTGATGTAAATGTGTTATTTGTATTGAAAATTACGTTAATTTAATAAAATTTTTCGTTTTTCAGATGCAGACCGCGTGCGCGGCGTGCTCGCAAAGCTGAAAACGTGTATGCGGTGATTTAAAATTATATTCCAGAGACGTATGTGATAAAATATAGAATTTAACAATAAAATGCTACTAAATAGCTTTAAAATTATGAAAATCTGTAAATTTTGAATATTTTTTCAGGAAACGATATCCTTTTTAGTAACGCTGTGTGAAACGCTCGTGATTACGCGTATTATGATATGCCACACTTGTATATCCAGTTATATTTGAGTTTGCAAAAAATCAGTTTGTACTGGGCTCGGTACTTGGGTATATCAACTTTTTAGTACTGACGAAATAAAATTTTGTCGAAATTAGCGTTTTCGAGTATGGGGCGCGGTGCGCGCTCACTCGCTGATTCCTAGAAAAATACTAGAAAAATTCTAAAAAATGAAATGGCCAAAATATTGATGTAAATGTGTTATTTGTATTGAAAATTACGTTAATTTAATAAAATTTTTCGTTTTTCAGATGCAGACCGCGTGCGCGGCGTGCTCGCAAAGCTGAAAACGTGTATGCGGTGATTTAAAATTATATTCCAGAGACGTATGTGATAAAATATAGAATTTAACAATAAAATGCTACTAAATAGCTTTAAAATTATGAAAATCTGTAAATTTTGAATATTTTTTCAGGAAACGATATCCTTTTTAGTAACGCTGTGTGAAACGCTCGTGATTACGCGTATTATGATATGCCACACTTGTATATCCAGTTATATTTGAGTTTGCAAAAAATCAGTTTGTACTGGGCTCGGTACTTGGGTATATCAACTTTTTAGTACTGACGAAATAAAATTTTGTCGAAATTAGCGTTTTCGAGTATGGGGCGCGGTGCGCGCTCACTCGCTGATTCCTAGAAAAATACTAGAAAAATTCTAAAAAATGAAATGGCCAAAATATTGATGTAAATGTGTTATTTGTATTGAAAATTACGTTAATTTAATAAAATTTTTCGTTTTTCAGATGCAGACCGCGTGCGCGGCGTGCTCGCAAAGCTGAAAACGTGTATGCGGTGATTTAAAATTATATTCCAGAGACGTATGTGATAAAATATAGAATTTAACAATAAAATGCTACTAAATAGCTTTAAAATTATGAAAATCTGTAAATTTTGAATATTTTTTCAGGAAACGATATCCTTTTTAGTAACGCTGTGTGAAACGCTCGTGATTACGCGTATTATGATATGCCACACTTGTATATCCAGTTATATTTGAGTTTGCAAAAAATCAGTTTGTACTGGGCTCGGTACTTGGGTATATCAACTTTTTAGTACTGACGAAATAAAATTTTGTCGAAATTAGCGTTTTCGAGTATGGGGCGCGGTGCGCGCTCACTCGCTGATTCCTAGAAAAATACTAGAAAAATTCTAAAAAATGAAATGGCCAAAATATTGATGTAAATGTGTTATTTGTATTGAAAATTACGTTAATTTAATAAAATTTTTCGTTTTTCAGATGCAGACCGCGTGCGCGGCGTGCTCGCAAAGCTGAAAACGTGTATGCGGTGATTTAAAATTATATTCCAGAGACGTATGTGATAAAATATAGAATTTAACAATAAAATGCTACTAAATAGCTTTAAAATTATGAAAATCTGTAAATTTTGAATATTTTTTCAGGAAACGATATCCTTTTTAGTAACGCTGTGTGAAACGCTCGTGATTACGCGTATTATGATATGCCACACTTGTATATCCAGTTATATTTGAGTTTGCAAAAAATCAGTTTGTACTGGGCTCGGTACTTGGGTATATCAACTTTTTAGTACTGACGAAATAAAATTTTGTCGAAATTAGCGTTTTCGAGTATGGGGCGCGGTGCGCGCTCACTCGCTGATTCCTAGAAAAATACTAGAAAAATTCTAAAAAATGAAATGGCCAAAATATTGATGTAAATGTGTTATTTGTATTGAAAATTACGTTAATTTAATAAAATTTTTCGTTTTTCAGATGCAGACCGCGTGCGCGGCGTGCTCGCAAAGCTGAAAACGTGTATGCGGTGATTTAAAATTATATTCCAGAGACGTATGTGATAAAATATAGAATTTAACAATAAAATGCTACTAAATAGCTTTAAAATTATGAAAATCTGTAAATTTTGAATATTTTTTCAGGAAACGATATCCTTTTTAGTAACGCTGTGTGAAACGCTCGTGATTACGCGTATTATGATATGCCACACTTGTATATCCAGTTATATTTGAGTTTGCAAAAAATCAGTTTGTACTGGGCTCGGTACTTGGGTATATCAACTTTTTAGTACTGACGAAATAAAATTTTGTCGAAATTAGCGTTTTCGAGTATGGGGCGCGGTGCGCGCTCACTCGCTGATTCCTAGAAAAATACTAGAAAAATTCTAAAAAATGAAATGGCCAAAATATTGATGTAAATGTGTTATTTGTATTGAAAATTACGTTAATTTAATAAAATTTTTCGTTTTTCAGATGCAGACCGCGTGCGCGGCGTGCTCGCAAAGCTGAAAACGTGTATGCGGTGATTTAAAATTATATTCCAGAGACGTATGTGATAAAATATAGAATTTAACAATAAAATGCTACTAAATAGCTTTAAAATTATGAAAATCTGTAAATTTTGAATATTTTTTCAGGAAACGATATCCTTTTTAGTAACGCTGTGTGAAACGCTCGTGATTACGCGTATTATGATATGCCACACTTGTATATCCAGTTATATTTGAGTTTGCAAAAAATCAGTTTGTACTGGGCTCGGTACTTGGGTATATCAACTTTTTAGTACTGACGAAATAAAATTTTGTCGAAATTAGCGTTTTCGAGTATGGGGCGCGGTGCGCGCTCACTCGCTGATTCCTAGAAAAATACTAGAAAAATTCTAAAAAATGAAATGGCCAAAATATTGATGTAAATGTGTTATTTGTATTGAAAATTACGTTAATTTAATAAAATTTTTCGTTTTTCAGATGCAGACCGCGTGCGCGGCGTGCTCGCAAAGCTGAAAACGTGTATGCGGTGATTTAAAATTATATTCCAGAGACGTATGTGATAAAATATAGAATTTAACAATAAAATGCTACTAAATAGCTTTAAAATTATGAAAATCTGTAAATTTTGAATATTTTTTCAGGAAACGATATCCTTTTTAGTAACGCTGTGTGAAACGCTCGTGATTACGCGTATTATGATATGCCACACTTGTATATCCAGTTATATTTGAGTTTGCAAAAAATCAGTTTGTACTGGGCTCGGTACTTGGGTATATCAACTTTTTAGTACTGACGAAATAAAATTTTGTCGAAATTAGCGTTTTCGAGTATGGGGCGCGGTGCGCGCTCACTCGCTGATTCCTAGAAAAATACTAGAAAAATTCTAAAAAATGAAATGGCCAAAATATTGATGTAAATGTGTTATTTGTATTGAAAATTACGTTAATTTAATAAAATTTTTCGTTTTTCAGATGCAGACCGCGTGCGCGGCGTGCTCGCAAAGCTGAAAACGTGTATGCGGTGATTTAAAATTATATTCCAGAGACGTATGTGATAAAATATAGAATTTAACAATAAAATGCTACTAAATAGCTTTAAAATTATGAAAATCTGTAAATTTTGAATATTTTTTCAGGAAACGATATCCTTTTTAGTAACGCTGTGTGAAACGCTCGTGATTACGCGTATTATGATATGCCACACTTGTATATCCAGTTATATTTGAGTTTGCAAAAAATCAGTTTGTACTGGGCTCGGTACTTGGGTATATCAACTTTTTAGTACTGACGAAATAAAATTTTGTCGAAATTAGCGTTTTCGAGTATGGGGCGCGGTGCGCGCTCACTCGCTGATTCCTAGAAAAATACTAGAAAAATTCTAAAAAATGAAATGGCCAAAATATTGATGTAAATGTGTTATTTGTATTGAAAATTACGTTAATTTAATAAAATTTTTCGTTTTTCAGATGCAGACCGCGTGCGCGGCGTGCTCGCAAAGCTGAAAACGTGTATGCGGTGATTTAAAATTATATTCCAGAGACGTATGTGATAAAATATAGAATTTAACAATAAAATGCTACTAAATAGCTTTAAAATTATGAAAATCTGTAAATTTTGAATATTTTTTCAGGAAACGATATCCTTTTTAGTAACGCTGTGTGAAACGCTCGTGATTACGCGTATTATGATATGCCACACTTGTATATCCAGTTATATTTGAGTTTGCAAAAAATCAGTTTGTACTGGGCTCGGTACTTGGGTATATCAACTTTTTAGTACTGACGAAATAAAATTTTGTCGAAATTAGCGTTTTCGAGTATGGGGCGCGGTGCGCGCTCACTCGCTGATTCCTAGAAAAATACTAGAAAAATTCTAAAAAATGAAATGGCCAAAATATTGATGTAAATGTGTTATTTGTATTGAAAATTACGTTAATTTAATAAAATTTTTCGTTTTTCAGATGCAGACCGCGTGCGCGGCGTGCTCGCAAAGCTGAAAACGTGTATGCGGTGATTTAAAATTATATTCCAGAGACGTATGTGATAAAATATAGAATTTAACAATAAAATGCTACTAAATAGCTTTAAAATTATGAAAATCTGTAAATTTTGAATATTTTTTCAGGAAACGATATCCTTTTTAGTAACGCTGTGTGAAACGCTCGTGATTACGCGTATTATGATATGCCACACTTGTATATCCAGTTATATTTGAGTTTGCAAAAAATCAGTTTGTACTGGGCTCGGTACTTGGGTATATCAACTTTTTAGTACTGACGAAATAAAATTTTGTCGAAATTAGCGTTTTCGAGTATGGGGCGCGGTGCGCGCTCACTCGCTGATTCCTAGAAAAATACTAGAAAAATTCTAAAAAATGAAATGGCCAAAATATTGATGTAAATGTGTTATTTGTATTGAAAATTACGTTAATTTAATAAAATTTTTCGTTTTTCAGATGCAGACCGCGTGCGCGGCGTGCTCGCAAAGCTGAAAACGTGTATGCGGTGATTTAAAATTATATTCCAGAGACGTATGTGATAAAATATAGAATTTAACAATAAAATGCTACTAAATAGCTTTAAAATTATGAAAATCTGTAAATTTTGAATATTTTTTCAGGAAACGATATCCTTTTTAGTAACGCTGTGTGAAACGCTCGTGATTACGCGTATTATGATATGCCACACTTGTATATCCAGTTATATTTGAGTTTGCAAAAAATCAGTTTGTACTGGGCTCGGTACTTGGGTATATCAACTTTTTAGTACTGACGAAATAAAATTTTGTCGAAATTAGCGTTTTCGAGTATGGGGCGCGGTGCGCGCTCACTCGCTGATTCCTAGAAAAATACTAGAAAAATTCTAAAAAATGAAATGGCCAAAATATTGATGTAAATGTGTTATTTGTATTGAAAATTACGTTAATTTAATAAAATTTTTCGTTTTTCAGATGCAGACCGCGTGCGCGGCGTGCTCGCAAAGCTGAAAACGTGTATGCGGTGATTTAAAATTATATTCCAGAGACGTATGTGATAAAATATAGAATTTAACAATAAAATGCTACTAAATAGCTTTAAAATTATGAAAATCTGTAAATTTTGAATATTTTTTCAGGAAACGATATCCTTTTTAGTAACGCTGTGTGAAACGCTCGTGATTACGCGTATTATGATATGCCACACTTGTATATCCAGTTATATTTGAGTTTGCAAAAAATCAGTTTGTACTGGGCTCGGTACTTGGGTATATCAACTTTTTAGTACTGACGAAATAAAATTTTGTCGAAATTAGCGTTTTCGAGTATGGGGCGCGGTGCGCGCTCACTCGCTGATTCCTAGAAAAATACTAGAAAAATTCTAAAAAATGAAATGGCCAAAATATTGATGTAAATGTGTTATTTGTATTGAAAATTACGTTAATTTAATAAAATTTTTCGTTTTTCAGATGCAGACCGCGTGCGCGGCGTGCTCGCAAAGCTGAAAACGTGTATGCGGTGATTTAAAATTATATTCCAGAGACGTATGTGATAAAATATAGAATTTAACAATAAAATGCTACTAAATAGCTTTAAAATTATGAAAATCTGTAAATTTTGAATATTTTTTCAGGAAACGATATCCTTTTTAGTAACGCTGTGTGAAACGCTCGTGATTACGCGTATTATGATATGCCACACTTGTATATCCAGTTATATTTGAGTTTGCAAAAAATCAGTTTGTACTGGGCTCGGTACTTGGGTATATCAACTTTTTAGTACTGACGAAATAAAATTTTGTCGAAATTAGCGTTTTCGAGTATGGGGCGCGGTGCGCGCTCACTCGCTGATTCCTAGAAAAATACTAGAAAAATTCTAAAAAATGAAATGGCCAAAATATTGATGTAAATGTGTTATTTGTATTGAAAATTACGTTAATTTAATAAAATTTTTCGTTTTTCAGATGCAGACCGCGTGCGCGGCGTGCTCGCAAAGCTGAAAACGTGTATGCGGTGATTTAAAATTATATTCCAGAGACGTATGTGATAAAATATAGAATTTAACAATAAAATGCTACTAAATAGCTTTAAAATTATGAAAATCTGTAAATTTTGAATATTTTTTCAGGAAACGATATCCTTTTTAGTAACGCTGTGTGAAACGCTCGTGATTACGCGTATTATGATATGCCACACTTGTATATCCAGTTATATTTGAGTTTGCAAAAAATCAGTTTGTACTGGGCTCGGTACTTGGGTATATCAACTTTTTAGTACTGACGAAATAAAATTTTGTCGAAATTAGCGTTTTCGAGTATGGGGCGCGGTGCGCGCTCACTCGCTGATTCCTAGAAAAATACTAGAAAAATTCTAAAAAATGAAATGGCCAAAATATTGATGTAAATGTGTTATTTGTATTGAAAATTACGTTAATTTAATAAAATTTTTCGTTTTTCAGATGCAGACCGCGTGCGCGGCGTGCTCGCAAAGCTGAAAACGTGTATGCGGTGATTTAAAATTATATTCCAGAGACGTATGTGATAAAATATAGAATTTAACAATAAAATGCTACTAAATAGCTTTAAAATTATGAAAATCTGTAAATTTTGAATATTTTTTCAGGAAACGATATCCTTTTTAGTAACGCTGTGTGAAACGCTCGTGATTACGCGTATTATGATATGCCACACTTGTATATCCAGTTATATTTGAGTTTGCAAAAAATCAGTTTGTACTGGGCTCGGTACTTGGGTATATCAACTTTTTAGTACTGACGAAATAAAATTTTGTCGAAATTAGCGTTTTCGAGTATGGGGCGCGGTGCGCGCTCACTCGCTGATTCCTAGAAAAATACTAGAAAAATTCTAAAAAATGAAATGGCCAAAATATTGATGTAAATGTGTTATTTGTATTGAAAATTACGTTAATTTAATAAAAATTTTCGTTTTTCAGATGCAGACCGCGTGCGCGGCGTGCTCGCAAAGCTGAAAACGTGTATGCGGTGATTTAAAATTATATTCCAGAGACGTATGTGATAAAATATAGAATTTAACAATAAAATGCTACTAAATAGCTTTAAAATTATGAAAATCTGTAAATTTTGAATATTTTTTCAGGAAACGATATCCTTTTTAGTAACGCTGTGTGAAACGCTCGTGATTACGCGTATTATGATATGCCACACTTGTATATCCAGTTATATTTGAGTTTGCAAAAAATCAGTTTGTACTGGGCTCGGTACTTGGGTATATCAACTTTTTAGTACTGACGAAATAAAATTTTGTCGAAATTAGCGTTTTCGAGTATGGGGCGCGGTGCGCGCTCACTCGCTGATTCCTAGAAAAATACTAGAAAAATTCTAAAAAATGAAATGGCCAAAATATTGATGTAAATGTGTTATTTGTATTGAAAATTACGTTAATTTAATAAAATTTTTCGTTTTTCAGATGCAGACCGCGTGCGCGGCGTGCTCGCAAAGCTGAAAACGTGTATGCGGTGATTTAAAATTATATTCCAGAGACGTATGTGATAAAATATAGAATTTAACAATAAAATGCTACTAAATAGCTTTAAAATTATGAAAATCTGTAAATTTTGAATATTTTTTCAGGAAACGATATCCTTTTTAGTAACGCTGTGTGAAACGCTCGTGATTACGCGTATTATGATATGCCACACTTGTATATCCAGTTATATTTGAGTTTGCAAAAAATCAGTTTGTACTGGGCTCGGTACTTGGGTATATCAACTTTTTAGTACTGACGAAATAAAATTTTGTCGAAATTAGCGTTTTCGAGTATGGGGCGCGGTGCGCGCTCACTCGCTGATTCCTAGAAAAATACTAGAAAAATTCTAAAAAATGAAATGGCCAAAATATTGATGTAAATGTGTTATTTGTATTGAAAATTACGTTAATTTAATAAAATTTTTCGTTTTTCAGATGCAGACCGCGTGCGCGGCGTGCTCGCAAAGCTGAAAACGTGTATGCGGTGATTTAAAATTATATTCCAGAGACGTATGTGATAAAATATAGAATTTAACAATAAAATGCTACTAAATAGCTTTAAAATTATGAAAATCTGTAAATTTTGAATATTTTTTCAGGAAACGATATCCTTTTTAGTAACGCTGTGTGAAACGCTCGTGATTACGCGTATTATGATATGCCACACTTGTATATCCAGTTATATTTGAGTTTGCAAAAAATCAGTTTGTACTGGGCTCGGTACTTGGGTATATCAACTTTTTTAGTACTGACGAAATAAAATTTTGTCGAAATTAGCGTTTTCGAGTATGGGGCGCGGTGCGCGCTCACTCGCTGATTCCTAGAAAAATACTAGAAAAATTCTAAAAAATGAAATGGCCAAAATATTGATGTAAATGTGTTATTTGTATTGAAAATTACGTTAATTTAATAAAATTTTTCGTTTTTCAGATGCAGACCGCGTGCGCGGCGTGCTCGCAAAGCTGAAAACGTGTATGCGGTGATTTAAAATTATATTCCAGAGACGTATGTGATAAAATATAGAATTTAACAATAAAATGCTACTAAATAGCTTTAAAATTATGAAAATCTGTAAATTTTGAATATTTTTTCAGGAAACGATATCCTTTTTAGTAACGCTGTGTGAAACGCTCGTGATTACGCGTATTATGATATGCCACACTTGTATATCCAGTTATATTTGAGTTTGCAAAAAATCAGTTTGTACTGGGCTCGGTACTTGGGTATATCAACTTTTTAGTACTGACGAAATAAAATTTTGTCGAAATTAGCGTTTTCGAGTATGGGGCGCGGTGCGCGCTCACTCGCTGATTCCTAGAAAAATACTAGAAAAATTCTAAAAAATGAAATGGCCAAAATATTGATGTAAATGTGTTATTTGTATTGAAAATTACGTTAATTTAATAAAATTTTTCGTTTTTCAGATGCAGACCGCGTGCGCGGCGTGCTCGCAAAGCTGAAAACGTGTATGCGGTGATTTAAAATTATATTCCAGAGACGTATGTGATAAAATATAGAATTTAACAATAAAATGCTACTAAATAGCTTTAAAATTATGAAAATCTGTAAATTTTGAATATTTTTTCAGGAAACGATATCCTTTTTAGTAACGCTGTGTGAAACGCTCGTGATTACGCGTATTATGATATGCCACACTTGTATATCCAGTTATATTTGAGTTTGCAAAAAATCAGTTTGTACTGGGCTCGGTACTTGGGTATATCAACTTTTTAGTACTGACGAAATAAAATTTTGTCGAAATTAGCGTTTTCGAGTATGGGGCGCGGTGCGCGCTCACTCGCTGATTCCTAGAAAAATACTAGAAAAATTCTAAAAAATGAAATGGCCAAAATATTGATGTAAATGTGTTATTTGTATTGAAAATTACGTTAATTTAATAAAATTTTTCGTTTTTCAGATGCAGACCGCGTGCGCGGCGTGCTCGCAAAGCTGAAAACGTGTATGCGGTGATTTAAAATTATATTCCAGAGACGTATGTGATAAAATATAGAATTTAACAATAAAATGCTACTAAATAGCTTTAAAATTATGAAAATCTGTAAATTTTGAATATTTTTTCAGGAAACGATATCCTTTTTAGTAACGCTGTGTGAAACGCTCGTGATTACGCGTATTATGATATGCCACACTTGTATATCCAGTTATATTTGAGTTTGCAAAAAATCAGTTTGTACTGGGCTCGGTACTTGGGTATATCAACTTTTTAGTACTGACGAAATAAAATTTTGTCGAAATTAGCGTTTTCGAGTATGGGGCGCGGTGCGCGCTCACTCGCTGATTCCTAGAAAAATACTAGAAAAATTCTAAAAAATGAAATGGCCAAAATATTGATGTAAATGTGTTATTTGTATTGAAAATTACGTTAATTTAATAAAATTTTTCGTTTTTCAGATGCAGACCGCGTGCGCGGCGTGCTCGCAAAGCTGAAAACGTGTATGCGGTGATTTAAAATTATATTCCAGAGACGTATGTGATAAAATATAGAATTTAACAATAAAATGCTACTAAATAGCTTTAAAATTATGAAAATCTGTAAATTTTGAATATTTTTTCAGGAAACGATATCCTTTTTAGTAACGCTGTGTGAAACGCTCGTGATTACGCGTATTATGATATGCCACACTTGTATATCCAGTTATATTTGAGTTTGCAAAAAATCAGTTTGTACTGGGCTCGGTACTTGGGTATATCAACTTTTTAGTACTGACGAAATAAAATTTTGTCGAAATTAGCGTTTTCGAGTATGGGGCGCGGTGCGCGCTCACTCGCTGATTCCTAGAAAAATACTAGAAAAATTCTAAAAAATGAAATGGCCAAAATATTGATGTAAATGTGTTATTTGTATTGAAAATTACGTTAATTTAATAAAATTTTTCGTTTTTCAGATGCAGACCGCGTGCGCGGCGTGCTCGCAAAGCTGAAAACGTGTATGCGGTGATTTAAAATTATATTCCAGAGACGTATGTGATAAAATATAGAATTTAACAATAAAATGCTACTAAATAGCTTTAAAATTATGAAAATCTGTAAATTTTGAATATTTTTTCAGGAAACGATATCCTTTTTAGTAACGCTGTGTGAAACGCTCGTGATTACGCGTATTATGATATGCCACACTTGTATATCCAGTTATATTTGAGTTTGCAAAAAATCAGTTTGTACTGGGCTCGGTACTTGGGTATATCAACTTTTTAGTACTGACGAAATAAAATTTTGTCGAAATTAGCGTTTTCGAGTATGGGGCGCGGTGCGCGCTCACTCGCTGATTCCTAGAAAAATACTAGAAAAATTCTAAAAAATGAAATGGCCAAAATATTGATGTAAATGTGTTATTTGTATTGAAAATTACGTTAATTTAATAAAATTTTTCGTTTTTCAGATGCAGACCGCGTGCGCGGCGTGCTCGCAAAGCTGAAAACGTGTATGCGGTGATTTAAAATTATATTCCAGAGACGTATGTGATAAAATATAGAATTTAACAATAAAATGCTACTAAATAGCTTTAAAATTATGAAAATCTGTAAATTTTGAATATTTTTTCAGGAAACGATATCCTTTTTAGTAACGCTGTGTGAAACGCTCGTGATTACGCGTATTATGATATGCCACACTTGTATATCCAGTTATATTTGAGTTTGCAAAAAATCAGTTTGTACTGGGCTCGGTACTTGGGTATATCAACTTTTTAGTACTGACGAAATAAAATTTTGTCGAAATTAGCGTTTTCGAGTATGGGGCGCGGTGAGCGCTCACTCGCTGATTCCTAGAAAAATACTAGAAAAATTCTAAAAAATGAAATGGCCAAAATATTGATGTAAATGTGTTATTTGTATTGAAAATTACGTTAATTTAATAAAATTTTTCGTTTTTCAGATGCAGACCGCGTGCGCGGCGTGCTCGCAAAGCTGAAAACGTGTATGCGGTGATTTAAAATTATATTCCAGAGACGTATGTGATAAAATATAGAATTTAACAATAAAATGCTACTAAATAGCTTTAAAATTATGAAAATCTGTAAATTTTGAATATTTTTTCAGGAAACGATATCCTTTTTAGTAACGCTGTGTGAAACGCTCGTGATTACGCGTATTATGATATGCCACACTTGTATATCCAGTTATATTTGAGTTTGCAAAAAATCAGTTTGTACTGGGCTCGGTACTTGGGTATATCAACTTTTTAGTACTGACGAAATAAAATTTTGTCGAAATTAGCGTTTTCGAGTATGGGGCGCGGTGCGCGCTCACTCGCTGATTCCTAGAAAAATACTAGAAAAATTCTAAAAAATGAAATGGCCAAAATATTGATGTAAATGTGTTATTTGTATTGAAAATTACGTTAATTTAATAAAATTTTTCGTTTTTCAGATGCAGACCGCGTGCGCGGCGTGCTCGCAAAGCTGAAAACGTGTATGCGGTGATTTAAAATTATATTCCAGAGACGTATGTGATAAAATATAGAATTTAACAATAAAATGCTACTAAATAGCTTTAAAATTATGAAAATCTGTAAATTTTGAATATTTTTTCAGGAAACGATATCCTTTTTAGTAACGCTGTGTGAAACGCTCGTGATTACGCGTATTATGATATGCCACACTTGTATATCCAGTTATATTTGAGTTTGCAAAAAATCAGTTTGTACTGGGCTCGGTACTTGGGTATATCAACTTTTTAGTACTGACGAAATAAAATTTTGTCGAAATTAGCGTTTTCGAGTATGGGGCGCGGTGCGCGCTCACTCGCTGATTCCTAGAAAAATACTAGAAAAATTCTAAAAAATGAAATGGCCAAAATATTGATGTAAATGTGTTATTTGTATTGAAAATTACGTTAATTTAATAAAATTTTTCGTTTTTCAGATGCAGACCGCGTGCGCGGCGTGCTCGCAAAGCTGAAAACGTGTATGCGGTGATTTAAAATTATATTCCAGAGACGTATGTGATAAAATATAGAATTTAACAATAAAATGCTACTAAATAGCTTTAAAATTATGAAAATCTGTAAATTTTGAATATTTTTTCAGGAAACGATATCCTTTTTAGTAACGCTGTGTGAAACGCTCGTGATTACGCGTATTATGATATGCCACACTTGTATATCCAGTTATATTTGAGTTTGCAAAAAATCAGTTTGTACTGGGCTCGGTACTTGGGTATATCAACTTTTTAGTACTGACGAAATAAAATTTTGTCGAAATTAGCGTTTTCGAGTATGGGGCGCGGTGCGCGCTCACTCGCTGATTCCTAGAAAAATACTAGAAAAATTCTAAAAAATGAAATGGCCAAAATATTGATGTAAATGTGTTATTTGTATTGAAAATTACGTTAATTTAATAAAATTTTTCGTTTTTCAGATGCAGACCGCGTGCGCGGCGTGCTCGCAAAGCTGAAAACGTGTATGCGGTGATTTAAAATTATATTCCAGAGACGTATGTGATAAAATATAGAATTTAACAATAAAATGCTACTAAATAGCTTTAAAATTATGAAAATCTGTAAATTTTGAATATTTTTTCAGGAAACGATATCCTTTTTAGTAACGCTGTGTGAAACGCTCGTGATTACGCGTATTATGATATGCCACACTTGTATATCCAGTTATATTTGAGTTTGCAAAAAATCAGTTTGTACTGGGCTCGGTACTTGGGTATATCAACTTTTTAGTACTGACGAAATAAAATTTTGTCGAAATTAGCGTTTTCGAGTATGGGGCGCGGTGCGCGCTCACTCGCTGATTCCTAGAAAAATACTAGAAAAATTCTAAAAAATGAAATGGCCAAAATATTGATGTAAATGTGTTATTTGTATTGAAAATTACGTTAATTTAATAAAATTTTTCGTTTTTCAGATGCAGACCGCGTGCGCGGCGTGCTCGCAAAGCTGAAAACGTGTATGCGGTGATTTAAAATTATATTCCAGAGACGTATGTGATAAAATATAGAATTTAACAATAAAATGCTACTAAATAGCTTTAAAATTATGAAAATCTGTAAATTTTGAATATTTTTTCAGGAAACGATATCCTTTTTAGTAACGCTGTGTGAAACGCTCGTGATTACGCGTATTATGATATGCCACACTTGTATATCCAGTTATATTTGAGTTTGCAAAAAATCAGTTTGTACTGGGCTCGGTACTTGGGTATATCAACTTTTTAGTACTGACGAAATAAAATTTTGTCGAAATTAGCGTTTTCGAGTATGGGGCGCGGTGCGCGCTCACTCGCTGATTCCTAGAAAAATACTAGAAAAATTCTAAAAAATGAAATGGCCAAAATATTGATGTAAATGTGTTATTTGTATTGAAAATTACGTTAATTTAATAAAATTTTTCGTTTTTCAGATGCAGACCGCGTGCGCGGCGTGCTCGCAAAGCTGAAAACGTGTATGCGGTGATTTAAAATTATATTCCAGAGACGTATGTGATAAAATATAGAATTTAACAATAAAATGCTACTAAATAGCTTTAAAATTATGAAAATCTGTAAATTTTGAATATTTTTTCAGGAAACGATATCCTTTTTAGTAACGCTGTGTGAAACGCTCGTGATTACGCGTATTATGATATGCCACACTTGTATATCCAGTTATATTTGAGTTTGCAAAAAATCAGTTTGTACTGGGCTCGGTACTTGGGTATATCAACTTTTTAGTACTGACGAAATAAAATTTTGTCGAAATTAGCGTTTTCGAGTATGGGGCGCGGTGAGCGCTCACTCGCTGATTCCTAGAAAAATACTAGAAAAATTCTAAAAAATGAAATGGCCAAAATATTGATGTAAATGTGTTATTTGTATTGAAAATTACGTTAATTTAATAAAATTTTTCGTTTTTCAGATGCAGACCGCGTGCGCGGCGTGCTCGCAAAGCTGAAAACGTGTATGCGGTGATTTAAAATTATATTCCAGAGACGTATGTGATAAAATATAGAATTTAACAATAAAATGCTACTAAATAGCTTTAAAATTATGAAAATCTGTAAATTTTGAATATTTTTTCAGGAAACGATATCCTTTTTAGTAACGCTGTGTGAAACGCTCGTGATTACGCGTATTATGATATGCCACACTTGTATATCCAGTTATATTTGAGTTTGCAAAAAATCAGTTTGTACTGGGCTCGGTACTTGGGTATATCAACTTTTTAGTACTGACGAAATAAAATTTTGTCGAAATTAGCGTTTTCGAGTATGGGGCGCGGTGCGCGCTCACTCGCTGATTCCTAGAAAAATACTAGAAAAATTCTAAAAAATGAAATGGCCAAAATATTGATGTAAATGTGTTATTTGTATTGAAAATTACGTTAATTTAATAAAATTTTTCGTTTTTCAGATGCAGACCGCGTGCGCGGCGTGCTCGCAAAGCTGAAAACGTGTATGCGGTGATTTAAAATTATATTCCAGAGACGTATGTGATAAAATATAGAATTTAACAATAAAATGCTACTAAATAGCTTTAAAATTATGAAAATCTGTAAATTTTGAATATTTTTTCAGGAAACGATATCCTTTTTAGTAACGCTGTGTGAAACGCTCGTGATTACGCGTATTATGATATGCCACACTTGTATATCCAGTTATATTTGAGTTTGCAAAAAATCAGTTTGTACTGGGCTCGGTACTTGGGTATATCAACTTTTTAGTACTGACGAAATAAAATTTTGTCGAAATTAGCGTTTTCGAGTATGGGGCGCGGTGCGCGCTCACTCGCTGATTCCTAGAAAAATACTAGAAAAATTCTAAAAAATGAAATGGCCAAAATATTGATGTAAATGTGTTATTTGTATTGAAAATTACGTTAATTTAATAAAATTTTTCGTTTTTCAGATGCAGACCGCGTGCGCGGCGTGCTCGCAAAGCTGAAAACGTGTATGCGGTGATTTAAAATTATATTCCAGAGACGTATGTGATAAAATATAGAATTTAACAATAAAATGCTACTAAATAGCTTTAAAATTATGAAAATCTGTAAATTTTGAATATTTTTTCAGGAAACGATATCCTTTTTAGTAACGCTGTGTGAAACGCTCGTGATTACGCGTATTATGATATGCCACACTTGTATATCCAGTTATATTTGAGTTTGCAAAAAATCAGTTTGTACTGGGCTCGGTACTTGGGTATATCAACTTTTTAGTACTGACGAAATAAAATTTTGTCGAAATTAGCGTTTTCGAGTATGGGGCGCGGTGCGCGCTCACTCGCTGATTCCTAGAAAAATACTAGAAAAATTCTAAAAAATGAAATGGCCAAAATATTGATGTAAATGTGTTATTTGTATTGAAAATTACGTTAATTTAATAAAATTTTTCGTTTTTCAGATGCAGACCGCGTGCGCGGCGTGCTCGCAAAGCTGAAAACGTGTATGCGGTGATTTAAAATTATATTCCAGAGACGTATGTGATAAAATATAGAATTTAACAATAAAATGCTACTAAATAGCTTTAAAATTATGAAAATCTGTAAATTTTGAATATTTTTTCAGGAAACGATATCCTTTTTAGTAACGCTGTGTGAAACGCTCGTGATTACGCGTATTATGATATGCCACACTTGTATATCCAGTTATATTTGAGTTTGCAAAAAATCAGTTTGTACTGGGCTCGGTACTTGGGTATATCAACTTTTTAGTACTGACGAAATAAAATTTTGTCGAAATTAGCGTTTTCGAGTATGGGGCGCGGTGCGCGCTCACTCGCTGATTCCTAGAAAAATACTAGAAAAATTCTAAAAAATGAAATGGCCAAAATATTGATGTAAATGTGTTATTTGTATTGAAAATTACGTTAATTTAATAAAATTTTTCGTTTTTCAGATGCAGACCGCGTGCGCGGCGTGCTCGCAAAGCTGAAAACGTGTATGCGGTGATTTAAAATTATATTCCAGAGACGTATGTGATAAAATATAGAATTTAACAATAAAATGCTACTAAATAGCTTTAAAATTATGAAAATCTGTAAATTTTGAATATTTTTTCAGGAAACGATATCCTTTTTAGTAACGCTGTGTGAAACGCTCGTGATTACGCGTATTATGATATGCCACACTTGTATATCCAGTTATATTTGAGTTTGCAAAAAATCAGTTTGTACTGGGCTCGGTACTTGGGTATATCAACTTTTTAGTACTGACGAAATAAAATTTTGTCGAAATTAGCGTTTTCGAGTATGGGGCGCGGTGCGCGCTCACTCGCTGATTCCTAGAAAAATACTAGAAAAATTCTAAAAAATGAAATGGCCAAAATATTGATGTAAATGTGTTATTTGTATTGAAAATTACGTTAATTTAATAAAATTTTTCGTTTTTCAGATGCAGACCGCGTGCGCGGCGTGCTCGCAAAGCTGAAAACGTGTATGCGGTGATTTAAAATTATATTCCAGAGACGTATGTGATAAAATATAGAATTTAACAATAAAATGCTACTAAATAGCTTTAAAATTATGAAAATCTGTAAATTTTGAATATTTTTTCAGGAAACGATATCCTTTTTAGTAACGCTGTGTGAAACGCTCGTGATTACGCGTATTATGATATGCCACACTTGTATATCCAGTTATATTTGAGTTTGCAAAAAATCAGTTTGTACTGGGCTCGGTACTTGGGTATATCAACTTTTTAGTACTGACGAAATAAAATTTTGTCGAAATTAGCGTTTTCGAGTATGGGGCGCGGTGAGCGCTCACTCGCTGATTCCTAGAAAAATACTAGAAAAATTCTAAAAAATGAAATGGCCAAAATATTGATGTAAATGTGTTATTTGTATTGAAAATTACGTTAATTTAATAAAATTTTTCGTTTTTCAGATGCAGACCGCGTGCGCGGCGTGCTCGCAAAGCTGAAAACGTGTATGCGGTGATTTAAAATTATATTCCAGAGACGTATGTGATAAAATATAGAATTTAACAATAAAATGCTACTAAATAGCTTTAAAATTATGAAAATCTGTAAATTTTGAATATTTTTTCAGGAAACGATATCCTTTTTAGTAACGCTGTGTGAAACGCTCGTGATTACGCGTATTATGATATGCCACACTTGTATATCCAGTTATATTTGAGTTTGCAAAAAATCAGTTTGTACTGGGCTCGGTACTTGGGTATATCAACTTTTTAGTACTGACGAAATAAAATTTTGTCGAAATTAGCGTTTTCGAGTATGGGGCGCGGTGCGCGCTCACTCGCTGATTCCTAGAAAAATACTAGAAAAATTCTAAAAAATGAAATGGCCAAAATATTGATGTAAATGTGTTATTTGTATTGAAAATTACGTTAATTTAATAAAATTTTTCGTTTTTCAGATGCAGACCGCGTGCGCGGCGTGCTCGCAAAGCTGAAAACGTGTATGCGGTGATTTAAAATTATATTCCAGAGACGTATGTGATAAAATATAGAATTTAACAATAAAATGCTACTAAATAGCTTTAAAATTATGAAAATCTGTAAATTTTGAATATTTTTTCAGGAAACGATATCCTTTTTAGTAACGCTGTGTGAAACGCTCGTGATTACGCGTATTATGATATGCCACACTTGTATATCCAGTTATATTTGAGTTTGCAAAAAATCAGTTTGTACTGGGCTCGGTACTTGGGTATATCAACTTTTTAGTACTGACGAAATAAAATTTTGTCGAAATTAGCGTTTTCGAGTATGGGGCGCGGTGCGCGCTCACTCGCTGATTCCTAGAAAAATACTAGAAAAATTCTAAAAAATGAAATGGCCAAAATATTGATGTAAATGTGTTATTTGTATTGAAAATTACGTTAATTTAATAAAATTTTTCGTTTTTCAGATGCAGACCGCGTGCGCGGCGTGCTCGCAAAGCTGAAAACGTGTATGCGGTGATTTAAAATTATATTCCAGAGACGTATGTGATAAAATATAGAATTTAACAATAAAATGCTACTAAATAGCTTTAAAATTATGAAAATCTGTAAATTTTGAATATTTTTTCAGGAAACGATATCCTTTTTAGTAACGCTGTGTGAAACGCTCGTGATTACGCGTATTATGATATGCCACACTTGTATATCCAGTTATATTTGAGTTTGCAAAAAATCAGTTTGTACTGGGCTCGGTACTTGGGTATATCAACTTTTTAGTACTGACGAAATAAAATTTTGTCGAAATTAGCGTTTTCGAGTATGGGGCGCGGTGCGCGCTCACTCGCTGATTCCTAGAAAAATACTAGAAAAATTCTAAAAAATGAAATGGCCAAAATATTGATGTAAATGTGTTATTTGTATTGAAAATTACGTTAATTTAATAAAATTTTTCGTTTTTCAGATGCAGACCGCGTGCGCGGCGTGCTCGCAAAGCTGAAAACGTGTATGCGGTGATTTAAAATTATATTCCAGAGACGTATGTGATAAAATATAGAATTTAACAATAAAATGCTACTAAATAGCTTTAAAATTATGAAAATCTGTAAATTTTGAATATTTTTTCAGGAAACGATATCCTTTTTAGTAACGCTGTGTGAAACGCTCGTGATTACGCGTATTATGATATGCCACACTTGTATATCCAGTTATATTTGAGTTTGCAAAAAATCAGTTTGTACTGGGCTCGGTACTTGGGTATATCAACTTTTTAGTACTGACGAAATAAAATTTTGTCGAAATTAGCGTTTTCGAGTATGGGGCGCGGTGCGCGCTCACTCGCTGATTCCTAGAAAAATACTAGAAAAATTCTAAAAAATGAAATGGCCAAAATATTGATGTAAATGTGTTATTTGTATTGAAAATTACGTTAATTTAATAAAATTTTTCGTTTTTCAGATGCAGACCGCGTGCGCGGCGTGCTCGCAAAGCTGAAAACGTGTATGCGGTGATTTAAAATTATATTCCAGAGACGTATGTGATAAAATATAGAATTTAACAATAAAATGCTACTAAATAGCTTTAAAATTATGAAAATCTGTAAATTTTGAATATTTTTTCAGGAAACGATATCCTTTTTAGTAACGCTGTGTGAAACGCTCGTGATTACGCGTATTATGATATGCCACACTTGTATATCCAGTTATATTTGAGTTTGCAAAAAATCAGTTTGTACTGGGCTCGGTACTTGGGTATATCAACTTTTTAGTACTGACGAAATAAAATTTTGTCGAAATTAGCGTTTTCGAGTATGGGGCGCGGTGCGCGCTCACTCGCTGATTCCTAGAAAAATACTAGAAAAATTCTAAAAAATGAAATGGCCAAAATATTGATGTAAATGTGTTATTTGTATTGAAAATTACGTTAATTTAATAAAATTTTTCGTTTTTCAGATGCAGACCGCGTGCGCGGCGTGCTCGCAAAGCTGAAAACGTGTATGCGGTGATTTAAAATTATATTCCAGAGACGTATGTGATAAAATATAGAATTTAACAATAAAATGCTACTAAATAGCTTTAAAATTATGAAAATCTGTAAATTTTGAATATTTTTTCAGGAAACGATATCCTTTTTAGTAACGCTGTGTGAAACGCTCGTGATTACGCGTATTATGATATGCCACACTTGTATATCCAGTTATATTTGAGTTTGCAAAAAATCAGTTTGTACTGGGCTCGGTACTTGGGTATATCAACTTTTTAGTACTGACGAAATAAAATTTTGTCGAAATTAGCGTTTTCGAGTATGGGGCGCGGTGAGCGCTCACTCGCTGATTCCTAGAAAAATACTAGAAAAATTCTAAAAAATGAAATGGCCAAAATATTGATGTAAATGTGTTATTTGTATTGAAAATTACGTTAATTTAATAAAATTTTTCGTTTTTCAGATGCAGACCGCGTGCGCGGCGTGCTCGCAAAGCTGAAAACGTGTATGCGGTGATTTAAAATTATATTCCAGAGACGTATGTGATAAAATATAGAATTTAACAATAAAATGCTACTAAATAGCTTTAAAATTATGAAAATCTGTAAATTTTGAATATTTTTTCAGGAAACGATATCCTTTTTAGTAACGCTGTGTGAAACGCTCGTGATTACGCGTATTATGATATGCCACACTTGTATATCCAGTTATATTTGAGTTTGCAAAAAATCAGTTTGTACTGGGCTCGGTACTTGGGTATATCAACTTTTTAGTACTGACGAAATAAAATTTTGTCGAAATTAGCGTTTTCGAGTATGGGGCGCGGTGCGCGCTCACTCGCTGATTCCTAGAAAAATACTAGAAAAATTCTAAAAAATGAAATGGCCAAAATATTGATGTAAATGTGTTATTTGTATTGAAAATTACGTTAATTTAATAAAATTTTTCGTTTTTCAGATGCAGACCGCGTGCGCGGCGTGCTCGCAAAGCTGAAAACGTGTATGCGGTGATTTAAAATTATATTCCAGAGACGTATGTGATAAAATATAGAATTTAACAATAAAATGCTACTAAATAGCTTTAAAATTATGAAAATCTGTAAATTTTGAATATTTTTTCAGGAAACGATATCCTTTTTAGTAACGCTGTGTGAAACGCTCGTGATTACGCGTATTATGATATGCCACACTTGTATATCCAGTTATATTTGAGTTTGCAAAAAATCAGTTTGTACTGGGCTCGGTACTTGGGTATATCAACTTTTTAGTACTGACGAAATAAAATTTTGTCGAAATTAGCGTTTTCGAGTATGGGGCGCGGTGCGCGCTCACTCGCTGATTCCTAGAAAAATACTAGAAAAATTCTAAAAAATGAAATGGCCAAAATATTGATGTAAATGTGTTATTTGTATTGAAAATTACGTTAATTTAATAAAATTTTTCGTTTTTCAGATGCAGACCGCGTGCGCGGCGTGCTCGCAAAGCTGAAAACGTGTATGCGGTGATTTAAAATTATATTCCAGAGACGTATGTGATAAAATATAGAATTTAACAATAAAATGCTACTAAATAGCTTTAAAATTATGAAAATCTGTAAATTTTGAATATTTTTTCAGGAAACGATATCCTTTTTAGTAACGCTGTGTGAAACGCTCGTGATTACGCGTATTATGATATGCCACACTTGTATATCCAGTTATATTTGAGTTTGCAAAAAATCAGTTTGTACTGGGCTCGGTACTTGGGTATATCAACTTTTTAGTACTGACGAAATAAAATTTTGTCGAAATTAGCGTTTTCGAGTATGGGGCGCGGTGCGCGCTCACTCGCTGATTCCTAGAAAAATACTAGAAAAATTCTAAAAAATGAAATGGCCAAAATATTGATGTAAATGTGTTATTTGTATTGAAAATTACGTTAATTTAATAAAATTTTTCGTTTTTCAGATGCAGACCGCGTGCGCGGCGTGCTCGCAAAGCTGAAAACGTGTATGCGGTGATTTAAAATTATATTCCAGAGACGTATGTGATAAAATATAGAATTTAACAATAAAATGCTACTAAATAGCTTTAAAATTATGAAAATCTGTAAATTTTGAATATTTTTTCAGGAAACGATATCCTTTTTAGTAACGCTGTGTGAAACGCTCGTGATTACGCGTATTATGATATGCCACACTTGTATATCCAGTTATATTTGAGTTTGCAAAAAATCAGTTTGTACTGGGCTCGGTACTTGGGTATATCAACTTTTTAGTACTGACGAAATAAAATTTTGTCGAAATTAGCGTTTTCGAGTATGGGGCGCGGTGCGCGCTCACTCGCTGATTCCTAGAAAAATACTAGAAAAATTCTAAAAAATGAAATGGCCAAAATATTGATGTAAATGTGTTATTTGTATTGAAAATTACGTTAATTTAATAAAATTTTTCGTTTTTCAGATGCAGACCGCGTGCGCGGCGTGCTCGCAAAGCTGAAAACGTGTATGCGGTGATTTAAAATTATATTCCAGAGACGTATGTGATAAAATATAGAATTTAACAATAAAATGCTACTAAATAGCTTTAAAATTATGAAAATCTGTAAATTTTGAATATTTTTTCAGGAAACGATATCCTTTTTAGTAACGCTGTGTGAAACGCTCGTGATTACGCGTATTATGATATGCCACACTTGTATATCCAGTTATATTTGAGTTTGCAAAAAATCAGTTTGTACTGGGCTCGGTACTTGGGTATATCAACTTTTTAGTACTGACGAAATAAAATTTTGTCGAAATTAGCGTTTTCGAGTATGGGGCGCGGTGCGCGCTCACTCGCTGATTCCTAGAAAAATACTAGAAAAATTCTAAAAAATGAAATGGCCAAAATATTGATGTAAATGTGTTATTTGTATTGAAAATTACGTTAATTTAATAAAATTTTTCGTTTTTCAGATGCAGACCGCGTGCGCGGCGTGCTCGCAAAGCTGAAAACGTGTATGCGGTGATTTAAAATTATATTCCAGAGACGTATGTGATAAAATATAGAATTTAACAATAAAATGCTACTAAATAGCTTTAAAATTATGAAAATCTGTAAATTTTGAATATTTTTTCAGGAAACGATATCCTTTTTAGTAACGCTGTGTGAAACGCTCGTGATTACGCGTATTATGATATGCCACACTTGTATATCCAGTTATATTTGAGTTTGCAAAAAATCAGTTTGTACTGGGCTCGGTACTTGGGTATATCAACTTTTTAGTACTGACGAAATAAAATTTTGTCGAAATTAGCGTTTTCGAGTATGGGGCGCGGTGAGCGCTCACTCGCTGATTCCTAGAAAAATACTAGAAAAATTCTAAAAAATGAAATGGCCAAAATATTGATGTAAATGTGTTATTTGTATTGAAAATTACGTTAATTTAATAAAATTTTTCGTTTTTCAGATGCAGACCGCGTGCGCGGCGTGCTCGCAAAGCTGAAAACGTGTATGCGGTGATTTAAAATTATATTCCAGAGACGTATGTGATAAAATATAGAATTTAACAATAAAATGCTACTAAATAGCTTTAAAATTATGAAAATCTGTAAATTTTGAATATTTTTTCAGGAAACGATATCCTTTTTAGTAACGCTGTGTGAAACGCTCGTGATTACGCGTATTATGATATGCCACACTTGTATATCCAGTTATATTTGAGTTTGCAAAAAATCAGTTTGTACTGGGCTCGGTACTTGGGTATATCAACTTTTTAGTACTGACGAAATAAAATTTTGTCGAAATTAGCGTTTTCGAGTATGGGGCGCGGTGCGCGCTCACTCGCTGATTCCTAGAAAAATACTAGAAAAATTCTAAAAAATGAAATGGCCAAAATATTGATGTAAATGTGTTATTTGTATTGAAAATTACGTTAATTTAATAAAATTTTTCGTTTTTCAGATGCAGACCGCGTGCGCGGCGTGCTCGCAAAGCTGAAAACGTGTATGCGGTGATTTAAAATTATATTCCAGAGACGTATGTGATAAAATATAGAATTTAACAATAAAATGCTACTAAATAGCTTTAAAATTATGAAAATCTGTAAATTTTGAATATTTTTTCAGGAAACGATATCCTTTTTAGTAACGCTGTGTGAAACGCTCGTGATTACGCGTATTATGATATGCCACACTTGTATATCCAGTTATATTTGAGTTTGCAAAAAATCAGTTTGTACTGGGCTCGGTACTTGGGTATATCAACTTTTTAGTACTGACGAAATAAAATTTTGTCGAAATTAGCGTTTTCGAGTATGGGGCGCGGTGCGCGCTCACTCGCTGATTCCTAGAAAAATACTAGAAAAATTCTAAAAAATGAAATGGCCAAAATATTGATGTAAATGTGTTATTTGTATTGAAAATTACGTTAATTTAATAAAATTTTTCGTTTTTCAGATGCAGACCGCGTGCGCGGCGTGCTCGCAAAGCTGAAAACGTGTATGCGGTGATTTAAAATTATATTCCAGAGACGTATGTGATAAAATATAGAATTTAACAATAAAATGCTACTAAATAGCTTTAAAATTATGAAAATCTGTAAATTTTGAATATTTTTTCAGGAAACGATATCCTTTTTAGTAACGCTGTGTGAAACGCTCGTGATTACGCGTATTATGATATGCCACACTTGTATATCCAGTTATATTTGAGTTTGCAAAAAATCAGTTTGTACTGGGCTCGGTACTTGGGTATATCAACTTTTTAGTACTGACGAAATAAAATTTTGTCGAAATTAGCGTTTTCGAGTATGGGGCGCGGTGCGCGCTCACTCGCTGATTCCTAGAAAAATACTAGAAAAATTCTAAAAAATGAAATGGCCAAAATATTGATGTAAATGTGTTATTTGTATTGAAAATTACGTTAATTTAATAAAATTTTTCGTTTTTCAGATGCAGACCGCGTGCGCGGCGTGCTCGCAAAGCTGAAAACGTGTATGCGGTGATTTAAAATTATATTCCAGAGACGTATGTGATAAAATATAGAATTTAACAATAAAATGCTACTAAATAGCTTTAAAATTATGAAAATCTGTAAATTTTGAATATTTTTTCAGGAAACGATATCCTTTTTAGTAACGCTGTGTGAAACGCTCGTGATTACGCGTATTATGATATGCCACACTTGTATATCCAGTTATATTTGAGTTTGCAAAAAATCAGTTTGTACTGGGCTCGGTACTTGGGTATATCAACTTTTTAGTACTGACGAAATAAAATTTTGTCGAAATTAGCGTTTTCGAGTATGGGGCGCGGTGCGCGCTCACTCGCTGATTCCTAGAAAAATACTAGAAAAATTCTAAAAAATGAAATGGCCAAAATATTGATGTAAATGTGTTATTTGTATTGAAAATTACGTTAATTTAATAAAATTTTTCGTTTTTCAGATGCAGACCGCGTGCGCGGCGTGCTCGCAAAGCTGAAAACGTGTATGCGGTGATTTAAAATTATATTCCAGAGACGTATGTGATAAAATATAGAATTTAACAATAAAATGCTACTAAATAGCTTTAAAATTATGAAAATCTGTAAATTTTGAATATTTTTTCAGGAAACGATATCCTTTTTAGTAACGCTGTGTGAAACGCTCGTGATTACGCGTATTATGATATGCCACACTTGTATATCCAGTTATATTTGAGTTTGCAAAAAATCAGTTTGTACTGGGCTCGGTACTTGGGTATATCAACTTTTTAGTACTGACGAAATAAAATTTTGTCGAAATTAGCGTTTTCGAGTATGGGGCGCGGTGCGCGCTCACTCGCTGATTCCTAGAAAAATACTAGAAAAATTCTAAAAAATGAAATGGCCAAAATATTGATGTAAATGTGTTATTTGTATTGAAAATTACGTTAATTTAATAAAATTTTTCGTTTTTCAGATGCAGACCGCGTGCGCGGCGTGCTCGCAAAGCTGAAAACGTGTATGCGGTGATTTAAAATTATATTCCAGAGACGTATGTGATAAAATATAGAATTTAACAATAAAATGCTACTAAATAGCTTTAAAATTATGAAAATCTGTAAATTTTGAATATTTTTTCAGGAAACGATATCCTTTTTAGTAACGCTGTGTGAAACGCTCGTGATTACGCGTATTATGATATGCCACACTTGTATATCCAGTTATATTTGAGTTTGCAAAAAATCAGTTTGTACTGGGCTCGGTACTTGGGTATATCAACTTTTTAGTACTGACGAAATAAAATTTTGTCGAAATTAGCGTTTTCGAGTATGGGGCGCGGTGCGCGCTCACTCGCTGATTCCTAGAAAAATACTAGAAAAATTCTAAAAAATGAAATGGCCAAAATATTGATGTAAATGTGTTATTTGTATTGAAAATTACGTTAATTTAATAAAATTTTTCGTTTTTCAGATGCAGACCGCGTGCGCGGCGTGCTCGCAAAGCTGAAAACGTGTATGCGGTGATTTAAAATTATATTCCAGAGACGTATGTGATAAAATATAGAATTTAACAATAAAATGCTACTAAATAGCTTTAAAATTATGAAAATCTGTAAATTTTGAATATTTTTTCAGGAAACGATATCCTTTTTAGTAACGCTGTGTGAAACGCTCGTGATTACGCGTATTATGATATGCCACACTTGTATATCCAGTTATATTTGAGTTTGCAAAAAATCAGTTTGTACTGGGCTCGGTACTTGGGTATATCAACTTTTTAGTACTGACGAAATAAAATTTTGTCGAAATTAGCGTTTTCGAGTATGGGGCGCGGTGCGCGCTCACTCGCTGATTCCTAGAAAAATACTAGAAAAATTCTAAAAAATGAAATGGCCAAAATATTGATGTAAATGTGTTATTTGTATTGAAAATTACGTTAATTTAATAAAATTTTTCGTTTTTCAGATGCAGACCGCGTGCGCGGCGTGCTCGCAAAGCTGAAAACGTGTATGCGGTGATTTAAAATTATATTCCAGAGACGTATGTGATAAAATATAGAATTTAACAATAAAATGCTACTAAATAGCTTTAAAATTATGAAAATCTGTAAATTTTGAATATTTTTTCAGGAAACGATATCCTTTTTAGTAACGCTGTGTGAAACGCTCGTGATTACGCGTATTATGATATGCCACACTTGTATATCCAGTTATATTTGAGTTTGCAAAAAATCAGTTTGTACTGGGCTCGGTACTTGGGTATATCAACTTTTTAGTACTGACGAAATAAAATTTTGTCGAAATTAGCGTTTTCGAGTATGGGGCGCGGTGCGCGCTCACTCGCTGATTCCTAGAAAAATACTAGAAAAATTCTAAAAAATGAAATGGCCAAAATATTGATGTAAATGTGTTATTTGTATTGAAAATTACGTTAATTTAATAAAATTTTTCGTTTTTCAGATGCAGACCGCGTGCGCGGCGTGCTCGCAAAGCTGAAAACGTGTATGCGGTGATTTAAAATTATATTCCAGAGACGTATGTGATAAAATATAGAATTTAACAATAAAATGCTACTAAATAGCTTTAAAATTATGAAAATCTGTAAATTTTGAATATTTTTTCAGGAAACGATATCCTTTTTAGTAACGCTGTGTGAAACGCTCGTGATTACGCGTATTATGATATGCCACACTTGTATATCCAGTTATATTTGAGTTTGCAAAAAATCAGTTTGTACTGGGCTCGGTACTTGGGTATATCAACTTTTTAGTACTGACGAAATAAAATTTTGTCGAAATTAGCGTTTTCGAGTATGGGGCGCGGTGCGCGCTCACTCGCTGATTCCTAGAAAAATACTAGAAAAATTCTAAAAAATGAAATGGCCAAAATATTGATGTAAATGTGTTATTTGTATTGAAAATTACGTTAATTTAATAAAATTTTTCGTTTTTCAGATGCAGACCGCGTGCGCGGCGTGCTCGCAAAGCTGAAAACGTGTATGCGGTGATTTAAAATTATATTCCAGAGACGTATGTGATAAAATATAGAATTTAACAATAAAATGCTACTAAATAGCTTTAAAATTATGAAAATCTGTAAATTTTGAATATTTTTTCAGGAAACGATATCCTTTTTAGTAACGCTGTGTGAAACGCTCGTGATTACGCGTATTATGATATGCCACACTTGTATATCCAGTTATATTTGAGTTTGCAAAAAATCAGTTTGTACTGGGCTCGGTACTTGGGTATATCAACTTTTTAGTACTGACGAAATAAAATTTTGTCGAAATTAGCGTTTTCGAGTATGGGGCGCGGTGCGCGCTCACTCGCTGATTCCTAGAAAAATACTAGAAAAATTCTAAAAAATGAAATGGCCAAAATATTGATGTAAATGTGTTATTTGTATTGAAAATTACGTTAATTTAATAAAATTTTTCGTTTTTCAGATGCAGACCGCGTGCGCGGCGTGCTCGCAAAGCTGAAAACGTGTATGCGGTGATTTAAAATTATATTCCAGAGACGTATGTGATAAAATATAGAATTTAACAATAAAATGCTACTAAATAGCTTTAAAATTATGAAAATCTGTAAATTTTGAATATTTTTTCAGGAAACGATATCCTTTTTAGTAACGCTGTGTGAAACGCTCGTGATTACGCGTATTATGATATGCCACACTTGTATATCCAGTTATATTTGAGTTTGCAAAAAATCAGTTTGTACTGGGCTCGGTACTTGGGTATATCAACTTTTTAGTACTGACGAAATAAAATTTTGTCGAAATTAGCGTTTTCGAGTATGGGGCGCGGTGCGCGCTCACTCGCTGATTCCTAGAAAAATACTAGAAAAATTCTAAAAAATGAAATGGCCAAAATATTGATGTAAATGTGTTATTTGTATTGAAAATTACGTTAATTTAATAAAATTTTTCGTTTTTCAGATGCAGACCGCGTGCGCGGCGTGCTCGCAAAGCTGAAAACGTGTATGCGGTGATTTAAAATTATATTCCAGAGACGTATGTGATAAAATATAGAATTTAACAATAAAATGCTACTAAATAGCTTTAAAATTATGAAAATCTGTAAATTTTGAATATTTTTTCAGGAAACGATATCCTTTTTAGTAACGCTGTGTGAAACGCTCGTGATTACGCGTATTATGATATGCCACACTTGTATATCCAGTTATATTTGAGTTTGCAAAAAATCAGTTTGTACTGGGCTCGGTACTTGGGTATATCAACTTTTTAGTACTGACGAAATAAAATTTTGTCGAAATTAGCGTTTTCGAGTATGGGGCGCGGTGCGCGCTCACTCGCTGATTCCTAGAAAAATACTAGAAAAATTCTAAAAAATGAAATGGCCAAAATATTGATGTAAATGTGTTATTTGTATTGAAAATTACGTTAATTTAATAAAATTTTTCGTTTTTCAGATGCAGACCGCGTGCGCGGCGTGCTCGCAAAGCTGAAAACGTGTATGCGGTGATTTAAAATTATATTCCAGAGACGTATGTGATAAAATATAGAATTTAACAATAAAATGCTACTAAATAGCTTTAAAATTATGAAAATCTGTAAATTTTGAATATTTTTTCAGGAAACGATATCCTTTTTAGTAACGCTGTGTGAAACGCTCGTGATTACGCGTATTATGATATGCCACACTTGTATATCCAGTTATATTTGAGTTTGCAAAAAATCAGTTTGTACTGGGCTCGGTACTTGGGTATATCAACTTTTTAGTACTGACGAAATAAAATTTTGTCGAAATTAGCGTTTTCGAGTATGGGGCGCGGTGCGCGCTCACTCGCTGATTCCTAGAAAAATACTAGAAAAATTCTAAAAAATGAAATGGCCAAAATATTGATGTAAATGTGTTATTTGTATTGAAAATTACGTTAATTTAATAAAATTTTTCGTTTTTCAGATGCAGACCGCGTGCGCGGCGTGCTCGCAAAGCTGAAAACGTGTATGCGGTGATTTAAAATTATATTCCAGAGACGTATGTGATAAAATATAGAATTTAACAATAAAATGCTACTAAATAGCTTTAAAATTATGAAAATCTGTAAATTTTGAATATTTTTTCAGGAAACGATATCCTTTTTAGTAACGCTGTGTGAAACGCTCGTGATTACGCGTATTATGATATGCCACACTTGTATATCCAGTTATATTTGAGTTTGCAAAAAATCAGTTTGTACTGGGCTCGGTACTTGGGTATATCAACTTTTTAGTACTGACGAAATAAAATTTTGTCGAAATTAGCGTTTTCGAGTATGGGGCGCGGTGCGCGCTCACTCGCTGATTCCTAGAAAAATACTAGAAAAATTCTAAAAAATGAAATGGCCAAAATATTGATGTAAATGTGTTATTTGTATTGAAAATTACGTTAATTTAATAAAATTTTTCGTTTTTCAGATGCAGACCGCGTGCGCGGCGTGCTCGCAAAGCTGAAAACGTGTATGCGGTGATTTAAAATTATATTCCAGAGACGTATGTGATAAAATATAGAATTTAACAATAAAATGCTACTAAATAGCTTTAAAATTATGAAAATCTGTAAATTTTGAATATTTTTTCAGGAAACGATATCCTTTTTAGTAACGCTGTGTGAAACGCTCGTGATTACGCGTATTATGATATGCCACACTTGTATATCCAGTTATATTTGAGTTTGCAAAAAATCAGTTTGTACTGGGCTCGGTACTTGGGTATATCAACTTTTTAGTACTGACGAAATAAAATTTTGTCGAAATTAGCGTTTTCGAGTATGGGGCGCGGTGCGCGCTCACTCGCTGATTCCTAGAAAAATACTAGAAAAATTCTAAAAAATGAAATGGCCAAAATATTGATGTAAATGTGTTATTTGTATTGAAAATTACGTTAATTTAATAAAATTTTTCGTTTTTCAGATGCAGACCGCGTGCGCGGCGTGCTCGCAAAGCTGAAAACGTGTATGCGGTGATTTAAAATTATATTCCAGAGACGTATGTGATAAAATATAGAATTTAACAATAAAATGCTACTAAATAGCTTTAAAATTATGAAAATCTGTAAATTTTGAATATTTTTTCAGGAAACGATATCCTTTTTAGTAACGCTGTGTGAAACGCTCGTGATTACGCGTATTATGATATGCCACACTTGTATATCCAGTTATATTTGAGTTTGCAAAAAATCAGTTTGTACTGGGCTCGGTACTTGGGTATATCAACTTTTTAGTACTGACGAAATAAAATTTTGTCGAAATTAGCGTTTTCGAGTATGGGGCGCGGTGCGCGCTCACTCGCTGATTCCTAGAAAAATACTAGAAAAATTCTAAAAAATGAAATGGCCAAAATATTGATGTAAATGTGTTATTTGTATTGAAAATTACGTTAATTTAATAAAATTTTTCGTTTTTCAGATGCAGACCGCGTGCGCGGCGTGCTCGCAAAGCTGAAAACGTGTATGCGGTGATTTAAAATTATATTCCAGAGACGTATGTGATAAAATATAGAATTTAACAATAAAATGCTACTAAATAGCTTTAAAATTATGAAAATCTGTAAATTTTGAATATTTTTTCAGGAAACGATATCCTTTTTAGTAACGCTGTGTGAAACGCTCGTGATTACGCGTATTATGATATGCCACACTTGTATATCCAGTTATATTTGAGTTTGCAAAAAATCAGTTTGTACTGGGCTCGGTACTTGGGTATATCAACTTTTTAGTACTGACGAAATAAAATTTTGTCGAAATTAGCGTTTTCGAGTATGGGGCGCGGTGCGCGCTCACTCGCTGATTCCTAGAAAAATACTAGAAAAATTCTAAAAAATGAAATGGCCAAAATATTGATGTAAATGTGTTATTTGTATTGAAAATTACGTTAATTTAATAAAATTTTTCGTTTTTCAGATGCAGACCGCGTGCGCGGCGTGCTCGCAAAGCTGAAAACGTGTATGCGGTGATTTAAAATTATATTCCAGAGACGTATGTGATAAAATATAGAATTTAACAATAAAATGCTACTAAATAGCTTTAAAATTATGAAAATCTGTAAATTTTGAATATTTTTTCAGGAAACGATATCCTTTTTAGTAACGCTGTGTGAAACGCTCGTGATTACGCGTATTATGATATGCCACACTTGTATATCCAGTTATATTTGAGTTTGCAAAAAATCAGTTTGTACTGGGCTCGGTACTTGGGTATATCAACTTTTTAGTACTGACGAAATAAAATTTTGTCGAAATTAGCGTTTTCGAGTATGGGGCGCGGTGCGCGCTCACTCGCTGATTCCTAGAAAAATACTAGAAAAATTCTAAAAAATGAAATGGCCAAAATATTGATGTAAATGTGTTATTTGTATTGAAAATTACGTTAATTTAATAAAATTTTTCGTTTTTCAGATGCAGACCGCGTGCGCGGCGTGCTCGCAAAGCTGAAAACGTGTATGCGGTGATTTAAAATTATATTCCAGAGACGTATGTGATAAAATATAGAATTTAACAATAAAATGCTACTAAATAGCTTTAAAATTATGAAAATCTGTAAATTTTGAATATTTTTTCAGGAAACGATATCCTTTTTAGTAACGCTGTGTGAAACGCTCGTGATTACGCGTATTATGATATGCCACACTTGTATATCCAGTTATATTTGAGTTTGCAAAAAATCAGTTTGTACTGGGCTCGGTACTTGGGTATATCAACTTTTTAGTACTGACGAAATAAAATTTTGTCGAAATTAGCGTTTTCGAGTATGGGGCGCGGTGCGCGCTCACTCGCTGATTCCTAGAAAAATACTAGAAAAATTCTAAAAAATGAAATGGCCAAAATATTGATGTAAATGTGTTATTTGTATTGAAAATTACGTTAATTTAATAAAATTTTTCGTTTTTCAGATGCAGACCGCGTGCGCGGCGTGCTCGCAAAGCTGAAAACGTGTATGCGGTGATTTAAAATTATATTCCAGAGACGTATGTGATAAAATATAGAATTTAACAATAAAATGCTACTAAATAGCTTTAAAATTATGAAAATCTGTAAATTTTGAATATTTTTTCAGGAAACGATATCCTTTTTAGTAACGCTGTGTGAAACGCTCGTGATTACGCGTATTATGATATGCCACACTTGTATATCCAGTTATATTTGAGTTTGCAAAAAATCAGTTTGTACTGGGCTCGGTACTTGGGTATATCAACTTTTTAGTACTGACGAAATAAAATTTTGTCGAAATTAGCGTTTTCGAGTATGGGGCGCGGTGCGCGCTCACTCGCTGATTCCTAGAAAAATACTAGAAAAATTCTAAAAAATGAAATGGCCAAAATATTGATGTAAATGTGTTATTTGTATTGAAAATTACGTTAATTTAATAAAATTTTTCGTTTTTCAGATGCAGACCGCGTGCGCGGCGTGCTCGCAAAGCTGAAAACGTGTATGCGGTGATTTAAAATTATATTCCAGAGACGTATGTGATAAAATATAGAATTTAACAATAAAATGCTACTAAATAGCTTTAAAATTATGAAAATCTGTAAATTTTGAATATTTTTTCAGGAAACGATATCCTTTTTAGTAACGCTGTGTGAAACGCTCGTGATTACGCGTATTATGATATGCCACACTTGTATATCCAGTTATATTTGAGTTTGCAAAAAATCAGTTTGTACTGGGCTCGGTACTTGGGTATATCAACTTTTTAGTACTGACGAAATAAAATTTTGTCGAAATTAGCGTTTTCGAGTATGGGGCGCGGTGCGCGCTCACTCGCTGATTCCTAGAAAAATACTAGAAAAATTCTAAAAAATGAAATGGCCAAAATATTGATGTAAATGTGTTATTTGTATTGAAAATTACGTTAATTTAATAAAATTTTTCGTTTTTCAGATGCAGACCGCGTGCGCGGCGTGCTCGCAAAGCTGAAAACGTGTATGCGGTGATTTAAAATTATATTCCAGAGACGTATGTGATAAAATATAGAATTTAACAATAAAATGCTACTAAATAGCTTTAAAATTATGAAAATCTGTAAATTTTGAATATTTTTTCAGGAAACGATATCCTTTTTAGTAACGCTGTGTGAAACGCTCGTGATTACGCGTATTATGATATGCCACACTTGTATATCCAGTTATATTTGAGTTTGCAAAAAATCAGTTTGTACTGGGCTCGGTACTTGGGTATATCAACTTTTTAGTACTGACGAAATAAAATTTTGTCGAAATTAGCGTTTTCGAGTATGGGGCGCGGTGCGCGCTCACTCGCTGATTCCTAGAAAAATACTAGAAAAATTCTAAAAAATGAAATGGCCAAAATATTGATGTAAATGTGTTATTTGTATTGAAAATTACGTTAATTTAATAAAATTTTTCGTTTTTCAGATGCAGACCGCGTGCGCGGCGTGCTCGCAAAGCTGAAAACGTGTATGCGGTGATTTGAAATTATATTCCAGAGACGTATGTGATAAAATATGCAATTTAACAATAAAATGCTACTAAATAGCTTTAAAATTATGAAAATCTGTAAATTTTGAATATTTTTTCAGGAAACGATATCCTTTTTAGTAACGCTGTGTGAAACGCTCGTGATTACGCGTATTATGATATGCCACACTTGTATATCCAGTTATATTTGAGTTTGCAAAAAATCAGTTTGTACTGGGCTCGGTACTTGGGTATATCAACTTTTTAGTACTGACGAAATAAAATTTTGTCGAAATTAGCGTTTTCGAGTATGGGGCGCGGTGCGCGCTCACTCGCTGATTCCTAGAAAAATACTAGAAAAATTCTAAAAAATGAAATGGCCAAAATATTGATGTAAATGTGTTATTTGTATTGAAAATTACGTTAATTTAATAAAATTTTTCGTTTTTCAGATGCAGACCGCGTGCGCGGCGTGCTCGCAAAGCTGAAAACGTGTATGCGGTGATTTAAAATTATATTCCAGAGACGTATGTGATAAAATATAGAATTTAACAATAAAATGCTACTAAATAGCTTTAAAATTATGAAAATCTGTAAATTTTGAATATTTTTTCAGGAAACGATATCCTTTTTAGTAACGCTGTGTGAAACGCTCGTGATTACGCGTATTATGATATGCCACACTTGTATATCCAGTTATATTTGAGTTTGCAAAAAATCAGTTTGTACTGGGCTCGGTACTTGGGTATATCAACTTTTTAGTACTGACGAAATAAAATTTTGTCGAAATTAGCGTTTTCGAGTATGGGGCGCGGTGCGCGCTCACTCGCTGATTCCTAGAAAAATACTAGAAAAATTCTAAAAAATGAAATGGCCAAAATATTGATGTAAATGTGTTATTTGTATTGAAAATTACGTTAATTTAATAAAATTTTTCGTTTTTCAGATGCAGACCGCGTGCGCGGCGTGCTCGCAAAGCTGAAAACGTGTATGCGGTGATTTAAAATTATATTCCAGAGACGTATGTGATAAAATATAGAATTTAACAATAAAATGCTACTAAATAGCTTTAAAATTATGAAAATCTGTAAATTTTGAATATTTTTTCAGGAAACGATATCCTTTTTAGTAACGCTGTGTGAAACGCTCGTGATTACGCGTATTATGATATGCCACACTTGTATATCCAGTTATATTTGAGTTTGCAAAAAATCAGTTTGTACTGGGCTCGGTACTTGGGTATATCAACTTTTTAGTACTGACGAAATAAAATTTTGTCGAAATTAGCGTTTTCGAGTATGGGGCGCGGTGCGCGCTCACTCGCTGATTCCTAGAAAAATACTAGAAAAATTCTAAAAAATGAAATGGCCAAAATATTGATGTAAATGTGTTATTTGTATTGAAAATTACGTTAATTTAATAAAATTTTTCGTTTTTCAGATGCAGACCGCGTGCGCGGCGTGCTCGCAAAGCTGAAAACGTGTATGCGGTGATTTAAAATTATATTCCAGAGACGTATGTGATAAAATATAGAATTTAACAATAAAATGCTACTAAATAGCTTTAAAATTATGAAAATCTGTAAATTTTGAATATTTTTTCAGGAAACGATATCCTTTTTAGTAACGCTGTGTGAAACGCTCGTGATTACGCGTATTATGATATGCCACACTTGTATATCCAGTTATATTTGAGTTTGCAAAAAATCAGTTTGTACTGGGCTCGGTACTTGGGTATATCAACTTTTTAGTACTGACGAAATAAAATTTTGTCGAAATTAGCGTTTTCGAGTATGGGGCGCGGTGCGCGCTCACTCGCTGATTCCTAGAAAAATACTAGAAAAATTCTAAAAAATGAAATGGCCAAAATATTGATGTAAATGTGTTATTTGTATTGAAAATTACGTTAATTTAATAAAATTTTTCGTTTTTCAGATGCAGACCGCGTGCGCGGCGTGCTCGCAAAGCTGAAAACGTGTATGCGGTGATTTAAAATTATATTCCAGAGACGTATGTGATAAAATATAGAATTTAACAATAAAATGCTACTAAATAGCTTTAAAATTATGAAAATCTGTAAATTTTGAATATTTTTTCAGGAAACGATATCCTTTTTAGTAACGCTGTGTGAAACGCTCGTGATTACGCGTATTATGATATGCCACACTTGTATATCCAGTTATATTTGAGTTTGCAAAAAATCAGTTTGTACTGGGCTCGGTACTTGGGTATATCAACTTTTTAGTACTGACGAAATAAAATTTTGTCGAAATTAGCGTTTTCGAGTATGGGGCGCGGTGCGCGCTCACTCGCTGATTCCTAGAAAAATACTAGAAAAATTCTAAAAAATGAAATGGCCAAAATATTGATGTAAATGTGTTATTTGTATTGAAAATTACGTTAATTTAATAAAATTTTTCGTTTTTCAGATGCAGACCGCGTGCGCGGCGTGCTCGCAAAGCTGAAAACGTGTATGCGGTGATTTAAAATTATATTCCAGAGACGTATGTGATAAAATATAGAATTTAACAATAAAATGCTACTAAATAGCTTTAAAATTATGAAAATCTGTAAATTTTGAATATTTTTTCAGGAAACGATATCCTTTTTAGTAACGCTGTGTGAAACGCTCGTGATTACGCGTATTATGATATGCCACACTTGTATATCCAGTTATATTTGAGTTTGCAAAAAATCAGTTTGTACTGGGCTCGGTACTTGGGTATATCAACTTTTTAGTACTGACGAAATAAAATTTTGTCGAAATTAGCGTTTTCGAGTATGGGGCGCGGTGCGCGCTCACTCGCTGATTCCTAGAAAAATACTAGAAAAATTCTAAAAAATGAAATGGCCAAAATATTGATGTAAATGTGTTATTTGTATTGAAAATTACGTTAATTTAATAAAATTTTTCGTTTTTCAGATGCAGACCGCGTGCGCGGCGTGCTCGCAAAGCTGAAAACGTGTATGCGGTGATTTAAAATTATATTCCAGAGACGTATGTGATAAAATATAGAATTTAACAATAAAATGCTACTAAATAGCTTTAAAATTATGAAAATCTGTAAATTTTGAATATTTTTTCAGGAAACGATATCCTTTTTAGTAACGCTGTGTGAAACGCTCGTGATTACGCGTATTATGATATGCCACACTTGTATATCCAGTTATATTTGAGTTTGCAAAAAATCAGTTTGTACTGGGCTCGGTACTTGGGTATATCAACTTTTTAGTACTGACGAAATAAAATTTTGTCGAAATTAGCGTTTTCGAGTATGGGGCGCGGTGCGCGCTCACTCGCTGATTCCTAGAAAAATACTAGAAAAATTCTAAAAAATGAAATGGCCAAAATATTGATGTAAATGTGTTATTTGTATTGAAAATTACGTTAATTTAATAAAATTTTTCGTTTTTCAGATGCAGACCGCGTGCGCGGCGTGCTCGCAAAGCTGAAAACGTGTATGCGGTGATTTGAAATTATATTCCAGAGACGTATGTGATAAAATATGCAATTTAACAATAAAATGCTACTAAATAGCTTTAAAATTATGAAAATCTGTAAATTTTGAATATTTTTTCAGGAAACGATATCCTTTTTAGTAACGCTGTGTGAAACGCTCGTGATTACGCGTATTATGATATGCCACACTTGTATATCCAGTTATATTTGAGTTTGCAAAAAATCAGTTTGTACTGGGCTCGGTACTTGGGTATATCAACTTTTTAGTACTGACGAAATAAAATTTTGTCGAAATTAGCGTTTTCGAGTATGGGGCGCGGTGCGCGCTCACTCGCTGATTCCTAGAAAAATACTAGAAAAATTCTAAAAAATGAAATGGCCAAAATATTGATGTAAATGTGTTATTTGTATTGAAAATTACGTTAATTTAATAAAATTTTTCGTTTTTCAGATGCAGACCGCGTGCGCGGCGTGCTCGCAAAGCTGAAAACGTGTATGCGGTGATTTAAAATTATATTCCAGAGACGTATGTGATAAAATATAGAATTTAACAATAAAATGCTACTAAATAGCTTTAAAATTATGAAAATCTGTAAATTTTGAATATTTTTTCAGGAAACGATATCCTTTTTAGTAACGCTGTGTGAAACGCTCGTGATTACGCGTATTATGATATGCCACACTTGTATATCCAGTTATATTTGAGTTTGCAAAAAATCAGTTTGTACTGGGCTCGGTACTTGGGTATATCAACTTTTTAGTACTGACGAAATAAAATTTTGTCGAAATTAGCGTTTTCGAGTATGGGGCGCGGTGCGCGCTCACTCGCTGATTCCTAGAAAAATACTAGAAAAATTCTAAAAAATGAAATGGCCAAAATATTGATGTAAATGTGTTATTTGTATTGAAAATTACGTTAATTTAATAAAATTTTTCGTTTTTCAGATGCAGACCGCGTGCGCGGCGTGCTCGCAAAGCTGAAAACGTGTATGCGGTGATTTAAAATTATATTCCAGAGACGTATGTGATAAAATATAGAATTTAACAATAAAATGCTACTAAATAGCTTTAAAATTATGAAAATCTGTAAATTTTGAATATTTTTTCAGGAAACGATATCCTTTTTAGTAACGCTGTGTGAAACGCTCGTGATTACGCGTATTATGATATGCCACACTTGTATATCCAGTTATATTTGAGTTTGCAAAAAATCAGTTTGTACTGGGCTCGGTACTTGGGTATATCAACTTTTTAGTACTGACGAAATAAAATTTTGTCGAAATTAGCGTTTTCGAGTATGGGGCGCGGTGCGCGCTCACTCGCTGATTCCTAGAAAAATACTAGAAAAATTCTAAAAAATGAAATGGCCAAAATATTGATGTAAATGTGTTATTTGTATTGAAAATTACGTTAATTTAATAAAATTTTTCGTTTTTCAGATGCAGACCGCGTGCGCGGCGTGCTCGCAAAGCTGAAAACGTGTATGCGGTGATTTAAAATTATATTCCAGAGACGTATGTGATAAAATATAGAATTTAACAATAAAATGCTACTAAATAGCTTTAAAATTATGAAAATCTGTAAATTTTGAATATTTTTTCAGGAAACGATATCCTTTTTAGTAACGCTGTGTGAAACGCTCGTGATTACGCGTATTATGATATGCCACACTTGTATATCCAGTTATATTTGAGTTTGCAAAAAATCAGTTTGTACTGGGCTCGGTACTTGGGTATATCAACTTTTTAGTACTGACGAAATAAAATTTTGTCGAAATTAGCGTTTTCGAGTATGGGGCGCGGTGCGCGCTCACTCGCTGATTCCTAGAAAAATACTAGAAAAATTCTAAAAAATGAAATGGCCAAAATATTGATGTAAATGTGTTATTTGTATTGAAAATTACGTTAATTTAATAAAATTTTTCGTTTTTCAGATGCAGACCGCGTGCGCGGCGTGCTCGCAAAGCTGAAAACGTGTATGCGGTGATTTAAAATTATATTCCAGAGACGTATGTGATAAAATATAGAATTTAACAATAAAATGCTACTAAATAGCTTTAAAATTATGAAAATCTGTAAATTTTGAATATTTTTTCAGGAAACGATATCCTTTTTAGTAACGCTGTGTGAAACGCTCGTGATTACGCGTATTATGATATGCCACACTTGTATATCCAGTTATATTTGAGTTTGCAAAAAATCAGTTTGTACTGGGCTCGGTACTTGGGTATATCAACTTTTTAGTACTGACGAAATAAAATTTTGTCGAAATTAGCGTTTTCGAGTATGGGGCGCGGTGCGCGCTCACTCGCTGATTCCTAGAAAAATACTAGAAAAATTCTAAAAAATGAAATGGCCAAAATATTGATGTAAATGTGTTATTTGTATTGAAAATTACGTTAATTTAATAAAATTTTTCGTTTTTCAGATGCAGACCGCGTGCGCGGCGTGCTCGCAAAGCTGAAAACGTGTATGCGGTGATTTAAAATTATATTCCAGAGACGTATGTGATAAAATATAGAATTTAACAATAAAATGCTACTAAATAGCTTTAAAATTATGAAAATCTGTAAATTTTGAATATTTTTTCAGGAAACGATATCCTTTTTAGTAACGCTGTGTGAAACGCTCGTGATTACGCGTATTATGATATGCCACACTTGTATATCCAGTTATATTTGAGTTTGCAAAAAATCAGTTTGTACTGGGCTCGGTACTTGGGTATATCAACTTTTTAGTACTGACGAAATAAAATTTTGTCGAAATTAGCGTTTTCGAGTATGGGGCGCGGTGCGCGCTCACTCGCTGATTCCTAGAAAAATACTAGAAAAATTCTAAAAAATGAAATGGCCAAAATATTGATGTAAATGTGTTATTTGTATTGAAAATTACGTTAATTTAATAAAATTTTTCGTTTTTCAGATGCAGACCGCGTGCGCGGCGTGCTCGCAAAGCTGAAAACGTGTATGCGGTGATTTAAAATTATATTCCAGAGACGTATGTGATAAAATATAGAATTTAACAATAAAATGCTACTAAATAGCTTTAAAATTATGAAAATCTGTAAATTTTGAATATTTTTTCAGGAAACGATATCCTTTTTAGTAACGCTGTGTGAAACGCTCGTGATTACGCGTATTATGATATGCCACACTTGTATATCCAGTTATATTTGAGTTTGCAAAAAATCAGTTTGTACTGGGCTCGGTACTTGGGTATATCAACTTTTTAGTACTGACGAAATAAAATTTTGTCGAAATTAGCGTTTTCGAGTATGGGGCGCGGTGCGCGCTCACTCGCTGATTCCTAGAAAAATACTAGAAAAATTCTAAAAAATGAAATGGCCAAAATATTGATGTAAATGTGTTATTTGTATTGAAAATTACGTTAATTTAATAAAATTTTTCGTTTTTCAGATGCAGACCGCGTGCGCGGCGTGCTCGCAAAGCTGAAAACGTGTATGCGGTGATTTAAAATTATATTCCAGAGACGTATGTGATAAAATATAGAATTTAACAATAAAATGCTACTAAATAGCTTTAAAATTATGAAAATCTGTAAATTTTGAATATTTTTTCAGGAAACGATATCCTTTTTAGTAACGCTGTGTGAAACGCTCGTGATTACGCGTATTATGATATGCCACACTTGTATATCCAGTTATATTTGAGTTTGCAAAAAATCAGTTTGTACTGGGCTCGGTACTTGGGTATATCAACTTTTTAGTACTGACGAAATAAAATTTTGTCGAAATTAGCGTTTTCGAGTATGGGGCGCGGTGCGCGCTCACTCGCTGATTCCTAGAAAAATACTAGAAAAATTCTAAAAAATGAAATGGCCAAAATATTGATGTAAATGTGTTATTTGTATTGAAAATTACGTTAATTTAATAAAATTTTTCGTTTTTCAGATGCAGACCGCGTGCGCGGCGTGCTCGCAAAGCTGAAAACGTGTATGCGGTGATTTAAAATTATATTCCAGAGACGTATGTGATAAAATATAGAATTTAACAATAAAATGCTACTAAATAGCTTTAAAATTATGAAAATCTGTAAATTTTGAATATTTTTTCAGGAAACGATATCCTTTTTAGTAACGCTGTGTGAAACGCTCGTGATTACGCGTATTATGATATGCCACACTTGTATATCCAGTTATATTTGAGTTTGCAAAAAATCAGTTTGTACTGGGCTCGGTACTTGGGTATATCAACTTTTTAGTACTGACGAAATAAAATTTTGTCGAAATTAGCGTTTTCGAGTATGGGGCGCGGTGCGCGCTCACTCGCTGATTCCTAGAAAAATACTAGAAAAATTCTAAAAAATGAAATGGCCAAAATATTGATGTAAATGTGTTATTTGTATTGAAAATTACGTTAATTTAATAAAATTTTTCGTTTTTCAGATGCAGACCGCGTGCGCGGCGTGCTCGCAAAGCTGAAAACGTGTATGCGGTGATTTGAAATTATATTCCAGAGATGTATGTGATAAAATATGCAATTTAACAATAAAATGCTACTAAATAGCTTTAAAATTATGAAAATCTGTAAATTTTGAATATTTTTTCAGGAAACGATATCCTTTTTAGTAACGCTGTGTGAAACGCTCGTGATTACGCGTATTATGATATGCCACACTTGTATATCCAGTTATATTTGAGTTTGCAAAAAATCAGTTTGTACTGGGCTCGGTACTTGGGTATATCAACTTTTTAGTACTGACGAAATAAAATTTTGTCGAAATTAGCGTTTTCGAGTATGGGGCGCGGTGCGCGCTCACTCGCTGATTCCTAGAAAAATACTAGAAAAATTCTAAAAAATGAAATGGCCAAAATATTGATGTAAATGTGTTATTTGTATTGAAAATTACGTTAATTTAATAAAATTTTTCGTTTTTCAGATGCAGACCGCGTGCGCGGCGTGCTCGCAAAGCTGAAAACGTGTATGCGGTGATTTAAAATTATATTCCAGAGACGTATGTGATAAAATATAGAATTTAACAATAAAATGCTACTAAATAGCTTTAAAATTATGAAAATCTGTAAATTTTGAATATTTTTTCAGGAAACGATATCCTTTTTAGTAACGCTGTGTGAAACGCTCGTGATTACGCGTATTATGATATGCCACACTTGTATATCCAGTTATATTTGAGTTTGCAAAAAATCAGTTTGTACTGGGCTCGGTACTTGGGTATATCAACTTTTTAGTACTGACGAAATAAAATTTTGTCGAAATTAGCGTTTTCGAGTATGGGGCGCGGTGCGCGCTCACTCGCTGATTCCTAGAAAAATACTAGAAAAATTCTAAAAATGAAATGGCCAAAATATTGATGTAAATGTGTTATTTGTATTGAAAATTACGTTAATTTAATAAAATTTTTCGTTTTTCAGATGCAGACCGCGTGCGCGGCGTGCTCGCAAAGCTGAAAACGTGTATGCGGTGATTTGAAATTATATTCCAGAGATGTATGTGATAAAATATGCAATTTAACAATAAAATGCTACTAAATAGCTTTAAAATTATGAAAATCTGTAAATTTTGAATATTTTTTCAGGAAACGATATCCTTTTTAGTAACGCTGTGTGAAACGCTCGTGATTACGCGTATTATGATATGCCACACTTGTATATCCAGTTATATTTGAGTTTGCAAAAAATCAGTTTGTACTGGGCTCGGTACTTGGGTATATCAACTTTTTAGTACTGACGAAATAAAATTTTGTCGAAATTAGCGTTTTCGAGTATGGGGCGCGGTGCGCGCTCACTCGCTGATTCCTAGAAAAATACTAGAAAAATTCTAAAAAATGAAATGGCCAAAATATTGATGTAAATGTGTTATTTGTATTGAAAATTACGTTAATTTAATAAAATTTTTCGTTTTTCAGATGCAGACCGCGTGCGCGGCGTGCTCGCAAAGCTGAAAACGTGTATGCGGTGATTTAAAATTATATTCCAGAGACGTATGTGATAAAATATAGAATTTAACAATAAAATGCTACTAAATAGCTTTAAAATTATGAAAATCTGTAAATTTTGAATATTTTTTCAGGAAACGATATCCTTTTTAGTAACGCTGTGTGAAACGCTCGTGATTACGCGTATTATGATATGCCACACTTGTATATCCAGTTATATTTGAGTTTGCAAAAAATCAGTTTGTACTGGGCTCGGTACTTGGGTATATCAACTTTTTAGTACTGACGAAATAAAATTTTGTCGAAATTAGCGTTTTCGAGTATGGGGCGCGGTGCGCGCTCACTCGCTGATTCCTAGAAAAATACTAGAAAAATTCTAAAAAATGAAATGGCCAAAATATTGATGTAAATGTGTTATTTGTATTGAAAATTACGTTAATTTAATAAAATTTTTCGTTTTTCAGATGCAGACCGCGTGCGCGGCGTGCTCGCAAAGCTGAAAACGTGTATGCGGTGATTTAAAATTATATTCCAGAGACGTATGTGATAAAATATAGAATTTAACAATAAAATGCTACTAAATAGCTTTAAAATTATGAAAATCTGTAAATTTTGAATATTTTTTCAGGAAACGATATCCTTTTTAGTAACGCTGTGTGAAACGCTCGTGATTACGCGTATTATGATATGCCACACTTGTATATCCAGTTATATTTGAGTTTGCAAAAAATCAGTTTGTACTGGGCTCGGTACTTGGGTATATCAACTTTTTAGTACTGACGAAATAAAATTTTGTCGAAATTAGCGTTTTCGAGTATGGGGCGCGGTGCGCGCTCACTCGCTGATTCCTAGAAAAAT
>OX276377.1:67878969-68119135 GCA_946251855.1 Alsophila aescularia | reverse complement strand
CGGAGCGCGTCCGCTTGGGCGTCAGTCTCCCGGGCCCGCTCCGCGGTCTCCTTCTGCAACATAACGGCTTCGCAGAAGGAGACCATTGCCTGCCACGATCTCTCGCTGCCAAGCATAGCGTTTACTACGCTTGGCAGAGAGAGATCCCGTCCTATCATCATTGAAAGCGTGTGCCGCTGCGAGACCCGCCCAACCTAACCTAACCTAACCTAACCCCTGAGTCGGGATTTTTTGCAAACTCAAATATAACTGGATATACAAGTGTGGCATATCATAATACGCGTAATCACGAGCGTTTCACACAGCGTCACTAAAAAGGATATCGTTTCCTGAAAAAATATTCAAAATTTACAGATTTTCATAATTTTTTTGTTAAATTGTATATTTTATCACATACATCTCTGGAATATAATTTTAAATCACCGCATACACGTTTTCAGCTTTGCGAGCACGCCGCGCACGCGGTCTGCATCTGAAAAACGAAAAAATTTATTAAATTAACGTAATTTTCAATACAAATAACACATTTACATCAATATTTTGGCCATTTCATTTTTTACAATTTTTCTAGTATTTTTCTAGGAATCAGCGAGTGAGCGCGCACCGCGCCCCATACTAGAAAACGCCAATTTCGACAAAATTTTATTTCGTCAGTACTTAAAAGTTGATATACCCAAGTACCGAGCCCAGTACAAACTGAATTTTTGCAAACTCAATTATAACTGGATATACAAGTGTGGCATATCATAATACGCGTAATCACGAGCGTTTCACACTGCGTTACTAAAAAGGATATCGTTTCCTGAAAAAATATTCAAAATTTACAGATTTTCATAATTTTAAAGCTATTTAGTAGCATTTTATTGTTAAATTGCATATTTTATCACATACATCTCTGGAATATAATTTTTAATCACCGCATACACGTTTTCAGCTTTGCGAGCACGCCGCGCACGCGGTCTGCACCTGAAAAACGAAAAAAATAATTAAATTAACGTAATTTTCAATAATAATATAACAATATCATCAATAACTTCGCCAATTAATTTTTTGGAATTATTTTAATATTTTTCTAGGAATCAGCGAGTGAGCGCGCACCGCGTCCCATACTAGAAAACGCCAATTTCGACAAAATTTTATTTCGTCAGTACTTAAAAGTTGATATACCCAAGTACCGAGCCCAGTACAAACTGATTTTTTGCAAACTCAATTATAACTGGATATACAAGTGTGGCATATCATAATACGCGTAATCACGAGCGTTTCACACTGCGTTACTAAAAAGGATATCGTTTCCTGAAAAAATATTCAAAATTTACAGATTTTCATAATTTTAAAGCTATTTAGTAGCATTTTATTGTTAAATTCAATATTTTATCACATACATCTCTGGAATATAATTTTAAATCACCGCATACACGTTTTCAGTTTTGCGAGCACGCCGCGCACGCGGTCTGCACCTGAAAAACGAAAAAAAATAATTAAATTAACGTAATTTTCAATAATAATATAACAATATCATCAATAACTTCGCCAATTAATTTTTTGGAATTATTTTAATATTTTTCTAGGAATCAGCGAGTGAGCGCGCACCGCGTCCCATACTAGAAAACGCCAATTTCGACAAAATTTTATTTCGTCAGTACTTAAAAGTTGATATACCCAAGTACCGAGCCCAGTACAAACTGAATTTTTGCAAACTCAATTATAACTGGATATACAAGTGTGGCATATCATAATACGCGTAATCACGAGCGTTTCACACTGCGTTACTAAAAAGGATATCGTTTCCTGAAAAAATATTCAAAATTTACAGATTTTCATAATTTTAAAGCTATTTAGTAGCATTTTATTGTTAAATTGCATATTTTATCACATACATCTCTGGAATATAATTTTAAATCACCGCATACACGTTTTCAGCTTTGCGAGCACGCCGCGCACGCGGTCTGCATCTGAAAAACGAAAAAAAATATTAAATTAACGTAATTTTCAATACAAATAACACATTTACATCAATATTTTGGCCATTTCATTTTTTAGAATTTTTCTAGTATTTTTCTAGGAATCAGCGAGTGAGCGCGCACCGCGCCCCATACTCGAAAACGCTAATTTCGACAAAATTTTATTTCGTCAGTACTAAAAAGTTGATATACCCAAGTACCGAGCCCAGTACAAACTGATTTTTTGCAAACTCAAATATAACTGGATATACAAGTGTGGCATATCATAATACGCGTAATCACGAGCGTTTCACACAGCGTTACTAAAAAGGATATCGTTTCCTGAAAAAATATTCAAAATTTACAGATTTTCATAATTTTAAAGCTATTTAGTAGCATTTTATTGTTAAATTCAATATTTTATCACATACATCTCTGGAATATAATTTTTAATCACCGCATACACGTTTTCAGCTTTGCGAGCACGCCGCGCACGCGGTCTGCATCTGAAAAACGAAAAAAATTATTAAATTAACGTAATTTTCAATACAAATAACACATTTACATCAATATTTTGGCCATTTCATTTTTTAGAATTTTTCTAGTATTTTTCTAGGAATCAGCGAGTGAGCGCGCACCGCGCCCCATACTCGAAAACGCTAATTTCGACAAAATTTTATTTCGTCAGTACTAAAAAGTTGATATACCCAAGTACCGAGCCCAGTACAAACTGATTTTTTGCAAACTCAAATATAACTGGATATACAAGTGTGGCATATCATAATACGCGTAATCACGAGCGTTTCACACAGCGTTACTAAAAAGGATATCGTTTCCTGAAAAAATATTCAAAATTTACAGATTTTCATAATTTTAAAGCTATTTAGTAGCATTTTTTTGTTAAATTGTATATTTTATCACATACATCTCACTCCCTATCGCACTCCCTGCAGCCATTCATCCTCTCGCCGGGCATCCAAACTTAGGATTGGGTATATACATACTATACAATATACTATAAACACATACATAAACTATACATATATGATAGTGAAGGTGATGATGATATGATGATGACGATGACGCGGCGCCTGGTGGTTTCAGTTACGTCTAGTTCTGAAGGAAATAGACAGAAAACAGGCGGCAACCACGAGAAGGAACACATCGTCAACAGAAGGTCAACAATGTGCATAACCACCAGACTTGCCTTGGGGATCTACACGACCTGCGCTCTCCCCCAAGACCGACGCCTCCTTACCCATCCGGGACGAGTAAGGAAGGCCTGGACTTAACCAAAACAAGCAGCGCGAAGCATGCAAGCTAGGACTATGCAACTATTAATGGATAAACCCAGACCCGCCCAACCTAACCTAACCTAACCTAACCCCTGAGTCGGGATTTTTTGCAAACTCAAATATAACTGGATATACAAGTGTGGCATATCATAATACGCGTAATCACGAGCGTTTCACACAGCGTCACTAAAAAGGATATCGTTTCCTGAAAAAATATTCAAAATTTACAGATTTTCATAATTTTTTTGTTAAATTGTATATTTTATCACATACATCTCTGGAATATAATTTTAAATCACCGCATACACGTTTTCAGCTTTGCGAGCACGCCGCGCACGCGGTCTGCATCTGAAAAACGAAAAAATTTATTAAATTAACGTAATTTTCAATACAAATAACACATTTACATCAATATTTTGGCCATTTCATTTTTTACAATTTTTCTAGTATTTTTCTAGGAATCAGCGAGTGAGCGCGCACCGCGCCCCATACTAGAAAACGCCAATTTCGACAAAATTTTATTTCGTCAGTACTTAAAAGTTGATATACCCAAGTACCGAGCCCAGTACAAACTGAATTTTTGCAAACTCAATTATAACTGGATATACAAGTGTGGCATATCATAATACGCGTAATCACGAGCGTTTCACACTGCGTTACTAAAAAGGATATCGTTTCCTGAAAAAATATTCAAAATTTACAGATTTTCATAATTTTAAAGCTATTTAGTAGCATTTTATTGTTAAATTGCATATTTTATCACATACATCTCTGGAATATAATTTTTAATCACCGCATACACGTTTTCAGCTTTGCGAGCACGCCGCGCACGCGGTCTGCACCTGAAAAACGAAAAAAATAATTAAATTAACGTAATTTTCAATAATAATATAACAATATCATCAATAACTTCGCCAATTAATTTTTTGGAATTATTTTAATATTTTTCTAGGAATCAGCGAGTGAGCGCGCACCGCGTCCCATACTAGAAAACGCCAATTTCGACAAAATTTTATTTCGTCAGTACTTAAAAGTTGATATACCCAAGTACCGAGCCCAGTACAAACTGATTTTTTGCAAACTCAATTATAACTGGATATACAAGTGTGGCATATCATAATACGCGTAATCACGAGCGTTTCACACTGCGTTACTAAAAAGGATATCGTTTCCTGAAAAAATATTCAAAATTTACAGATTTTCATAATTTTAAAGCTATTTAGTAGCATTTTATTGTTAAATTCAATATTTTATCACATACATCTCTGGAATATAATTTTAAATCACCGCATACACGTTTTCAGTTTTGCGAGCACGCCGCGCACGCGGTCTGCACCTGAAAAACGAAAAAAAATAATTAAATTAACGTAATTTTCAATAATAATATAACAATATCATCAATAACTTCGCCAATTAATTTTTTGGAATTATTTTAATATTTTTCTAGGAATCAGCGAGTGAGCGCGCACCGCGTCCCATACTAGAAAACGCCAATTTCGACAAAATTTTATTTCGTCAGTACTTAAAAGTTGATATACCCAAGTACCGAGCCCAGTACAAACTGAATTTTTGCAAACTCAATTATAACTGGATATACAAGTGTGGCATATCATAATACGCGTAATCACGAGCGTTTCACACTGCGTTACTAAAAAGGATATCGTTTCCTGAAAAAATATTCAAAATTTACAGATTTTCATAATTTTAAAGCTATTTAGTAGCATTTTATTGTTAAATTGCATATTTTATCACATACATCTCTGGAATATAATTTTAAATCACCGCATACACGTTTTCAGCTTTGCGAGCACGCCGCGCACGCGGTCTGCATCTGAAAAACGAAAAAAAATATTAAATTAACGTAATTTTCAATACAAATAACACATTTACATCAATATTTTGGCCATTTCATTTTTTAGAATTTTTCTAGTATTTTTCTAGGAATCAGCGAGTGAGCGCGCACCGCGCCCCATACTCGAAAACGCTAATTTCGACAAAATTTTATTTCGTCAGTACTAAAAAGTTGATATACCCAAGTACCGAGCCCAGTACAAACTGATTTTTTGCAAACTCAAATATAACTGGATATACAAGTGTGGCATATCATAATACGCGTAATCACGAGCGTTTCACACAGCGTTACTAAAAAGGATATCGTTTCCTGAAAAAATATTCAAAATTTACAGATTTTCATAATTTTAAAGCTATTTAGTAGCATTTTATTGTTAAATTCAATATTTTATCACATACATCTCTGGAATATAATTTTTAATCACCGCATACACGTTTTCAGCTTTGCGAGCACGCCGCGCACGCGGTCTGCATCTGAAAAACGAAAAAAATTATTAAATTAACGTAATTTTCAATACAAATAACACATTTACATCAATATTTTGGCCATTTCATTTTTTAGAATTTTTCTAGTATTTTTCTAGGAATCAGCGAGTGAGCGCGCACCGCGCCCCATACTCGAAAACGCTAATTTCGACAAAATTTTATTTCGTCAGTACTAAAAAGTTGATATACCCAAGTACCGAGCCCAGTACAAACTGTTTTTTTGCAAACTCAAATATAACTGGATATACAAGTGTGGCATATCATAATACGCGTAATCACGAGCGTTTCACACAGCGTTATTAAAAAGGATATCGTTTCCTGAAAAAATATTCAAAATTTACAGATTTTCATAATTTTAAAGCTATTTAGTAGCATTTTTTTGTTAAATTGTATATTTTATCACATACATCTCACTCCCTATCGCACTCCCTGCAGCCATTCATCCTCTCGCCGGGCATCCAAACTTAGGATTGGGTATATACATACTATACAATATACTATAAACACATACATAAACTATACATATATGATAGTGAAGGTGATGATGATATGATGATGACGATGACGCGGCGCCTGGTGGTTTCAGTTACGTCTAGTTCTGAAGGAAATAGACAGAAAACAGGCGGCAACCACGAGAAGGAACACATCGTCAACAGAAGGTCAACAATGTGCATAACCACCAGACTTGCCTTGGGGATCTACACGACCTGCGCTCTCCCCCAAGACCGACGCCTCCTTACCCATCCGGGACGAGTAAGGAAGGCCTGGACTTAACCAAAACAAGCAGCGCGAAGCATGCAAGCTAGGACTATGCAACTATTAATGGATAAACCCAGACCCGCCCAACCTAACCTAACCTAACCTAACCCCTGAGTCGGGATTTTTTGCAAACTCAAATATAACTGGATATACAAGTGTGGCATATCATAATACGCGTAATCACGAGCGTTTCACACAGCGTCACTAAAAAGGATATCGTTTCCTGAAAAAATATTCAAAATTTACAGATTTTCATAATTTTTTTGTTAAATTGTATATTTTATCACATACATCTCTGGAATATAATTTTAAATCACCGCATACACGTTTTCAGCTTTGCGAGCACGCCGCGCACGCGGTCTGCATCTGAAAAACGAAAAAATTTATTAAATTAACGTAATTTTCAATACAAATAACACATTTACATCAATATTTTGGCCATTTCATTTTTTAGAATTTTTCTAGTATTTTTCTAGGAATCAGCGAGTGAGCGCGCACCGCGCCCCATACTCGAAAACGCTAATTTCGACAAAATTTTATTTCGTCAGTACTAAAAAGTTGATATACCCAAGTACCGAGCCCAGTACAAACTGATTTTTTGCAAACTCAAATATAACTGGATATACAAGTGTGGCATATCATAATACGCGTAATCACGAGCGTTTCACACAGCGTTACTAAAAAGGATATCGTTTCCTGAAAAAATATTCAAAATTTACAGATTTTCATAATTTTAAAGCTATTTAGTAGCATTTTATTGTTAAATTCAATATTTTATCACATACATCTCTGGAATATAATTTTTAATCACCGCATACACGTTTTCAGCTTTGCGAGCACGCCGCGCACGCGGTCTGCATCTGAAAAACGAAAAAAATTATTAAATTAACGTAATTTTCAATACAAATAACACATTTACATCAATATTTTGGCCATTTCATTTTTTAGAATTTTTCTAGTATTTTTCTAGGAATCAGCGAGTGAGCGCGCACCGCGCCCCATACTCGAAAACGCTAATTTCGACAAAATTTTATTTCGTCAGTACTAAAAAGTTGATATACCCAAGTACCGAGCCCAGTACAAACTGTTTTTTTGCAAACTCAAATATAACTGGATATACAAGTGTGGCATATCATAATACGCGTAATCACGAGCGTTTCACACAGCGTTATTAAAAAGGATATCGTTTCCTGAAAAAATATTCAAAATTTACAGATTTTCATAATTTTAAAGCTATTTAGTAGCATTTTTTTGTTAAATTGTATATTTTATCACATACATCTCACTCCCTATCGCACTCCCTGCAGCCATTCATCCTCTCGCCGGGCATCCAAACTTAGGATTGGGTATATACATACTATACAATATACTATAAACACATACATAAACTATACATATATGATAGTGAAGGTGATGATGATATGATGATGACGATGACGCGGCGCCTGGTGGTTTCAGTTACGTCTAGTTCTGAAGGAAATAGACAGAAAACAGGCGGCAACCACGAGAAGGAACACATCGTCAACAGAAGGTCAACAATGTGCATAACCACCAGACTTGCCTTGGGGATCTACACGACCTGCGCTCTCCCCCAAGACCGACGCCTCCTTACCCATCCGGGACGAGTAAGGAAGGCCTGGACTTAACCAAAACAAGCAGCGCGAAGCATGCAAGCTAGGACTATGCAACTATTAATGGATAAACCCAGACCCGCCCAACCTAACCTAACCTAACCTAACCCCTGAGTCGGGATTTTTTGCAAACTCAAATATAACTGGATATACAAGTGTGGCATATCATAATACGCGTAATCACGAGCGTTTCACACAGCGTCACTAAAAAGGATATCGTTTCCTGAAAAAATATTCAAAATTTACAGATTTTCATAATTTTTTTGTTAAATTGTATATTTTATCACATACATCTCTGGAATATAATTTTAAATCACCGCATACACGTTTTCAGCTTTGCGAGCACGCCGCGCACGCGGTCTGCATCTGAAAAACGAAAAAATTTATTAAATTAACGTAATTTTCAATACAAATAACACATTTACATCAATATTTTGGCCATTTCATTTTTTACAATTTTTCTAGTATTTTTCTAGGAATCAGCGAGTGAGCGCGCACCGCGCCCCATACTAGAAAACGCCAATTTCGACAAAATTTACCCCACCCACCCTCCCTGAGTCGATGACAGTAAAAATTTGAACTGTACAGTATAAGAGGGGACAGAATACATTTTTTTTTGTGTTATTTGTTTTTTGTTTGGAATTGGTTGGTGAGGTTGTGTGGACCACGGAAATTTGCTTGTGTTATTTGGACGTTTGTGATCGGGGATATTTGGGTTTTAGTTTATTTATTTAGAATTTGACATCACTTTTGTGATTTAATTGACAACTGTACAGGCGCAGCCTGATGACATAAGTATAAAATACTTATAATTATATATTGATAGCAACGACTCTGTGCTATTTACATTACTGACGTTGGAAATAACAGTTGAACCCGTGGAGTCAACCAATATGTTTGGACACCGAACGCCAATAAAGGGAAAACCCACTTCGGTTGGACCGAAATCACCCAGAGAGGACGAAATTTTGATAGAGAAGGCCGGCCCTTCCAACGACACTAACCCCACCTCGGTTAGACTTAGTGTGGGTGAGATTGAGTCCAAAACGAGATCTTCAGTTTCCCCTAGAACCGTTAAGGCAGCACCAAAATCGACCATTGGACTGCAAAGGAAGCCCGGGGTTCCGGTTGTTGAGGATTTGCAGAAGGGACCAGCTCATATAAGCCGATACGTAGAGGCGAAATCATGGGCAATGAAAGCCAGGCTGCAGATCAATAACAGCAGGAATCTAAAGAGTGAGATTAAGACGGAGGTTCTGGAGGCTGTGGACAGATTGAGTCGTTTGGTTAGAGACGCTGAAGAAGGGAAACCGTATAATGGTAAAGAGAGTTCGAAGACAAAGGACAAGGAGAGGACAGAAGAAAGTAGTAAAAAATTAGAATATAATAGTAAGCCGCAACACGAGAACCTCTACAAAGATAAAAGCTCTTTGCAGAGGCTCTCGTCCTGCCGTCCAGGTAGTAACACTACCCGGACCCCCTTACCTTCGTCCACTGTGCCCTCTGCTCATCAGAGGGACACGCGGAGAAGCCTCTGCCAGATATCGGCTACGGCCAATAATCCCCCGAGGAGAATTATTGACCGATCCCCGGGTGCACCGTCCCAACTGCTGCTCTTCCCCTCAGATGAACCGCATCGAAAGGGACCAGCAACCGTTGGGCACTCTTGGAGGTTAATGCATTTACGCATACCCGCCCGCCAATGGGAGTGCGAGCGGGTTATGTCGGGCTCGGCAACAACTGTTGCCACTACCGACTAAAAACCCCACGATGTTCCTTCATTACCAGCTGCAACGGGGTCGCGGGCCCGCTTTAGCATTCTCCGCAACCCCGCCTATGCCGACATTCGTCCTTTCCCACAGGACGAACCCACCTCGGGTGGGCTAGAATGCCCGCCCTATACAACACGTGATGCACCGGAACATTAGTGCATCACCTCCTCAATGTGAGGAGTGGTGTGCTGGAGAGAGACGCGGAGACGGAGTGCGAGCTCGATTAGCTCGTCTCGCAAAAGGAGACCATTGCCTCCCATGACGTCTCGTCGTCCACCATCTTGGCTATGACGGTTGGCAACGAGAGGTCTGCGCCTACAACCACAGTCAGGGCTTGACGCGGTTCCGCCTCTCCCGGGCATGCCTCTAGCGCGTGCTGTGCAGTGTCTTCCGCACAGCCACACCGGTGGCACACCGGGGTTGCTTCTCTTCTGGCCACGTTGCACACGTACCTCCCGAAGCATCCATGCCCCGAGAGGACCTGCGTCAACCGGAAGGTCAGCGCACCATGTCCTCGTTGGACCCACTCCACGAGCATGGGTCGGACAGCCTCCAGGAATCGCTGAGCCCCATCCCCTCTCTTTGCAGGCCCAGCGAGGAGCCGTTCACGCCAGGTCGCCAGAGCCACCCTCCTGGCATCCTTTCGCCATCGCATCACCTCCTGTGGTGCGGGGCGGAGGTCACGCTCGCGTGCCCGCGTTCTACGCCAAAAGACTGAGGAGAGAACGTCGGCTTCTAAGTCCCACGGAAGAGATCCAGCGAGAACGCAGGCCACCTCATGTGATATTGTGCGATATCCCCTGCATATCCTCACCGCCATGACCCTTTGCGCACTGTGGAGCAGGGCGGTCTCCTGGGAGTCGAGAGACCCTGCCCATATAGGGGCACCGTACAAGGCCATGGAGCGTACCACCGCCATGTAAAGGTGGCGACAGCTTCCATCTCCTCCACCAAGATTTGGGAGAAGGCGGCTCAGCGCAGCAGCAGTCCCAGTCAGTTTTGGGGAAAGCCGCCGTACATGTGCTCCGAATCTCCATCTGCTGTCAAGCACAACACCAAGGTATTTCAGCGTCGGCCCGACAGCAATAGAGGTCCCTCCTACTACAATATTTGAGTCTGCAGGTGGCGCTCGCCGAGGACCGTGGAAACAGATAGCCTCAGATTTGTGGAGCGCCACTTCCAGCCCCAGCCGCCTTATTCTGGCCACAACTGCTGCGACTCCGGCCGTAGCCAAAATCGCCGCTTCCCTGTAGGATCCCCCTCGGGCGGTAACCAGGGTGTCGTCGGCGTAACAAACGACGCCGACGCCACCAAGATTAGCACCCCGAAGAACCCAATCATACCCGATGTTCCACAAGAGGGGACCCAATACGGACCCCTGCGGAACACCGCGCGTGACAGGGCTGCGGCCCTCTCCATCTTTCGTTGGGTAGACTACCTCCCTGTTGGAGAGGTAATCCCCCACCAAGCCCTGAAGATAAAGGGGTACGCCATGGTATCTCAACGCCGCCAAAATCGTGCTCCACGGTAGAGTGTTGAACGCGTTTGCATTATCCAAAGACACTGCCAACATTACCCCACCGCTGGACCACGCTTCCTCGGAGAGGTTGCGGACGCAAGATATAGCATCTAGCGTTGAGCGGCCTCTACGAAAGCCGTATTGGGTGTCAGCTAAATTAGGGCCGACTCTCTCCAGGTGTTTGACGAGGCGGGCAGCTACAACACGCTCCAGTAATTTGCCAGCCTCGTCAAGCAGTACAATCGGACGATAGCCTGCTGGTTCGTCCACTGGGCGCCCTTCCTTTCGAAGGAGTACGAGCTTTCCCCCTTTCCACCGCCTGGGGAATCTCCCTTCATTCAGGCAGCGGTCGAAGAAAGTCCTCAAGCGTGGTTCCAGGGCATCCTGGGCGAGGGCCCACGCACGACCGGGAATACCGTCAGGCCCCGGAGCCGTGTTTTTAGTCTTCATTTTCAAGACGGCCACGCAAAGTTCTCCCTCCGATATTTCAGGAGCAGAGTTAGCTTCTTCCCCGCTATGGGCCTCGCTTTGTGGCGCCGCCGTGATGGGGGGAGCAAATTCAGTTCCCGGTGCCCTAGGAAATAGACCCTCAACTACCCGCCGGAGGACATGTGGCTGCAGCGTGCTGGTGATGGGAGGAGCCCAGGGACGAAGCTTTTGTCTCGCCATCTTATACGGGCGCCCCCAAGGATCATGCTCCAATGATTGGAGTAGCTGCCGCCAGGACTCCGCCTTAGCCTCACTGATGGCCACGCGGAGGGCTTTGGAAGCCTCTCTATACGCAGCGTAAAGAGCATCAGACTCAGCCGTCTCCCGGCGTCTTCTTCTCCTATACCGCTGGTATCGGCGGCGCTTTGCCACACATCGACGACGGAGCTCGGCGATCTCCTCCGTCCACCAGTAGACATTGCGCTTGGATGGTGGTGCCCTAGCACGAGGCATTGCGGCGTCGCAGATGTGAGTCATAGCTTTACACAGCCCGTCAGCCTCTTCGTCCAGGTTCACTGGCTCCGAAGGGGACGCGTTCCAAGCTTGGACGAGGGCCGCCTCCTGCAGCACCTCCAGATTCAAGCGTTTGAGGACCCAACGGGGGCCAGACATGGTTGCCCCCTGTCTTTCCAGATCAGATGCAAATGAGGAGATGCTAAACCGAATGTAGCGGTGATCAGATAGCGTCTCCTCATTCACCAGCACCTCCCAATCCCGAACGCGGCGCGCTATTTCAGGGGTGGCGAACGTTATGTCGATCACCGATCCGCCCGATCGTCGCACACAGGTGAAAGTTGTCCCCCGGTTTAAGACACACAGCCCAGACTCTGCCAGCCATGCGTCAACGGCTCTTCCCCGTACATTTGTGACCGGAGACCCCCACGCTGGAGATTTGGCGTTGAGGTTTCCAATGACAATAATGGGTTGGGGGTGGTTTCGGTTGACTAGGGTCCCCACCTCGCCGAGGAAAGTCTCAAATTCGGCGAAGACCCTGTTTGGCGAGAAATATACCCCTACAACCAACGCCTTGCCAACCCAGGCTGCGACGAACCCCCTTCCTCTCACCACTCTCTCCAGTGCAGGAGAGCGGGCTGGTGACTGCGTGGTTATCGCCACTACGCCGTCTAGATCCCCAACCCAATCATACCTAGACAGGACTACGTATGGTTCGGTGACCACCGCTACTTGGATCGACCGCTCCGCCAGGCACTGAAGAAGAAGATCCTGAGCCCGGGCAGAGTGATTGATATTCGCTTGGAGGAAAGATAGGGCCATATTAATTTGCCTCCATGCGTTCCACCAGCTCCGTACCGGAGCCAGTCGGCTGCGACTTGGCCTTGGCCTCAGTTGCGGCTGGTTTTCTTCTCGCCCCTGTCTTGGACGGGGGCTTGGCGCATGCCTTGCCCCCGGAGAGGTGGTCCGCCGGTTTTCCTGCAGCTGCACATAGAGTGCAGTGCGGGGCGGCGGAACAAGCACTGGCTTTGTGGGCCTTCTGACCGCAGCGATGACATTCATCACTGCGGTCGACTTCCGACTTGCATTGGGCCGCAACGTGACCCAGTGCAAGGCACCTGTAGCAGCGGCGCGGTTTGGCATCCAAAACCCGGACCTGTGCCGCCACCCATCCAACTAGTAGACGGCCGCCACTAGCCACTATCTTTTTGGCAGCTGTCATAGGGCACCGCACAAAAGCAGCGCCCATGCCTGCCGGGCCCTTCTTTATTTCACCAGTTTTGATTTCCTGTGAAAGACACCCTCCGGCCTTAGCGAGAGCTTCCACTAACTCATTTGAGTCCACGGAGTCGTCCAAGCCGGTGACCCGTAACTCTGTCGTCATCATTGGCCTGGATATCCGTATGTCTTCTGCTCCCTGGAAGACCTCCTTCAGTTTAGCAGCCAGGGAGTCCGCTTTCTCCAACTTCTCAGCGCCGGAGACTTCAAGGATGCGGGCTCCAGTAGCTGCAGTTCTCATTTTTAAAGGCGGCATCCCAAGGGCCCCAAGGTCGATGCGGGCCTTGGCTTCCGCTAGCACTTTAGCATATGTCTGCCCTTTCTCCAGTGCCTCTGGTTGCAGTGTAATTATGATGGCTGCAGTGCGAGGGAGGCGAAGTTTAGTCGCCTTAGCCTTCGTAGTATTCGTTGCAGGGATAGCCTGCTTCGGGCCAGGTTTATTTTTTACGCCTCGTCGTGCCACTACCGACCAGCCCTCGTCCATAGACTTGGGTGCCGGCGGCAGCGGGCGAGGCGTCACTTGCTTGGTGGCTGGAGCCGCGCGCCGAATTGTAGCTCTCCTCGGCACCACGTCTCGTTCCTCGTCTGCGGGCTGTGGCAGTGGTGGTTGGGGGCGAGGTTCTGCCACAACCGCATTTTTCCCCGTCATACGCTTCCCCTTTTCCGAAGTGCTGCCAACAGCCAATGCGACTTCCTCCCTCTGATTGTCGGCGGCTAGAGGGGGCCTGATACGCTTTGCGGGCAGCAACCGCTCCTCGAGGCCTTCGAAGCGGGCATTTATTTTTGTGCCTACTTGCACCATCACTGCCCGCAGCAGATCTTCGTAGTCCGGAACCTGAACTGGAGTTTGAGCAGCGACTGGGGTTAGCGCTGCATGCGCCTGTGCGGCCCGCAGCTCACCCATCTCGCGACGAAGCTCCTTGAGTTCCGCCGTCAGACGTTTGTTGGCCTCGATCATCAAGGCCAACTCTTCGGGCACCGTACGATTCAGCAGCTCTTTAAAGCAGGCCTTCACGTTACGGGCAGCGTCTTTCAGGGCGTGCACGCACGTACCCTTTAGATTCCCGGACCTTGCGGCGACCTGTAATACTGTGTCGACGGAGTCCAGGACCACCTTTTCTATTTCCGCCACATCACGGCCTTCCACCTGCGATGCCAGTGACGCCTTCTTCAAGAAGGCGGCTGCCACCTTCTGCTTCCTCCGCTGCTCTTCTGCTAATTGCCTTTCGGCTTCAAGCAGCAACTCCTCTTTTTTAGCCTTGTTGTACTCGGCCTTGGCTTTCGCCAGACCGACGTACTGTCCCGTTGTAAGGGGGCGCCCGCGACCTCGCCGGGCCGGAGTCACCTTGGGTGACGGCGCACCATCATCATCGGAGGCTTCCAGCTCTAAGCTTCTCCGGCGCTTTCGCCACAATCCAGGTGATGGGGTCCTAGATCCCTGCGACCGCACTGTCTGGCAACTCATGTCAGAGTCAGACTCCGACAGGTCCACCATCACCGACGAGCCGATCAGCAGATCGTCCTCGCAGCGGGTCAAAATTACCCGTGCTTCACCTTGTGTCGACGCCATCGACTGAACATAAGTGTCCAAGTCAGACGCCCTCTCCCTATCTATCTCCGCATGATCCTTTGATCGGTTTGTCCGATCGCTTAAAGGAAGATCCTTCTTCTTTCCTCTCTCGTCACTGTCGGACTGAGAGCCGAAGCTCCCATGGCGTTTCTTGCCCCCCCCAGAATACGAGGGGCTGAGTGCCGAAGCACTGAGGGATTCTCCTGCCTCTGTGAGACAGGTACCCTCCTGGGGTAGATTGTTTTTAAGATCCGCCATTTCATGTTTTCCTAACTAAGGGGTTAGGATACCCGGGGTGGCGCTCTAGAGACCGGGTTCCCCCCGGCCATGCATCCCCTCGGCGAGCACCAAGACCTTGGGATTCGGTCCACAGGTTGAGAACCTCTACAAAGATAAAAGCTCTTTGTAGAGGTTCCCATCCTGCCATCCAGGTAGTAAACTACCCGGACCCACCTTCGTCCACTGTGTCCTCTGCTAATCAGAGGGACACGCGGAGAAGCCTCCGCCAGATAAATCTGGCCACCACGGCGCCTGGTGGTTTCAGTTACGTCTATTTCTGAAGGAAATAGACAAAACAGGCGGCAACCACGAGAAGGAGCACATCGTCAACAGAAGGTCAACAATGTGCATAACCACCAGACTTGCCTTGGGGATCTACACGACCTGCGCTCTCCCCCAAGACCGACGCCTCCTTACCCATCCGGGACGAGTAAGGAAGGCCTTTTTTTTTTTTTTTTTTTTTTTTTTTTTTACATGGGGAAAATGCATTTACGCATACCCGCCCGCCAATGGGAGTGCGAGCGGGTTATGTCGGGCTCGGCAACAACTGTTGCCACTACCGACTAAAAACCCCACGATGTTCCTTCATTACCAGCTGCAACGGGGTCGCGGGCCCGCTTTAGCATTCTCCGCAACCCCGCCTATGCCGACATTCGTCCTTTCCCACAGGACGAACCCACCTCGGGTGGGCTAGAATGCCCGCCCTATACAACACGTGATGCACCGGAACATTAGTGCATCACCTCCTCAATGTGAGGAGTGGTGTGCTGGAGAGAGACGCGGAGACGGAGTGCGAGCTCGATTAGCTCGACTCCTCGTCCGCGCCCTCCGGATTGGAAGGGAGAGAGGATCAATCTCCCTCTCTCGCTCCTCGGCCTCCCTTTGCGAGATTACCGTTTCGCAAAAGGAGACCATTGCCTCCCATGACGTCTCGTCGTCCACCATGTTGGCTATGACGGTCGGCAACGAGAGGTCTGCGCCTACAACCACAGTCAGGGCTTGACGCGGTTCCGCCTCTCCCGGGCATGCCTCTAGCGCGTGCTGTGCAGTGTCTTCCGCACAGCCACACCGGTGGCACACCGGGGCTGCTTCTCTTCTGGCCACGTTGCACAGGTACCTCCCGAAGCATCCATGCCCCGAGAGGACCTGCGTCAACCGGAAGGTCAGCGCACCATATCCTCGTTGGACCCACTCCACGAGCATGGGTCGGACAGCCTCCAGGAATCGCTGAGCCCCATCCCCTCTCTTTGCAGGCCCAGCGAGGAGAGTGGTCGGTGCAGTGCGGTTGATCTGGCCGTTCACGCCAGGTGGCCAGAGCCACCCTCCTGGCATCCTTTCGCCATCGCATCACCTCCTGTGGTGCGGGGCGGAGGTCACGCTCGCGTGCCCGCGTTCTACGCCAAAAGACTGAGGAGAGAACGTCGGCTTCTAAGTCCCACGGAAGAGATCCAGCGAGAACGCAGGCCACCTCATGTGATATTGTGCGATATCCCCTGCATATCCTCACCGCCATGACCCTTTGCGCACTGTGGAGCAGGGCGGTCTCCTGGGAGTCGAGAGACCCTGCCCATATAGGGGCACCGTACAAGGCCATGGAGCGTACCACCGCCATGTAAAGGTGGCGACAGCTTCCATCTCCTCCACCAAGATTTGGGAGAAGGCGGCTCAGCGCAGCAGCAGTCCCAGTCAGTTTTGGGGAAAGCCGCCGTACATGTGCTCCGAATCTCCATCTGCTGTCAAGCACAACACCAAGGTATTTCAGCGTCGGCCCGACAGCAATAGAGGTCCCTCCTACTACAATATTTGAGTCTGCAGGTGGCGCTCGCCGAGGACCGTGGAAACAGATAGCCTCAGATTTGTGGAGCGCCACTTCCAGCCCCAGCCGCCTTATTCTGGCCACAACTGCTGCGACTCCGGCCGTAGCCAAAATCGCCGCTTCCCTGTAGGATCCCCCTCGGGCGGTAACCAGGGTGTCGTCGGCGTAACAAACGACGCCGACGCCACCAAGATTAGCACCCCGAAGAACCCAATCATACCCGATGTTCCACAAGAGGGGACCCAATACGGACCCCTGCGGAACACCGCGCGTGACAGGGCTGCGGCCCTCTCCATCTTTCGTTGGGTAGACTACCTCCCTGTTGGAGAGGTAATCCCCCACCAAGCCCTGAAGATAAAGGGGTACGCCATGGTATCTCAACGCCGCCAAAATCGTGCTCCACGGTAGAGTGTTGAACGCGTTTGCATTATCCAAAGACACTGCCAACATTACCCCACCGCTGGACCACGCTTCCTCGGAGAGGTTGCGGACGCAAGATATAGCATCTAGCGTTGAGCGGCCTCTACGAAAGCCGTATTGGGTGTCAGCTAAATTAGGGCCGACTCTCTCCAGGTGTTTGACGAGGCGGGCAGCTACAACACGCTCCAGTAATTTGCCAGCCTCGTCAAGCAGTACAATCGGACGATAGCCTGCTGGTTCGTCCACTGGGCGCCCTTCCTTTCGAAGGAGTACGAGCTTTCCCCCTTTCCACCGCCTGGGGAATCTCCCTTCATTCAGGCAGCGGTCGAAGAAAGTCCTCAAGCGTGGTTCCAGGGCATCCTGGGCGAGGGCCCACGCACGACCGGGAATACCGTCAGGCCCCGGAGCCGTGTTTTTAGTCTTCATTTTCAAGACGGCCACGCAAAGTTCTCCCTCCGATATTTCAGGAGCAGAGTTAGCTTCTTCCCCGCTATGGGCCTCGCTTTGTGGCGCCGCCGTGATGGGGGGAGCAAATTCAGTTCCCGGTGCCCTAGGAAATAGACCCTCAACTACCCGCCGGAGGACATGTGGCTGCAGCGTGCTGGTGATGGGAGGAGCCCAGGGACGAAGCTTTTGTCTCGCCATCTTATACGGGCGCCCCCAAGGATCATGCTCCAATGATTGGAGTAGCTGCCGCCAGGACTCCGCCTTAGCCTCACTGATGGCCACGCGGAGGGCTTTGGAAGCCTCTCTATACGCAGCGTAAAGAGCATCAGACTCAGCCGTCTCCCGGCGTCTTCTTCTCCTATACCGCTGGTATCGGCGGCGATTTGCCACACATCGACGACGGAGCTCGGCGATCTCCTCCGTCCACCAGTAGACATTGCGCTTGGATGGTGGTGCCCTAGCACGAGGCATTGCGGCGTCGCAGATGTGAGTCATAGCTTTACACAGCCCGTCAGCCTCTTCGTCCAGGTTCACTGGCTCCGAAGGGGACGCGTTCCAAGCTTGGACGAGGGCCGCCTCCTGCAGCACCTCCAGATTCAAGCGTTTGAGGACCCAACGGGGGCCAGACATGGTTGCCCCCTGTCTTTCCAGATCAGATGCAAATGAGGAGATGCTAAACCGAATGTAGCGGTGATCAGATAGCGTCTCCTCATTCACCAGCACCTCCCAATCCCGAACGCGGCGCGCTATTTCAGGGGTGGCGAACGTTATGTCGATCACCGATCCGCCCGATCGTCGCACACAGGTGAAAGTTGTCCCCCGGTTTAAGACACACAGCCCAGACTCTGCCAGCCATGCGTCAACGGCTCTTCCCCGTACATTTGTGACCGGAGACCCCCACGCTGGAGATTTGGCGTTGAGGTTTCCAATGACAATAATGGGTTGGGGGTGGTTTCGGTTGACTAGGGTCCCCACCTCGCCGAGGAAAGTCTCAAATTCGGCGAAGACCCTGTTTGGCGAGAAATATACCCCTACAACCAACGCCTTGCCAACCCAGGCTGCGACGAACCCCCTTCCTCTCACCACTCTCTCCAGTGCAGGAGAGCGGGCTGGTGACTGCGTGGTTATCGCCACTACGCCGTCTAGATCCCCAACCCAATCATACCTAGACAGGACTACGTATGGTTCGGTGACCACCGCTACTTGGATCGACCGCTCCGCCAGGCACTGAAGAAGAAGATCCTGAGCCCGGGCAGAGTGATTGATATTCGCTTGGAGGAAAGATAGGGCCATATTAATTTGCCTCCATGCGTTCCACCAGCTCCGTACCGGAGCCAGTCGGCTGCGACTTGGCCTTGGCCTCAGTTGCGGCTGGTTTTCTTCTCGCCCCTGTCTTGGACGGGGGCTTGGCGCATGCCTTGCCCCCGGAGAGGTGGTCCGCCGGTTTTCCTGCAGCTGCACATAGAGTGCAGTGCGGGGCGGCGGAACAAGCACTGGCTTTGTGGGCCTTCTGACCGCAGCGATGACATTCATCACTGCGGTCGACTTCCGACTTGCATTGGGCCGCAACGTGACCCAGTGCAAGGCACCTGTAGCAGCGGCGCGGTTTGGCATCCAAAACCCGGACCTGTGCCGCCACCCATCCAACTAGTAGACGGCCGCCACTAGCCACTATCTTTTTGGCAGCTGTCATAGGGCACCGCACAAAAGCAGCGCCCATGCCTGCCGGGCCCTTCTTTATTTCACCAGTTTTGATTTCCTGTGAAAGACACCCTCCGGCCTTAGCGAGAGCTTCCACTAACTCATTTGAGTCCACGGAGTCGTCCAAGCCGGTGACCCGTAACTCTGTCGTCATCATTGGCCTGGATATCCGTATGTCTTCTGCTCCCTGGAAGACCTCCTTCAGTTTAGCAGCCAGGGAGTCCGCTTTCTCCAACTTCTCAGCGCCGGAGACTTCAAGGATGCGGGCTCCAGTAGCTGCAGTTCTCATTTTTAAAGGCGGCATCCCAAGGGCCCCAAGGTCGATGCGGGCCTTGGCTTCCGCTAGCACTTTAGCATATGTCTGCCCTTTCTCCAGTGCCTCTGGTTGCAGTGTAATTATGATGGCTGCAGTGCGAGGGAGGCGAAGTTTAGTCGCCTTAGCCTTCGTAGTATTCGTTGCAGGGATAGCCTGCTTCGGGCCAGGTTTATTTTTTACGCCTCGTCGTGCCACTACCGACCAGCCCTCGTCCATAGACTTGGGTGCCGGCGGCAGCGGGCGAGGCGTCACTTGCTTGGTGGCTGGAGCCGCGCGCCGAATTGTAGCTCTCCTCGGCACCACGTCTCGTTCCTCGTCTGCGGGCTGTGGCAGTGGTGGTTGGGGGCGAGGTTCTGCCACAACCGCATTTTTCCCCGTCATACGCTTCCCCTTTTCCGAAGTGCTGCCAACAGCCAATGCGACTTCCTCCCTCTGATTGTCGGCGGCTAGAGGGGGCCTGATACGCTTTGCGGGCAGCAACCGCTCCTCGAGGCCTTCGAAGCGGGCATTTATTTTTGTGCCTACTTGCACCATCACTGCCCGCAGCAGATCTTCGTAGTCCGGAACCTGAACTGGAGTTTGAGCAGCGACTGGGGTTAGCGCTGCATGCGCCTGTGCGGCCCGCAGCTCACCCATCTCGCGACGAAGCTCCTTGAGTTCCGCCGTCAGACGTTTGTTGGCCTCGATCATCAAGGCCAACTCTTCGGGCACCGTACGATTCAGCAGCTCTTTAAAGCAGGCCTTCACGTTACGGGCAGCGTCTTTCAGGGCGTGCACGCACGTACCCTTTAGATTCCCGGACCTTGCGGCGACCTGTAATACTGTGTCGACGGAGTCCAGGACCACCTTTTCTATTTCCGCCACATCACGGCCTTCCACCTGCGATGCCAGTGACGCCTTCTTCAAGAAGGCGGCTGCCACCTTCTGCTTCCTCCGCTGCTCTTCTGCTAATTGCCTTTCGGCTTCAAGCAGCAACTCCTCTTTTTTAGCCTTGTTGTACTCGGCCTTGGCTTTCGCCAGACCGACGTACTGTCCCGTTGTAAGGGGGCGCCCGCGACCTCGCCGGGCCGGAGTCACCTTGGGTGACGGCGCACCATCATCATCGGAGGCTTCCAGCTCTAAGCTTCTCCGGCGCTTTCGCCACAATCCAGGTGATGGGGTCCTAGATCCCTGCGACCGCACTGTCTGGCAACTCATGTCAGAGTCAGACTCCGACAGGTCCACCATCACCGACGAGCCGATCAGCAGATCGTCCTCGCAGCGGGTCAAAATTACCCGTGCTTCACCTTGTGTCGACGCCATCGACTGAACATAAGTGTCCAAGTCAGACGCCCTCTCCCTATCTATCTCCGCATGATCCTTTGATCGGTTTGTCCGATCGCTTAAAGGAAGATCCTTCTTCTTTCCTCTCTCGTCACTGTCGGACTGAGAGCCGAAGCTCCCATGGCGTTTCTTGCCCCCCCCAGAATACGAGGGGCTGAGTGCCGAAGCACTGAGGGATTCTCCTGCCTCTGTGAGACAGGTACCCTCCTGGGGTAGATTGTTTTTAAGATCCGCCATTTCATGTTTTCCTAACTAAGGGGTTAGGATACCCGGGGTGGCGCTCTAGAGACCGGGTTCCCCCCGGCCATGCATCCCCTCGGCGAGCACCAAGACCTTGGGATTCGGTCCACAGGTTGAGAACCTCTACAAAGATAAAAGCTCTTTGTAGAGGTTCCCATCCTGCCATCCAGGTAGTAAACTACCCGGACCCACCTTCGTCCACTGTGTCCTCTGCTAATCAGAGGGACACGCGGAGAAGCCTCCGCCAGATAAATCTGGCCACCACGGCGCCTGGTGGTTTCAGTTACGTCTATTTCTGAAGGAAATAGACAAAACAGGCGGCAACCACGAGAAGGAGCACATCGTCAACAGAAGGTCAACAATGTGCATAACCACCAGACTTGCCTTGGGGATCTACACGACCTGCGCTCTCCCCCAAGACCGACGCCTCCTTACCCATCCGGGACGAGTAAGGAAGGCCTTTTTTTTTTTTTTTTTTTTTTTTTTTTTTACATGGGGAAAATGCATTTACGCATACCCGCCCGCCAATGGGAGTGCGAGCGGGTTATGTCGGGCTCGGCAACAACTGTTGCCACTACCGACTAAAAACCCCACGATGTTCCTTCATTACCAGCTGCAACGGGGTCGCGGGCCCGCTTTAGCATTCTCCGCAACCCCGCCTATGCCGACATTCGTCCTTTCCCACAGGACGAACCCACCTCGGGTGGGCTAGAATGCCCGCCCTATACAACACGTGATGCACCGGAACATTAGTGCATCACCTCCTCAATGTGAGGAGTGGTGTGCTGGAGAGAGACGCGGAGACGGAGTGCGAGCTCGATTAGCTCGACTCCTCGTCCGCGCCCTCCGGATTGGAAGGGAGAGAGGATCAATCTCCCTCTCTCGCTCCTCGGCCTCCCTTTGCGAGATTACCGTTTCGCAAAAGGAGACCATTGCCTCCCATGACGTCTCGTCGTCCACCATGTTGGCTATGACGGTCGGCAACGAGAGGTCTGCGCCTACAACCACAGTCAGGGCTTGACGCGGTTCCGCCTCTCCCGGGCATGCCTCTAGCGCGTGCTGTGCAGTGTCTTCCGCACAGCCACACCGGTGGCACACCGGGGCTGCTTCTCTTCTGGCCACGTTGCACAGGTACCTCCCGAAGCATCCATGCCCCGAGAGGACCTGCGTCAACCGGAAGGTCAGCGCACCATATCCTCGTTGGACCCACTCCACGAGCATGGGTCGGACAGCCTCCAGGAATCGCTGAGCCCCATCCCCTCTCTTTGCAGGCCCAGCGAGGAGAGTGGTCGGTGCAGTGCGGTTGATCTGGCCGTTCACGCCAGGTCGCCAGAGCCACCCTCCTGGCATCCTTTCGCCATCGCATCACCTCCTGTGGTGCGGGGCGGAGGTCACGCTCGCGTGCCCGCGTTCTACGCCAAAAGACTGAGGAGAGAACGTCGGCTTCTAAGTCCCACGGAAGAGATCCAGCGAGAACGCAGGCCACCTCATGTGATATTGTGCGATATCCCCTGCATATCCTCACCGCCATGACCCTTTGCGCACTGTGGAGCAGGGCGGTCTCCTGGGAGTCGAGAGACCCTGCCCATATAGGGGCACCGTACAAGGCCATGGAGCGTACCACCGCCATGTAAAGGTGGCGACAGCTTCCATCTCCTCCACCAAGATTTGGGAGAAGGCGGCTCAGCGCAGCAGCAGTCCCAGTCAGTTTTGGGGAAAGCCGCCGTACATGTGCTCCGAATCTCCATCTGCTGTCAAGCACAACACCAAGGTATTTCAGCGTCGGCCCGACAGCAATAGAGGTCCCTCCTACTACAATATTTGAGTCTGCAGGTGGCGCTCGCCGAGGACCGTGGAAACAGATAGCCTCAGATTTGTGGAGCGCCACTTCCAGCCCCAGCCGCCTTATTCTGGCCACAACTGCTGCGACTCCGGCCGTAGCCAAAATCGCCGCTTCCCTGTAGGATCCCCCTCGGGCGGTAACCAGGGTGTCGTCGGCGTAACAAACGACGCCGACGCCACCAAGATTAGCACCCCGAAGAACCCAATCATACCCGATGTTCCACAAGAGGGGACCCAATACGGACCCCTGCGGAACACCGCGCGTGACAGGGCTGCGGCCCTCTCCATCTTTCGTTGGGTAGACTACCTCCCTGTTGGAGAGGTAATCCCCCACCAAGCCCTGAAGATAAAGGGGTACGCCATGGTATCTCAACGCCGCCAAAATCGTGCTCCACGGTAGAGTGTTGAACGCGTTTGCATTATCCAAAGACACTGCCAACATTACCCCACCGCTGGACCACGCTTCCTCGGAGAGGTTGCGGACGCAAGATATAGCATCTAGCGTTGAGCGGCCTCTACGAAAGCCGTATTGGGTGTCAGCTAAATTAGGGCCGACTCTCTCCAGGTGTTTGACGAGGCGGGCAGCTACAACACGCTCCAGTAATTTGCCAGCCTCGTCAAGCAGTACAATCGGACGATAGCCTGCTGGTTCGTCCACTGGGCGCCCTTCCTTTCGAAGGAGTACGAGCTTTCCCCCTTTCCACCGCCTGGGGAATCTCCCTTCATTCAGGCAGCGGTCGAAGAAAGTCCTCAAGCGTGGTTCCAGGGCATCCTGGGCGAGGGCCCACGCACGACCGGGAATACCGTCAGGCCCCGGAGCCGTGTTTTTAGTCTTCATTTTCAAGACGGCCACGCAAAGTTCTCCCTCCGATATTTCAGGAGCAGAGTTAGCTTCTTCCCCGCTATGGGCCTCGCTTTGTGGCGCCGCCGTGATGGGGGGAGCAAATTCAGTTCCCGGTGCCCTAGGAAATAGACCCTCAACTACCCGCCGGAGGACATGTGGCTGCAGCGTGCTGGTGATGGGAGGAGCCCAGGGACGAAGCTTTTGTCTCGCCATCTTATACGGGCGCCCCCAAGGATCATGCTCCAATGATTGGAGTAGCTGCCGCCAGGACTCCGCCTTAGCCTCACTGATGGCCACGCGGAGGGCTTTGGAAGCCTCTCTATACGCAGCGTAAAGAGCATCAGACTCAGCCGTCTCCCGGCGTCTTCTTCTCCTATACCGCTGGTATCGGCGGCGCTTTGCCACACATCGACGACGGAGCTCGGCGATCTCCTCCGTCCACCAGTAGACATTGCGCTTGGATGGTGGTGCCCTAGCACGAGGCATTGCGGCGTCGCAGATGTGAGTCATAGCTTTACACAGCCCGTCAGCCTCTTCGTCCAGGTTCACTGGCTCCGAAGGGGACGCGTTCCAAGCTTGGACGAGGGCCGCCTCCTGCAGCACCTCCAGATTCAAGCGTTTGAGGACCCAACGGGGGCCAGACATGGTTGCCCCCTGTCTTTCCAGATCAGATGCAAATGAGGAGATGCTAAACCGAATGTAGCGGTGATCAGATAGCGTCTCCTCATTCACCAGCACCTCCCAATCCCGAACGCGGCGCGCTATTTCAGGGGTGGCGAACGTTATGTCGATCACCGATCCGCCCGATCGTCGCACACAGGTGAAAGTTGTCCCCCGGTTTAAGACACACAGCCCAGACTCTGCCAGCCATGCGTCAACGGCTCTTCCCCGTACATTTGTGACCGGAGACCCCCACGCTGGAGATTTGGCGTTGAGGTTTCCAATGACAATAATGGGTTGGGGGTGGTTTCGGTTGACTAGGGTCCCCACCTCGCCGAGGAAAGTCTCAAATTCGGCGAAGACCCTGTTTGGCGAGAAATATACCCCTACAACCAACGCCTTGCCAACCCAGGCTGCGACGAACCCCCTTCCTCTCACCACTCTCTCCAGTGCAGGAGAGCGGGCTGGTGACTGCGTGGTTATCGCCACTACGCCGTCTAGATCCCCAACCCAATCATACCTAGACAGGACTACGTATGGTTCGGTGACCACCGCTACTTGGATCGACCGCTCCGCCAGGCACTGAAGAAGAAGATCCTGAGCCCGGGCAGAGTGATTGATATTCGCTTGGAGGAAAGATAGGGCCATATTAATTTGCCTCCATGCGTTCCACCAGCTCCGTACCGGAGCCAGTCGGCTGCGACTTGGCCTTGGCCTCAGTTGCGGCTGGTTTTCTTCTCGCCCCTGTCTTGGACGGGGGCTTGGCGCATGCCTTGCCCCCGGAGAGGTGGTCCGCCGGTTTTCCTGCAGCTGCACATAGAGTGCAGTGCGGGGCGGCGGAACAAGCACTGGCTTTGTGGGCCTTCTGACCGCAGCGATGACATTCATCACTGCGGTCGACTTCCGACTTGCATTGGGCCGCAACGTGACCCAGTGCAAGGCACCTGTAGCAGCGGCGCGGTTTGGCATCCAAAACCCGGACCTGTGCCGCCACCCATCCAACTAGTAGACGGCCGCCACTAGCCACTATCTTTTTGGCAGCTGTCATAGGGCACCGCACAAAAGCAGCGCCCATGCCTGCCGGGCCCTTCTTTATTTCACCAGTTTTGATTTCCTGTGAAAGACACCCTCCGGCCTTAGCGAGAGCTTCCACTAACTCATTTGAGTCCACGGAGTCGTCCAAGCCGGTGACCCGTAACTCTGTCGTCATCATTGGCCTGGATATCCGTATGTCTTCTGCTCCCTGGAAGACCTCCTTCAGTTTAGCAGCCAGGGAGTCCGCTTTCTCCAACTTCTCAGCGCCGGAGACTTCAAGGATGCGGGCTCCAGTAGCTGCAGTTCTCATTTTTAAAGGCGGCATCCCAAGGGCCCCAAGGTCGATGCGGGCCTTGGCTTCCGCTAGCACTTTAGCATATGTCTGTCCTTTCTCCAGTGCCTCTGGTTGCAGTGTAATTATGATGGCTGCAGTGCGAGGGAGGCGAAGTTTAGTCGCCTTAGCCTTCGTAGTATTCGTTGCAGGGATAGCCTGCTTCGGGCCAGGTTTATTTTTTACGCCTCGTCGTGCCACTACCGACCAGCCCTCGTCCATAGACTTGGGTGCCGGCGGCAGCGGGCGAGGCGTCACTTGCTTGGTGGCTGGAGCCGCGCGCCGAATTGTCGCTCTCCTCGGCACCACGTCTCGTTCCTCGTCTGCGGGCTGTGGCAGTGGTGGTTGGGGGCGAGGTTCTGCCACAACCGCATTTTTCCCCGTCATACGCTTCCCCTTTTCCGAAGTGCTGCCAACAGCCAATGCGACTTCCTCCCTCTGATTGTCGGCGGCTAGAGGGGGCCTGATACGCTTTGCGGGCAGCAACCGCTCCTCGAGGCCTTCGAAGCGGGCATTTATTTTTGTGCCCACTTGCACCATCACTGCCCGCAGCAGATCTTCGTAGTCCGGAACCTGAACTTGAGTTTGAGCAGGGGCTGGGGTTAGCGCTGCATGCGCCTGTGCGGCCCGCAGCTCACCCATCTCGCGACGAAGCTCCTTGAGTTCCGCCGTCAGACGTTTGTTGGCCTCGATCATCAAGGCCAACTCTTCGGGCACCGTACGATTCGGTATCTCTCAACGCAGCTCTCGTCCTATCTGGACTGCTCCCACTGGATCTCAGGATCCAAGAAGCAGCCCAGCTGTACGAGATCAAGAAGGGGAAACGAGCACTTGACACAGAGGACAGGCAAATCGAAGAGCGCGTGTGCTTTATCCAAGCCCCACATCCAGCCAGAGAGGTGGACATCGACTTTGAGTGTCTGAACGATATGCAGCCCGAAACCGTTGAAAAACACCAACTCCCGGACACTTTGATATTCACTGACGGGAGCAAACTTGACGGAAAAGTCGGAGCTGCATACACTTACTGGATAAAGGGAACCGAGACGAGGACCAAAAAGATGAAACTCCAGTCATTCTGCACCGTTTTCCAGGCTGAACTCGAGCCTGCGCCGAGCGCCCGGGCCCCACCTCCACGTCACTAGGACGCCCATCCCACAGGAAGAGAACCTCCACAAAGATTAAAGCTCTTTGTAGCGATTCCCCTCCTGCCGTCCAGGTAGTAAAACTACCCAGACCCACCTTGCCAGATATCGGCTACGGCCAATAATCCCCCGAGGAGAATTATTGAACGATCCCCGGGTGCACCGTCCCAACGGCTGCTCTTCCCCCCAGATGAAACGCATCGGAGGGGACCAGCAACAGTCGGGCACTCTTGGAGGTTATCCGGCCTGCAACCCTCTACCACCCAACCTAACCTTTTTTTATTTTATATTTTTTTTTAACCCGATCCCCCCCCACCTAGTTTTTGCGGGCTTCATTCCAACCCCCCCCCCCCCCCCGCATAAATTTTTCCTCACCCCCCCTTATCCTAACTTCTAAACGGTAAGGAATAGACCACCCGAGTTTGGGGTTCCCGTAATCGTGAGGAAGTTTCCCACCTTTTGGCTCCAGTAGAAACGTCTTAACACCATCCCTGACGGAGTTGCATTGGGTCACAGCCTTTTCCCCTTCTTTTTAACCCTTTTAACCCGATCCCCCCCCACGAAGTTTTTGCGGGCTTCATCACCCCCTCCCCCCACCCCCGCAAATTTTTTTCCCCACCCCCCCTGATCCTAACTTCTAAACGGTCTTCAGCTGAAGGTAGCTGCTGAGATCGCCGAGAGAAAGGAGAGCAAGCGCGCCAGTCCTGAGGAGAGAATGGAGCTGGAGACACTTCCCAAGTCATCAAGGGGAAAATGTCGGGTCAATATATGGCGGCATATAATATGTCGAGTGGGTTCGTGGCCTTAGACGAGGGTGAGACGCAGCGAAAGGGTCTGCCGAAGTACGTTACCCCATCCAATGACCGCATGGTTGTCACCGCCCGGTGCACAAAGATAATGCTGGACGACAGGATCCTGAGTATGGCTGAGTCCATCTCAGGACCCTGTGGTCCAGACATAAGCTGGGCGGTGCCGAAGATCACCTGGGTCAACGGGGTTCCCGGAAGTGGCAAGACAACGTGGGTTATTGATAACTTTAATGAGAGCAATGACATTATAGTCACCACCACCATCGAGACAGCCAAGGAACTCAGAGCTAAGCTAGCGCACCGTATAAGAACCACCAAGGTGCGCACTATGGCCTCAATACTAGTAAATGGTTTTAGAGAGCGGGACGGCTGCAGTCGTCTAATGATAGATGAAGCTCTCATGAATCATTTTGGGGCCATAGTAATGGCTACTCGGTTGTCAGGTGCTAGTGAAATTGTTCTCATTGGAGATATCAATAGAGAGAATCTCTTCGAGCTAAGGTACAGCAGCCCCGGCCTGGTAGCGACCATCAGCCAGGAACTGTCTTGTTCGTACCGATGCCCGATGGATGTGACGTACGTACTTAGCGAGGTCTACCCTGGAATGTACTCGAAAAGATCAGAGGTACATTCTATGGAGCTGAAAAGGTGGACAGGTGCGCAAATTCCCAACACCCTTCCGAATACCCTTTTCCTAGTCTACACTCAGGAGGAAAAGGAGTCCCTAATCAATCTGGGATACGGGACTGGTGTTGGATCGCGTACTTTGACCATCCATGAAGCCCAGGGGTTGACCTACGCGTTGGTTAAAATCGTCCGGTTGAAGAAAGAGAAGTTGAGGCTCCATGACAGCGTCTCTCATGCGGTAGTGGCAGTGTCACGACACACGAACAGCTGTGTGTACTATACCGATGGCGCTGAGGATGGGGTCGAACGCTTCATAAATCGGGCTGTGGGGGCGCAAACCGAGCGAGTCATCGAGCATAATCTCAAGATGGCGATGCGTAATCGAGACGCAGCCTCCATTGCGGTTATGCTCGGTATTCTCAAGGGGGGGACGTCTTCCGCTGCCGATGGAGAGGTGTAAGATTTTCGGGGATGGGTTGTAATGTGTTTGTCTGTATTTTATTTTGTATGTAAATTAAGTGTTGACATGTCTTATGTATAAGTCGGAGCCTTGTGGGTGACAGAAGTCATGCTCACAGAGGCCTAAACCTGCAGCGGTGGGTGTGGCGGGTCGTCCTCCTCCCTAAGATATGGTTGAGGAGAGCGATGGCTGGCACACTCATCATACTCGTGAACGGGTGCTGCTTGGGGGGGCCGGACCTTTGCTGCTCACAGGGTTCTCAAACATTGTTAGCTATATTTTAAGTGTTTAAATGTATTTTGTATTAAAATCTTAATAAAATAAAATATTATAAAAAAAAATAAAAAAAAATTGAGTTGTACTACAAAATAGGTGAACAAAATAATATTCACCCTATGAGGCTGAAAGGAGTACTGGTTTTATTTTTATTTTTATTGCATGTTATTTAAGTGTATGGACTTCGTGTCTATAGAATTCGCGGGCCGTGGCCAAAAGCGCCCGGAAAAAAAAAAAAAAAAAAAACCTAACCTAACCTAACCTTTTTTTTTTTTTTTTTGAGTGGTTGAAATGCCTACGCACTTCCCTTCCGCCACGGGGGTGATGGAAGGGGGTATGTGGGGCTCGCACCCACTCAAACCCCCCCGTGAGCCGTCCTCCACCGAGGTGGGGCAAGATGGGGTCGCGGTAGCATTCTACCATCTTGCCCCAGTGGCGACCCTTATCGGGTCTCTCCGCCCTTGGAGGGGCAACCTTGCTCACAAAGGTCACCCCTCAGACATGTGGGGCCGTGCAAGCCGGTGGAGCGTCCCCCGACACTCCACCGGTGACCCCACTACGGAGGAGGGAGGAGGTGGGCAAAACGCCTCCTCCTCCCACCTGGTCTCCTGCGCCGGAGCGCGACCGCTCCAGCGTCCGTCTCCCGGGCCCGCTCCGCGGTCTCCTTCTGCACCATTACGGCTTCGCAGAAGGAGACCATCGCCTGCCACGATCTCTCGCTGCCAAGCATAGCTTTTACTACGCTTGGCAGAGAGAGATCCCGTCCTATCATCATTGAAAGCGTGTGCCGCTGCGGGCCCCATGCGGCACACGCTTCCAGCGTGTGAAGCGCCGTATCCTCCGGTGCCCCACACTCGTGACACACCGGAGTCACCTCGCGTCTTGCGATGTGGTGCAGGTACTTCCCGAAACATCCGTGTCCGGAAAGCACCTGCACCAATCGGAAGGTCAGCGGCCCGTGCTGCCGCCTCACCCACCTCCGAAGGACCGGGCGGATAGCCTCCACCGTCCACTGCCCCGGGACCGGTGGAGCCAGGTCCTCCGTCCACCGCCGCAATATGGCAGCCCTCGCCTGCCGCCGCATGCGCGTGACCTCCTCCCACGCTGGAGGGTCTCCTCGCGATCTCATCCCCGCCACGAAGTGGTAGACTTCGGCGAGGATCTCCGCTTGGAGCTCCCAAGGGGGATCACCGGCCAACACGCACCCTGCCGTCCAGGACACCGTCCGGTATCCGCGTATCGCCCTCGTCGCAATCACCCGCTGCGGACGTCGTAGCAGGGTTTTGGTCCTGCGGTTGAGGGCGTCCATCCAGACCGGTGCCCCATACAGGGCCATACTCCGGACCACTCCGGAGTATAGTCTACGGCAGTTGGCGCTCGGGCCGCCCACGTTGGGCAGCAGCCTTCCCAAGGCGGCTGCCGCTCCCACCGCTCTCATCTGGGCAAAGTGGGCCTCAAATGCCCACCTCCCGTCCAGGATGAGACCCAAATATTTCATCTGGGTCCCAACCCGGACCATCACCCCATCCAGAACCACCCGCGTTCCTGGAGGGGGTCCCCCCCGAGGCCCATGGAACAATAGGGCCTCGGTCTTGGAGAGGGCGACCTCCAGTCCCAGGGCGCGTATGCGGTCAACCACGAGGGTTGTGCCCACCGTGGCCAACCGCAACGTCTCCCTGAGGTTCCCCCCTTGACTACGACGAGGGTGTCGTCCGCGTAGCACGCGACCCGCATACTTGCAGGAAGCGTGCCGCGGAGCACCCAGTCGTAGCCTACGTTCCACAGGAGCGGTCCCAGTACCGACCCCTGTGGAACCCCGCAGGAGACGCGACGGTGCCTCAAACCGTCACGTCCCTCCACAAGGACCTCGCGGTCCCGGAGGTAGTCGGCTAACAGCCTCCGCAGATACAGGGGCACTCCATGAAACCGGAGCGCCTCCTGTATTGTTCCGTGTGGGAGGCTGTTGAAGGCGTTGGCAATGTCAAGCGAGACAGCCAACGCCTTTTGACCCTCGCCGACTACATCCTGCGTCCACCGTTTGAGCCAGAGCAGGGCGTCTATTGTAGACCGCCCCGCTCTGAACCCGTACTGGGCCTCCGACAGACCAGGCCCAGGACCTAACCTAACCTAACCTAACCTAACCTATAGATATCCACTTGTAGAAGCTCCTCTATCATTACGGGAAGTACTGTCCGACAGCTGTCCGACTGTTTCTGGTTGGAAATTCTACATATTTTAATTCGCGGCGACAATAGCGTTTGCGCGATGCAGGCTTTGTAGTGTACTCTTTCACCATCTGTGATCGATGTAATTTAGTTCGCTTGATACCGGATTAGATGGCGCTAATTTCAATGTGGCCACAAATCTATCGTAATCTTATTTAGTAATTTATTAGCTAACTTTATTTATTTTCATGCAGTGATCGTTTCGATAAGGTCGATACTTTTCATGTGTTATTATTTTTATCAAACTTGTACTTAATTGTAACGACCAGATTAGAGAACAAAACTTATACAAATTATGGTATAGTTAAAGCATAAAATGATGTTGGCTGTGAGTTTTCCTTTAATTATTAGTAAGGTGAAATGTTTATACACGATTGCCTAGACTAGTTACAATATAGCAGCGATAGTAGTAAGATTAGAGACTATTATTTCTCGTTCCATGCCATATAGTAGCCATAATTATGTACATATAGGCAGTAGAACAAACCAAAGACACTGGATTTGATCCTCCACCCCGCTTAAGTATCACAAATAGTAAGAGTGACCAGAATCCGAAAGCCGCTTGCAGTATCAATCAGGTAACAATCACATGCTAAGTGAGCCGCAGCTCTACATAAATGGATCCATAATACGAGCGGGGCATTCCCACTACCACAGCTCGGTACCACTACTCATGTATTGACGTGTGCCATTGAGCCGATACCGCGGTGCATCGCACGGGCAGTGTCCACCGCTCACAGATTAAGTATCAGAATAATCTGTGCCACCGCTCCACCGCGCCGTCGGTACTACTGTCTATAGCCGTATGCCGGCGCCACAGGACGGAGATTGGCGCGGCGCGGCGCTGCCAGGAACTGAACCAGCAACAAAGCTGTAAAGCCGATCGCCGCCTCACGCGATATTAACTCATCACCCGGTGGAGCCCGGAACCGAAATATGAACCTATTTGCATACCACTCATTTTTTTAGCGCTTTTCCGTTTTTGATCAGAGACGCTTCAATTCACAATGCAATTGCGATGAAAAGCAGAAACAAAGGGCAAGTCCTAATTTTGTGAAGTACGACTGGTGAATACTTGGTAATAACTGTTAACGGTTGTTACATTATATTTAAAACACAAGCACAAATTTAATCACAATCATTAATTTGGAAACTACGATCTCCCCCCCCCCCCTTCCCCCCTTCCCTTATTATAACTAAGAAGGATCTCGATTACCTCAGCTTTGAAACATAAAAAACGGCAGCTTAATAGGTCTATTCATTTAAAAAATACGATTCTTTTATGCAACTCCCCCCTTCACATATAGCGATGAACCGAGAGGGTTCACATCATTGTCATTACGTATTTAGACCCCTGAAGAACCGCCTTACTGGTACAAATGACCTAGTATATTATTTAATTAATGCGGTATTAATTTTTATGTTTTATGTATGTCTGTATGTATGTATGTATGTATATAATATGTATATATGTATGTGAGTTTCTTTATTCCACCATAACTTTTAAATGTGTTAGAACCATTGAAAGTATATAATTAAATAACTTTAATAATTGAAAGTCAATTAATAATTAAATGACTTTTAATGGTTCTAACACTTTTAAAAGTTATGGTGGAAGAAAGAAACTCACATACATACATAAAAAGATACATGAAACCTGAAACATTAAACTCCTTTTTTGGGCAGTCGTGTAATAAAAAGTTTACTTTTATGTAACATATAATATTACGCAACTTTTTTTCGCAACTCCCCCTTTTTCTCGCCCCCCCTTTCCCCCCTTTTTATAGCCCCCCTTCCCTCCTTTTCTCGACCCCCTTCCCCCCATATAGCTAAGAACCATCTCGATCACATCAGTTTTCAAACATAAAAAACCGCATCAAAATCGGTCCATTCGTTTGAGAGCTACGATCCTAACCCCCATCCCCCCCTCTCGCACGGCACCGTGACCGCGCCTACACCTGCGCCGACTGGGAATGCACGAATAAGTATAGCAAGCAAACAAAGATGACATACTCATATCATTGGTGGGCAAAACAAAGTATAGGGTAAGAAAATTAATGAAGAAAGTCTACTCCAAATTTATAATATTATGTCTTATCTAAAATACCTATTCCACTGGAACTATAATCCAGCGCTGATCAGCAGATACCTACCGATTATTATAATAAAAGTATAACAACAAGAATGCTGGCAATGGGAACTAAGGAACCGCGGCCGAATCCGAGCAACGCGCCGGCCACCGAGACGTAGTGATACGATTATAGTGTCGAACCAACAGTTAGTTAGTTGTTCGTTTTTGGTTATCTATGTGTCGAACCTCATAATGTTCGCGCTAATTGTCTTCAGCTCTCGGAAGATAGCGCGAGTGGCTGCGCAGTACGCATATTTCAGGTGTCAGAGGGACGCGGAAGTGCACCGAGAAGGGTACCGCCCGCTCGTCCCGCGCCGCACACCCGCTTGTGCCTTGCAGAACCGCGCGTCTGTGTGAGTGTTACGTACGTAAACTGAACACATGCGCGTTGCTGTTCTAAAGTACAGTCGTGAGACGAGTGCGATAATCTTCTGTTATTTTTGTTCTCTGTTTCCGTTATTTTTTTCTGTTATTGTTGTTTCTTACTGGTACTCGCAGTGTACTGTTACTGTTGTTATTTTAGTTAATCATGCCTCCCGGACGCTCCAATATGAATTAATATATGCTCAAGTTTTTAAATTAACTTTTTTTTTATTTCGGTACATAGCTAATTATCCTAATATTTAGTACGTGGTTCTACTATGTAGGTTCGATTAATTCACCATCATAGTAACCATTTTGAAAATTTCTCAATAATCTGTATATATTTATTTGGCACATAGGAGTTCTCGTCGTCGGATTACAAATGACTAAATCTAGCATCGTAGATTCAGAAATAAGTAATTATGAAAACGCAGGTCCGGTTCGCCCACGTCACGCCACGCCACACGCTACACCGCACGTGGCTTCCGAAATATACATTATGTGTTTCGGAAGTCATTTACTTTTTACACGCACTTATCCTATTTCAAAATATTCCACTAATAGTACGTTTGTATTTAACGTACGTACACCTTACATTGGCTCGGCGCCAGCATCAGCGCGGCGATCATTAAAAACATGAAGCAAGTGTTTCCGCAGCTGTGACACGCGCACCTCCGCCATCCACGGAAGGGGTGGCCGTACTCTATCCTCTAAAGCACCTATATGTATTCTATCTAATGTGGAGCGGCGAGGCGTGCTCTCCGCTAATTGTCAAAGCTCTTGTGCTTTTGTCCTCATCGCCTCTCCTGCAGCTTACGATATTGTGTTTTTTAATACAATAATAATGAATCCCATTAAATTATCGCTTTACGATCACGATAACCATGATTCCATGTATCTAGGGAATCAGGGAATACGTGGAGCCACAAACACCAGAATTAGAGCAAATACCTGTGACGAACTACTATTGTTTATCCTTTGCCTGTGGTTGCCCCATAAATATATTTGCCTGCGCGGAAAACGTTCAAACTCACGCCCCGCAGTCGGCTCATCAAAGTGTTTCGAAGAGATGTTCTGAGCAATAACTGTGACGGAGCTGGTGTGGCTTGCAACTGGTACACACAAGCGCAGTAAATGTTTTGTGCTTCGTGAAAGAACACAAAAGCTACGAATAAGAAATAGACACGCTTCAAAGTGTATTTGCGGGCTGCATTGCGATCCCGAACGACGCATAACGACCGCAGGGTATTTGAAGCGAAATAGATTTCTTCTAAATATATCCAAAGGACAAAGTCTCAAATATATAGAGGAACGCTTTATTTGGAGAGGACAGAGGCCCGTCGCCGCCGCCTCGTTGTTGTTTACAAACTCGTTACAAAAAATAAAATACAGAATATCGATTTTACATCACGTACAATTGTTATGTGATTCTAAGACCAAAAAGAATACCTTCTTCTGGAGGGCATCTTCTGCCATTACTACACACTTAAAGTTTTTTTTTTTTTTTTTTTTCGAGACAATTCCACTCCAATTAACTAGCCCCAAACTAGGATACCCTGTACTAGATAACGGATAAACATACATATATACGTATATTACAACATCCATGACTCGGAAACAAACATTTCTGCTCATCACACAAATGATTGCACCTTGCAGGATTCGAACCCGCGACCGTTTGATTACGTACCTAGGATCACTAGCCACGAGACCAACTGGTCGTCGATAATCTTAGTTTTATTAGTCTTACGAGGTGATGCTGGCCTCTGGTGTAAGAGTTAGTCAGGTCACCCGAAGGCCTCTGACATGGTTTAATGACTGCTATTAATCAATAACAACAGTGACCGACATGCAACAGCTTTATGTGCCCTCCTAAGAACGGAGCGATTGAAAACCTCAGATAACTTCGAAAAGTCATTGGTGCGGACACTAGGACCGAACCCAGTACCGTTGGATTTTAAGTTGCACTATTTAACCGTTAGGCTAACATCGCTCTGAATAATGATTATGATATTTTCTTCAATGGTGTATATATAGCGTGGCATATGATAGTGTGGTACAACTTCAGAAATCTTTGGTTCTCAAACTGAATGATTATATTTAGGTACGAGCGGGTACAGCTCGTACCGTGATATATAATTAATAATAGTCGTTTCTCTATGTTAAAAGTACTCTATATGCTATTCCAGGGCCTAAAATACCGATATACCAACATTTAATCAAAATTCCATGCGCGAACAAACAAACATACAGACAAATAGTTAGACAGACACATTTTTATATAAATATTATATTCTTGTTTGGTAGCTTATTTTAAGTACCCAAGACCATTTTTTTAATCTTATTTGTACAGTCGCTACAGATAACAAAAGGCGCTACAGATAATATGAACAATTAACGTCCTATTACTCTAATTCCTGTCATCTCCAAGATATTTGAACGAGTTATTATATCAACTTGTGTGCCTTTTAATTTTAACTTGGATGTCGATAATTTAAAATATTGTTGTTAAAATTTTGTATTTAGTTTAAACTTGCGTAATTTTACGCTGTGGCACATAAGTTGAAGTAGTACACTAGTACGTTCACCTGCCCTCAGCTGTTGATTTTAAGTAACTTTTCAAATATTATTATTCAAATATTTTTTCTTTCTTTGTTGTATCACTTGGATTTGCATCGTTTTGTAGCAAAACTATTGATTATTTATAACAGAACGGGTTTTGCTATATATTTTAAGTAACTTTTCAAATATTTTTTCTTTCTTTGTTGTATCACTTGGATTTGCATCGTTTTGTAGCAAAACTATTGATTATTTGTAACAGAACGGGCTTTGCTATATATTTTAAGTAACTTTTCAAATATTTTTTCTTTCTTTGTTGTATTACTTGGATTTGCATCGTTTTGTAGCAAAACTATTGATTATTTGTAACAGAACGGGTTTTGCTATATATTTTAAGTAACTTTTCAAATATTTTTTCTTTCTTTGTTGTATTACTTGGATTTGCATCGTTTTGTAGCAAAACTATTGATTATTTGTAACAGAACGGGTTTTGCTATATATTTTAAGTAACTTTTCAAATATTTTTTCTTTCTTTGTTGTATCACTTGGACTTGCATCGTTTTGTAGCAAAACTATTGATTATTTGTAACAGAACGGGTTTTGCTATATATTTTAAGTAACTTTTCAAATATTTTTTCTTTCTTTGTTGTATTACTTGGATTTGTATCGTTTTGTAGCAAAACTATTGATTATTTGTAACAGAACGGGTTTTGCTATATATTTTAGGTAACTTTTCAAATATTTTTTCTTTCTTTGTTGTATCACTTGGATTTGCATCGTTTTGTAGCAAAACTATTGATTATTTGTAACAGAACGGGTTTTGCTATATATTTTAAGTAACTTTTCAAATATTTTTTCTTTCTTTGTTGTATTACTTGGATTTGCATCGTGTTGTAGCAAAACTATTGATTATTTGTAACAGAACGGGTTTTGCTATATATTTTAAGTAAATTTTCAAATATTTTTTCTTTCTTTGTTGTATCACTTGGATTTGCATCGTTTTGTAGCAAAACTATTGATTATTTGTAACAGAACGGGCTTTGCTATATATTTTAAGTAACTTTTCAAATATTTTTTCTTTCTTTGTTGTATCACTTGGACTTGCATCGTTTTGTAGCAAAACTATTGATTATTTGTAACAGAACGGGTTTTGCTATATATTTTAAGTAACTTTTCAAATATTTTTTCTTTCTTTGTTGTATTACTTGGATTTGTATCGTTTTGTAGCAAAACTATTGATTATTTGTAACAGAACGGGTTTTGCTATATATTTTAAGTAACTTTTCAAATATTTTTTCTTTCTTTGTTGTATTACTTGGATTTGTATCGTTTTGTAGCAAAACTATTGATTATTTGTAACAGAACGGGTTTTGCTATATATTTTAAGTAACTTTTCAAATATTTTTTCTTTCTTTGTTGTATTACTTGGATTTGCATCGTTTTGTAGCAAAACTATTGATTATTTGTAACAGAACGGGTTTTGCTATATATTTTAAGTAACTTTTCAAATATTTTTTCTTTCTTTGTTGTATCACTTGGACTTGCATCGTTTTGTAGCAAAACTATTGATTATTTGTAACAGAACGGGTTTTGCTATATATTTTAAGTAACTTTTCAAATATTTTTTCTTTCTTTGTTGTATTACTTGGATTTGTATCGTTTTGTAGCAAAACTATTGATTATTTGTAACAGAACGGGTTTTGCTATATATTTTAGGTAACTTTTCAAATATTTTTTCTTTCTTTGTTGTATCACTTGGATTTGCATCGTTTTGTAGCAAAACTATTGATTATTTGTAACAGAACGGGTTTTGCTATATATTTTAAGTAACTTTTCAAATATTTTTTCTTTCTTTGTTGTATTACTTGGATTTGCATCGTGTTGTAGCAAAACTATTGATTATTTGTAACAGAACGGGTTTTGCTATATATTTTAAGTAAATTTTCAAATATTTTTTCTTTCTTTGTTGTATCACTTGGATTTGCATCGTTTTGTAGCAAAACTATTGATTATTTGTAACAGAACGGGCTTTGCTATATATTTTAAGTAACTTTTCAAATATTTTTTCTTTCTTTGTTGTATCACTTGGACTTGCATCGTTTTGTAGCAAAACTATTGATTATTTGTAACAGAACGGGTTTTGCTATATATTTTAAGTAACTTTTCAAATATTTTTTCTTTCTTTGTTGTATTACTTGGATTTGTATCGTTTTGTAGCAAAACTATTGATTATTTGTAACAGAACGGGTTTTTCTATATATTTTAAGTAACTTTTCAAATATTTTTTCTTTCTTTGTTGTATTACTTGGATTTGTATCGTTTTGTAGCAAAACTATTGATTATTTGTAACAGAACGGGTTTTGCTATATATTTTAAGTAACTTTTCAAATATTTTTTCTTTCTTTGTTGTATCACTTGGATTTGCATCGTTTTGTAGCAAAACTATTGATTATTTGTAACAGAACGGGCTTTGCTATATATTTTAAGTAACTTTTCAAATATTTTTTCTTTCTTTGTTGTATTACTTGGATTTGCATCGTTTTGTAGCAAAACTATTGATTATTTATAAGAGAACGGGTTTTGCTATATATTTTAAGTAACTTTTCAAATATTTTTTCTTTCTTTGTTGTATTACTTGGATTTGCATCGTTTTGTAGCAAAACTATTGATTATTTGTAACAGAACGGGTTTTGCTATATATTTTAAGTAACTTTTCAAATATTTTTTCTTTCTTTGTTGGATTACTTGGATTTGCATCGTTTTGTAGCAAAACTATTGATTATTTGTAACAGAACGGGTTTTGCTATATATTTTAAGTAAATTTTCAAATATTTTTTCTTTCTTTGTTGCATTACTTGGATTTGCATCGTTTTGTAGCAAAACTATTGATTATTTGTAACAGAACGGGTTTTGCTATATATTTTAAGTAACTTTTCAAATATTTTTTCTTTCTTTGTTGTATTACTTGGATTTGCATCGTTTTGTAGCAAAACTATTGATTATTTGTAACAGAACGGGTTTTGCTATATATTTTAAGTAACTTTTCAAATATTTTTTCTTTCTTTGTTGTATTACTTGGATTTGTATCGTTTTGTAGCAAAACTATTGATTATTTGTAACAGAACGGGTTTTGCTATATATTTTAAGTAACTTTTCAAATATTTTTTCTTTCTTTGTTGTATCACTTGGATTTGCATCGTTTTGTAGCAAAACTATTGATTATTTGTAACAGAACGGGTTTTGCTATATATTTTAAGTAACTTTTCAAATATTTTTTCTTTCTTAGTTGTATTACTTGGATTTGCATCGTTTTGTAGCAAAACTATTGATTATTTGTAACAGAACGGGTTTTGCTATATATTTTAAATAAATTTTCAAATATTTTTTCTTTCTTTGTTGCATTACTTGGATTTGCATCGTTTTGTAGCAAAACTATTGATTATTTGTAACAGAACGGGTTTTGCTATATATTTTAAGTAACTTTTCAAATACTTTTTCTTTCTTTGTTGTATTACTAGGATTTGCATCGTTTTGTAGCAAAACTATTGATGGTTTGTAACAGAACGGGTTTTGCGATACATTTTAAGTAACTTTTCAAATATTTTTTCCTTCTTTATTGTATTACTTGGATTTGCATCGTTTTGTAGCAAAACTATTGATTATTTGTAACAGAACGGGTTTTGCTATATATTTTAAGTAACTTTTCAAATATTTTTTCTTTCTTTGTTGTATTACTTGGATTTGCATCGTTTTGTAGCAAAACTATTGATTATTTGTAACAGAACGGGTTTTGCGATATATTTCAAGTAACTTTTCAATTATTTTTTCTTTCTTTGTTGCATTACTTGGATTTGCATCGTTTTGTAGCAAAACTATTGATTATTTGTAACAGAACGGGTTTTGCTATATATTTTAAGTAACTTTTCAAATATTTTTTCTTTCTTTGTTGTATTACTTGGATTTGCATCGTGTTGTAGCAAAACTATTGATTATTTGTAACAGAACGGGCTTTGCTATATATTTTAAGTAACTTTTCAAATATTTTTTCTTTCTTTGTTGTATCACTTGGATTTGCATCGTTTTGTAGCAAAACTATTGATTATTTGTAACAGAACGGGCTTTGCTATATATTTTAAGTAACTTTTCAAATATTTTTTCTTTCTTTGTTGTATTACTTGGATTTGCATCGTTTTGTAGCAAAACTATTGATTATTTGTAACAGAACGGGTTTTGCTATATATTTTAAGTAACTTTTCAAATATTTTTTCTTTCTTTGTTGTATCACTTGGAGTTGCATCGTTTTGTAGCAAAACTATTGATTATTTGTAACAGAACGGGTTTTGCTATATATTTTAAGTAACTTTTCAAATATTTTTTCTTTCTTTGTTGTATTACTTGGATTTGTATCGTTTTGTAGCAAAACTATTGATTATTTGTAACAGAATGGGTTTTGCTATATATTTTAAGTAACTTTTCAAATATTTTTTCTTTCTTTGTTGTATCACTTGGATTTGCATAGTTTTGTAGCAAAACTATTGATTATTTGTAACAGAACGGGTTTTGCTATATATTTTAAGTAACTTTTCAAATATTTTTTCTTTCTTTGTTGTATTACTTGGATTTGTATCGTTTTGTAGCAAAACTATTGATTATTTGTAACAGAACGGGTTTTGCTATATATTTTAAGTAATTTTTCAAATATTTTTTCTTTCTTTGTTGTATCACTTGGATTTGTATCGTTTTGTAGCAAAACTATTGATTATTTGTAACAGAACGGGTTTTGCTATATATTTTAAGTAACTTTTCAAATATTTTTTCTTTCTTTGTTGTATTACTTGGATTCGCATCGTTTTGTAGCAAAACTATTGATTATTTATAACAGAACGGGTTTTGCTATATATTTTAAGTAACTTTTCAAATATTTTTTCTTTCTTTGTTGTATTACTTGGATTTGCATCGTTTTGTAGCAAAACTATTGATTATTTGTAACAGAACGGGTTTTGCTATATATTTTAAGTAACTTTTCAAATATTTTTTCTTTCTTTGTTGCATTACTTGGATTTGCATCGTTTTGTAGCAAAACTATTGATTATTTGTAACAGAACGGGTTTTGCTATATATTTTAAGTAAATTTTCAAATATTTTTTCTTTCTTTGTTGCATTACTTGGATTTGCATCGTTTTGTAGCAAAACTATTGATTATTTGTAACAAAACGGGTTTTGCTATATATTTTAAGTAACTTTTCAAATATTTTTTCTTTCTTTGTTGTATCACTTGGACTTGCATCGTTTTGTAGCAAAACTATTGATTATTTGTAACAGAACGGGTTTTGCTATATATTTTAAGTAACTTTTCAAATATTTTTTCTTTCTTTGTTGTATTACTTGGATTTGTATCGTTTTGTAGCAAAACTATTGATTATTTGTAACAGAATGGGTTTTGCTATATATTTTAAGTAACTTTTCAAATATTTTTTCTTTCTTTGTTGTATCACTTGGATTTGCATAGTTTTGTAGCAAAACTATTGATTATTTGTAACAGAACGGGTTTTGCTATATATTTTAAGTAACTTTTCAAATATTTTTTCTTTCTTTGTTGTATTACTTGGATTTGTATCGTTTTGTAGCAAAACTATTGATTATTTGTAACAGAACGGGTTTTGCTATATATTTTAAGTAATTTTTCAAATATTTATTCTTTCTTTGTTGTATCACTTGGATTTGTATCGTTTTGTAGCAAAACTATTGATTATTTGTAACAGAACGGGTTTTGCTATATATTTTAAGTAACTTTTCAAATATTTTTTCTTTCTTTGTTGTATTACTTGGATTCGCATCGTTTTGTAGCAAAACTATTGATTATTTATAACAGAACGGGTTTTGCTATATATTTTAAGTAACTTTTCAAATATTTTTTCTTTCTTTGTTGTATTACTTGGATTTGCATCGTTTTGTAGCAAAACTATTGATTATTTGTAACAGAACGGGTTTTGCTATATATTTTAAGTAACTTTTCAAATATTTTTTCTTTCTTTGTTGCATTACTTGGATTTGCATCGTTTTGTAGCAAAACTATTGATTATTTGTAACAGAACGGGTTTTGCTATATATTTTAAGTAATTTTTCAAATATTTTTTCTTTCTTTGTTGCATTACTTGGATTTGCATCGTTTTGTAGCAAAACTATTGATTATTTGTAACAAAACGGGTTTTGCTATATATTTTAAGTAACTTTTCAAATATTTTTTCTTTCTTTGTTGTATTACTTGGATTTGCATCGTTTTGTAGCAAAACTATTGATTATTTGTAACAGAACGGGTTTTGCTATATATTTTAAGTAACTTTTCAAATATTTTTTCTTTCTTAGTTGTATTACTTGGATTTGCATCGTTTTGTAGCAAAACTATTGATTATTTGTAACAGAACGGGTTTTGCTATATATTTTAAATAAATTTTCAAATACTTTTTCTTTCTTTGTTGCATTACTTGGATTTGTATCGTTTTGTAGCAAAACTATTGATTATTTGTAACAGAACGGGTTTTGCTATATATTTTAAGTAACTTTTCAAATATTTTTTCTTTCTTAGTTGTATTACTTGGATTTGCATCGTTTTGTAGCAAAACTATTGATTATTTGTAACAGAACGGGTTTTGCTATATATTTTAAATAAATTTTCAAATATTTTTTCTTTCTTTGTTGCATTACTTGGATTTGCATCGTTTTGTAGCAAAACTATTGATTATTTGTAACAGAACGGGTTTTGCTATATATTTTAAGTAACTTTTCAATTATTTTTTCTTTCTTTGTTGTATTACTAGGATTTGCATCGTTTTGTAGCAAAACTATTGATGGTTTGTAACAGAACGGGTTTTGCGATACATTTTAAGTAACTTTTCAAATATTTTTTCCTTCTTTATTGTATTACTTGGATTTGCATCGTTTTGTAGCAAAACTATTGATTATTTGTAACAGAACGGGTTTTGCTATATATTTTAAGTAACTTGTCAAATATTTTTTCTTTCTTAGTTGTATTACTTGGATTTGCATCGTTTTGTAGCAAAACTATTGATTATTTGTAACAGAACGGGTTTTGCTATATATTTTAAATAAATTTTCAAATATTTTTTCTTTCTTTGTTGCATTACTTGGATTTGCATCGTTTTGTAGCAAATCTATTGATTATTTGTAACAGAACGGGTTTTGCTATATATTTTAAGTAACTTTTCAAATATTTTTTCTTTCTTAGTTGTATTACTTGGATTTGCATCGTTTTGTAGCAAAACTATTGATTATTTGTAACAGAACGGGTTTTGCTATATATTTTAAATAAATTTTCAAATATTTTTTCTTTCTTTGTTGCATTACTTGGATTTGCATCGTTTTGTAGCAAAACTATTGATTATTTGTAACAGAACGGGTTTTGCTATATATTTTAAGTAACTTTTCAATTATTTTTTCTTTCTTTGTTGTATTACTAGGATTTGCATCGTTTTGTAGCAAAACTATTGATGGTTTGTAACAGAACGGGTTTTGCGATACATTTTAAGTAACTTTTCAAATATTTTTTCCTTCTTTATTGTATTACTTGGATTTGCATCGTTTTGTAGCAAAACTATTGATTATTTGTAACAGAACGGGTTTTGCTATATATTTTAAATAAATTTTCAAATATTTTTTCTTTCTTTGTTGCATTACTTGGATTTGCATAGTTTTGTAGCAAAACTATTGATTATTTGTAACAGAACGGGTTTTGCTATATATTTTAAGTAACTTTTCAAATATTTTTTCTTTCTTTGTTGTATTACTTGGATTTGTATCGTTTTGTAGCAAAACTATTGATTATTTGTAACAGAACGGGTTTTGCTATATATTTTAAGTAATTTTTCAAATATTTTTTCTTTCTTTGTTGTATCACTTGGATTTGTATCGTTTTGTAGCAAAACTATTGATTATTTGTAACAGAACGGGTTTTGCTATATATTTTAAGTAACTTTTCAAATATTTTTTCTTTCTTTGTTGTATTACTTGGATTTGCATCGTTTTGTAGCAAAACTATTGATTATTTATAACAGAACGGGTTTTGCTATATATTTTAAGTAACTTTTCAAATATTTTTTCTTTCTTTGTTGTATTACTTGGATTTGCATCGTTTTGTAGCAAAACTATTGATTATTTGTAACAGAACGGGTTTTGCTATATATTTTAAGTAACTTTTCAAATATTTTTTCTTTCTTTGTTGCATTACTTGGATTTGCATCGTTTTGTAGCAAAACTATTGATTATTTGTAACAGAACGGGTTTTGCTATATATTTTAAGTAAATTTTCAAATATTTTTTCTTTCTTTGTTGCATTACTTGGATTTGCATCGTTTTGTAGCAAAACTATTGATTATTTGTAACAGAACGGGTTTTGCTATATATTTTAAGTAACTTTTCAAATATTTTTTCTTTCTTTGTTGTATTACTTGGATTTGCATCGTTTTGTAGCAAAACTATTGATTATTTGTAACAGAACGGGTTTTGCTATATATTTTAAGTAACTTTTCAAATATTTTTTCTTTCTTTGTTGTATTACTTGGATTTGTATCGTTTTGTAGCAAAACTATTGATTATTTGTAACAGAACGGGTTTTGCTATATATTTTAAGTAACTTTTCAAATATTTTTTCTTTCTTTGTTGTATCACTTGGATTTGTATCGTTTTGTAGCAAAACTATTGATTATTTGTAACAGAACGGGTTTTGCTATATATTTTAAGTAAATTTTCAAATATTTTTTCTTTCTTTGTTGCATTACTTGGATTTGCATCGTTTTGTAGCAAAACTATTGATTATTTGTAACAGAACGGGTTTTGCTATATATTTTAAGTAACTTTTCAAATATTTTTTCTTTCTTTGTTGTATCACTTGGATTTGCATCGTTTTGTAGCAAAACTATTGATTATTTGTAACAGAACGGGCTTTGCTATATATTTTAAGTAACTTTTCAAATATTTTTTCTTTCTTTGTTGTATCACTTGGATTTGCATCGTTTTGTAGCAAAACTATTGATTATTTGTAACAGAACGGGCTTTGCTATATATTTTAAGTAACTTTTCAAATATTTTTTCTTTCTTTGTTGTATTACTTGGATTTGCATCGTTTTGTAGCAAAACTATTGATTATTTGTAACAGAACGGGTTTTGCTATATATTTTAAGTAACTTTTCAAATATTTTTTCTTTCTTTGTTGTATCACTTGGACTTGCATCGTTTTGTAGCAAAACTATTGATTATTTGTAACAGAACGGGTTTTGCTATATATTTTAAGTAACTTTTCAAATATTTTTTCTTTCTTAGTTGTATTACTTGGATTTGCATCGTTTTGTAGCAAAACTATTGATTATTTGTAACAGAACGGGTTTTGCTATATATTTTAAATAAATTTTCAAATATTTTTTCTTTCTTTGTTGCATTACTTGGATTTGTATCGTTTTGTAGCAAAACTATTGATTATTTGTAACAGAACGGGTTTTGCTATATATTTTAAGTAACTTTTCAAATATTTTTTCTTTCTTAGTTGTATTACTTGGATTTGCATCGTTTTGTAGCAAAACTATTGATTATTTGTAACAGAACGGGTTTTGCTATATATTTTAAATAAATTTTCAAATATTTTTTCTTTCTTTGTTGCATTACTTGGATTTGCATCGTTTTGTAGCAAAACTATTGATTATTTGTAACAGAACGGGTTTTGCTATATATTTTAAGTAACTTTTCAATTATTTTTTCTTTCTTTGTTGTATTACTAGGATTTGCATCGTTTTGTAGCAAAACTATTGATGGTTTGTAACAGAACGGGTTTTGCGATACATTTTAAGTAACTTTTCAAATATTTTTTCCTTCTTTATTGTATTACTTGGATTTGCATCGTTTTGTAGCAAAACTATTGATTATTTGTAACAGAACGGGTTTTGCTATATATTTTAAGTAACTTTTCAAATATTTTTTCTTTCTTAGTTGTATTACTTGGATTTGCATCGTTTTGTAGCAAAACTATTGATTATTTGTAACAGAACGGGTTTTGCTATATATTTTAAATAAATTTTCAAATATTTTTTCTTTCTTTGTTGCATTACTTGGATTTGCATCGTTTTGTAGCAAAACTATTGATTATTTGTAACAGAACGGGTTTTGCTATATATTTTAAGTAACTTTTCAAATATTTTTTCTTTCTTAGTTGTATTACTTGGATTTGCATCGTTTTGTAGCAAAACTATTGATTATTTGTAACAGAACGGGTTTTGCTATATATTTTAAATAAATTTTCAAATATTTTTTCTTTCTTTGTTGCATTACTTGGATTTGCATCGTTTTGTAGCAAAACTATTGATTATTTGTAACAGAACGGGTTTTGCTATATATTTTAAGTAACTTTTCAATTATTTTTTCTTTCTTTGTTGTATTACTAGGATTTGCATCGTTTTGTAGCAAAACTATTGATGGTTTGTAACAGAACGGGTTTTGCGATACATTTTAAGTAACTTTTCAAATATTTTTTCCTTCTTTATTGTATTACTTGGATTTGCATCGTTTTGTAGTAAAACTATTGATTATTTGTAACAGAACGGGTTTTGCTATATATTTTAAGTAACTTTTCAAATATTTTTTCTTTCTTTGTTGTATCACTTGGATTTGCATCGTTTTGTAGCAAAACTATTGATTATTTGTAACAGAACGGGCTTTGCTATATATTTTAAGTAACTTTTCAAATATTTTTTCTTTCTTTGTTGTATCACTTGGATTTGCATCGTTTTGTAGCAAAACTATTGATTATTTGTAACAGAACGGGCTTTGCTATATATTTTAAGTAACTTTTCAAATATTTTTTCTTTCTTTGTTGTATTACTTGGATTTGCATCGTTTTGTAGCAAAACTATTGATTATTTGTAACAGAACGGGTTTTGCTATATATTTTAAGTAACTTTTCAAATATTTTTTCTTTCTTTGTTGTATCACTTGGACTTGCATCGTTTTGTAGCAAAACTATTGATTATTTGTAACAGAACGGGTTTTGCTATATATTTTAAGTAACTTTTCAAATATTTTTTCTTTCTTAGTTGTATTACTTGGATTTGCATCGTTTTGTAGCAAAACTATTGATTATTTGTAACAGAACGGGTTTTGCTATATATTTTAAATAAATTTTCAAATATTTTTTCTTTCTTTGTTGCATTACTTGGATTTGTATCGTTTTGTAGCAAAACTATTGATTATTTGTAACAGAACGGGTTTTGCTATATATTTTAAGTAACTTTTCAAATATTTTTTCTTTCTTAGTTGTATTACTTGGATTTGCATCGTTTTGTAGCAAAACTATTGATTATTTGTAACAGAACGGGTTTTGCTATATATTTTAAATAAATTTTCAAATATTTTTTCTTTCTTTGTTGCATTACTTGGATTTGCATCGTTTTGTAGCAAAACTATTGATTATTTGTAACAGAACGGGTTTTGCTATATATTTTAAGTAACTTTTCAATTATTTTTTCTTTCTTTGTTGTATTACTAGGATTTGCATCGTTTTGTAGCAAAACTATTGATGGTTTGTAACAGAACGGGTTTTGCGATACATTTTAAGTAACTTTTCAAATATTTTTTCCTTCTTTATTGTATTACTTGGATTTGCATCGTTTTGTAGCAAAACTATTGATTATTTGTAACAGAACGGGTTTTGCTATATATTTTAAGTAACTTTTCAAATATTTTTTCTTTCTTAGTTGTATTACTTGGATTTGCATCGTTTTGTAGCAAAACTATTGATTATTTGTAACAGAACGGGTTTTGCTATATATTTTAAATAAATTTTCAAATATTTTTTCTTTCTTTGTTGCATTACTTGGATTTGCATCGTTTTGTAGCAAAACTATTGATTATTTGTAACAGAACGGGTTTTGCTATATATTTTAAGTAACTTTTCAAATATTTTTTCTTTCTTAGTTGTATTACTTGGATTTGCATCGTTTTGTAGCAAAACTATTGATTATTTGTAACAGAACGGGTTTTGCTATATATTTTAAATAAATTTTCAAATATTTTTTCTTTCTTTGTTGCATTACTTGGATTTGCATCGTTTTGTAGCAAAACTATTGATTATTTGTAACAGAACGGGTTTTGCTATATATTTTAAGTAACTTTTCAAATATTTTTTCTTTCTTAGTTGTATTACTTGGATTTGCATCGTTTTGTAGCAAAACTATTGATTATTTGTAACAGAACGGGTTTTGCTATATATTTTAAATAAATTTTCAAATATTTTTTCTTTCTTTGTTGCATTACTTGGATTTGCATCGTTTTGTAGCAAAACTATTGATTATTTGTAACAGAACGGGTTTTGCTATATATTTTAAGTAACTTTTCAAATATTTTTTCTTTCTTAGTTGTATTACTTGGATTTGCATCGTTTTGTAGCAAAACTATTGATTATTTGTAACAGAACGGGTTTTGCTATATATTTTAAATAAATTTTCAAATATTTTTTCTTTCTTTGTTGCATTACTTGGATTTGCATCGTTTTGTAGCAAAACTATTGATTATTTGTAACAGAACGGGTTTTGCTATATATTTTAAGTAACTTTTCAATTATTTTTTCTTTCTTTGTTGTATTACTAGGATTTGCATCGTTTTGTAGCAAAACTATTGATTATTTGTAACAGAACGGGTTTTGCTATATATTTTAAATAAATTTTCAAATATTTTTTCTTTCTTTGTTGCATTACTTGGATTTGCATCGTTTTGTAGCAAAACTATTGATTATTTGTAACAGAACGGGTTTTGCTATATATTTTAAGTAACTTTTCAAATATTTTTTCTTTCTTAGTTGTATTACTTGGATTTGCATCGTTTTGTAGCAAAACTATTGATTATTTGTAACAGAACGGGTTTTGCTATATATTTTAAATAAATTTTCAAATATTTTTTCTTTCTTTGTTGCATTACTTGGATTTGCATCGTTTTGTAGCAAAACTATTGATTATTTGTAACAGAACGGGTTTTGCTATATATTTTAAGTAACTTTTCAAATATTTTTTCTTTCTTAGTTGTATTACTTGGATTTGCATCGTTTTGTAGCAAAACTATTGATTATTTGTAACAGAACGGGTTTTGCTATATATTTTAAATAAATTTTCAAATATTTTTTCTTTCTTTGTTGCATTACTTGGATTTGCATCGTTTTGTAGCAAAACTATTGATTATTTGTAACAGAACGGGTTTTGCTATATATTTTAAGTAACTTTTCAATTATTTTTTCTTTCTTTGTTGTATTACTAGGATTTGCATCGTTTTGTAGCAAAACTATTGATGGTTTGTAACAGAACGGGTTTTGCGATACATTTTAAGTAACTTTTCAAATATTTTTTCCTTCTTTATTGTATTACTTGGATTTGCATCGTTTTGTAGTAAAACTATTGATTATTTGTAACAGAACGGGTTTTGCTATATATTTTAAGTAACTTTTCAAATATTTTTTCTTTCTTTGTTGTATTACTTGGATTTGCATCGTTTTGTAGCAAAACTATTGATTATTTGTAACAGAACGGGTTTTGCGATATATTTTAAGTAACTTTTTTAATATTTTTTCTTTCTTTGTTGCATTACTTGGATTTGCATCGTTTTGTAGCAAAACTATTGATTATTTGTAACAGAACGGGTTTTGCTATATATTTTAAGTAACTTTTCAAATATTTTTTCTTTCTTTGTTGCATTACTTGGATTTGCATAGTTTTGTAGCAAAACTATTGATTATTTGTAACAGAACGGGTTTTGCTATATATTTTAAGTAACTTTTCAAATATTTTTTCTTTCTTTGTTGTATTACTTGGATTTGCATCGTTTTGTAGCAAAACTATTGATTATTTGTAACAGAACGGGTTTTGCTATATATTTTAAGTAACTTTTCAAATATTTTTTCTTTCTTTGTTGCATTACTTGGATTTGCATCATTTTGTAGCAAAACTATTGATTATTCGTAACAGAACGGGTTTTGCTATATATTTTAAGTAACTTTTCAAATATTTTTTCTTTCTTTGTTGTATTACTTGGATTTACATCGTTTTGTAGCAAAACTATTGATTATTTGTAACAGAACGGGTTTTGCTATATATTTTAAGTAACTTTTCAAATATTTTTTCTTTCTTTGTTGTATCACTTGGATTTGCATCGTTTTGTAGCAAAACTATTGATTATTTGTAACAGAACGGGCTTTGCTATATATTTTAAGTAACTTTTCAAATATTTTTTCTTTCTTTGTTGTATCACTTGGATTTGCATCGTTTTGTAGCAAAACTATTGATTATTTGTAACAGAACGGGCTTTGCTATATATTTTAAGTAACTTTTCAAATATTTTTTCTTTCTTTGTTGTATTACTTGGATTTGCATCGTTTTGTAGCAAAACTATTGATTATTTGTAACAGAACGGGTTTTGCTATATATTTTAAGTAACTTTTCAAATATTTTTTCTTTCTTTGTTGTATCACTTGGACTTGCATCGTTTTGTAGCAAAACTATTGATTATTTGTAACAGAACGGGTTTTGCTATATATTTTAAGTAACTTTTCAAATATTTTTTCTTTCTTAGTTGTATTACTTGGATTTGCATCGTTTTGTAGCAAAACTATTGATTATTTGTAACAGAACGGGTTTTGCTATATATTTTAAATAAATTTTCAAATATTTTTTCTTTCTTTGTTGCATTACTTGGATTTGTATCGTTTTGTAGCAAAACTATTGATTATTTGTAACAGAACGGGTTTTGCTATATATTTTAAGTAACTTTTCAAATATTTTTTCTTTCTTAGTTGTATTACTTGGATTTGCATCGTTTTGTAGCAAAAACTATTGATTATTTGTAACAGAACGGGTTTTGCTATATATTTTAAATAAATTTTCAAATATTTTTTCTTTCTTTGTTGCATTACTTGGATTTGCATCGTTTTGTAGCAAAACTATTGATTATTTGTAACAGAACGGGTTTTGCTATATATTTTAAGTAACTTTTCAATTATTTTTTCTTTCTTTGTTGTATTACTAGGATTTGCATCGTTTTGTAGCAAAACTATTGATGGTTTGTAACAGAACGGGTTTTGCGATACATTTTAAGTAACTTTTCAAATATTTTTTCCTTCTTTATTGTATTACTTGGATTTGCATCGTTTTGTAGCAAAACTATTGATTATTTGTAACAGAACGGGTTTTGCTATATATTTTAAGTAACTTTTCAAATATTTTTTCTTTCTTAGTTGTATTACTTGGATTTGCATCGTTTTGTAGCAAAACTATTGATTATTTGTAACAGAACGGGTTTTGCTATATATTTTAAATAAATTTTCAAATATTTTTTCTTTCTTTGTTGCATTACTTGGATTTGCATCGTTTTGTAGCAAAACTATTGATTATTTGTAACAGAACGGGTTTTGCTATATATTTTAAGTAACTTTTCAAATATTTTTTCTTTCTTAGTTGTATTACTTGGATTTGCATCGTTTTGTAGCAAAACTATTGATTATTTGTAACAGAACGGGTTTTGCTATATATTTTAAATAAATTTTCAAATATTTTTTCTTTCTTTGTTGCATTACTTGGATTTGCATCGTTTTGTAGCAAAACTATTGATTATTTGTAACAGAACGGGTTTTGCTATATATTTTAAGTAACTTTTCAAATATTTTTTCTTTCTTAGTTGTATTACTTGGATTTGCATCGTTTTGTAGCAAAACTATTGATTATTTGTAACAGAACGGGTTTTGCTATATATTTTAAATAAATTTTCAAATATTTTTTCTTTCTTTGTTGCATTACTTGGATTTGCATCGTTTTGTAGCAAAACTATTGATTATTTGTAACAGAACGGGTTTTGCTATATATTTTAAGTAACTTTTCAAATATTTTTTCTTTCTTAGTTGTATTACTTGGATTTGCATCGTTTTGTAGCAAAACTATTGATTATTTGTAACAGAACGGGTTTTGCTATATATTTTAAATAAATTTTCAAATATTTTTTCTTTCTTTGTTGCATTACTTGGATTTGCATCGTTTTGTAGCAAAACTATTGATTATTTGTAACAGAACGGGTTTTGCTATATATTTTAAGTAACTTTTCAATTATTTTTTCTTTCTTTGTTGTATTACTAGGATTTGCATCGTTTTGTAGCAAAACTATTGATTATTTGTAACAGAACGGGTTTTGCTATATATTTTAAATAAATTTTCAAATATTTTTTCTTTCTTTGTTGCATTACTTGGATTTGCATCGTTTTGTAGCAAAACTATTGATTATTTGTAACAGAACGGGTTTTGCTATATATTTTAAGTAACTTTTCAAATATTTTTTCTTTCTTAGTTGTATTACTTGGATTTGCATCGTTTTGTAGCAAAACTATTGATTATTTGTAACAGAACGGGTTTTGCTATATATTTTAAATAAATTTTCAAATATTTTTTCTTTCTTTGTTGCATTACTTGGATTTGCATCGTTTTGTAGCAAAACTATTGATTATTTGTAACAGAACGGGTTTTGCTATATATTTTAAGTAACTTTTCAAATATTTTTTCTTTCTTAGTTGTATTACTTGGATTTGCATCGTTTTGTAGCAAAACTATTGATTATTTGTAACAGAACGGGTTTTGCTATATATTTTAAATAAATTTTCAAATATTTTTTCTTTCTTTGTTGCATTACTTGGATTTGCATCGTTTTGTAGCAAAACTATTGATTATTTGTAACAGAACGGGTTTTGCTATATATTTTAAGTAACTTTTCAATTATTTTTTCTTTCTTTGTTGTATTACTAGGATTTGCATCGTTTTGTAGCAAAACTATTGATGGTTTGTAACAGAACGGGTTTTGCGATACATTTTAAGTAACTTTTCAAATATTTTTTCCTTCTTTATTGTATTACTTGGATTTGCATCGTTTTGTAGTAAAACTATTGATTATTTGTAACAGAACGGGTTTTGCTATATATTTTAAGTAACTTTTCAAATATTTTTTCTTTCTTTGTTGTATCACTTGGACTTGCATCGTTTTGTAGCAAAACTATTGATTATTTGTAACAGAACGGGTTTTGCTATATATTTTAAGTAACTTTTCAAATATTTTTTCTTTCTTAGTTGTATTACTTGGATTTGCATCGTTTTGTAGCAAAACTATTGATTATTTGTAACAGAACGGGTTTTGCTATATATTTTAAATAAATTTTCAAATATTTTTTCTTTCTTTGTTGCATTACTTGGATTTGTATCGTTTTGTAGCAAAACTATTGATTATTTGTAACAGAACGGGTTTTGCTATATATTTTAAGTAACTTTTCAAATATTTTTTCTTTCTTAGTTGTATTACTTGGATTTGCATCGTTTTGTAGCAAAACTATTGATTATTTGTAACAGAACGGGTTTTGCTATATATTTTAAATAAATTTTCAAATATTTTTTCTTTCTTTGTTGCATTACTTGGATTTGCATCGTTTTGTAGCAAAACTATTGATTATTTGTAACAGAACGGGTTTTGCTATATATTTTAAGTAACTTTTCAATTATTTTTTCTTTCTTTGTTGTATTACTAGGATTTGCATCGTTTTGTAGCAAAACTATTGATGGTTTGTAACAGAACGGGTTTTGCGATACATTTTAAGTAACTTTTCAAATATTTTTTCCTTCTTTATTGTATTACTTGGATTTGCATCGTTTTGTAGCAAAACTATTGATTATTTGTAACAGAACGGGTTTTGCTATATATTTTAAGTAACTTTTCAAATATTTTTTCTTTCTTAGTTGTATTACTTGGATTTGCATCGTTTTGTAGCAAAACTATTGATTATTTGTAACAGAACGGGTTTTGCTATATATTTTAAATAAATTTTCAAATATTTTTTCTTTCTTTGTTGCATTACTTGGATTTGCATCGTTTTGTAGCAAAACTATTGATTATTTGTAACAGAACGGGTTTTGCTATATATTTTAAGTAACTTTTCAAATATGTTTTTCTTTCTTAGTTGTATTACTTGGATTTGCATCGTTTTGTAGCAAAACTATTGATTATTTGTAACAGAACGGGTTTTGCTATATATTTTAAATAAATTTTCAAATATTTTTTCTTTCTTTGTTGCATTACTTGGATTTGCATCGTTTTGTAGCAAAACTATTGATTATTTGTAACAGAACGGGTTTTGCTATATATTTTAAGTAACTTTTCAATTATTTTTTCTTTCTTTGTTGTATTACTAGGATTTGCATCGTTTTGTAGCAAAACTATTGATGGTTTGTAACAGAACGGGTTTTGCGATACATTTTAAGTAACTTTTCAAATATTTTTTCCTTCTTTATTGTATTACTTGGATTTGCATCGTTTTGTAGTAAAACTATTGATTATTTGTAACAGAACGGGTTTTGCTATATATTTTAAGTAACTTTTCAAATATTTTTTCTTTCTTTGTTGTATTACTTGGATTTGCATCGTTTTGTAGCAAAACTATTGATTATTTGTAACAGAACGGGTTTTGCGATATATTTTAAGTAACTTTTCAAATATTTTTTCTTTCTTTGTTGCATTACTTGGATTTGCATCGTTTTGTAGCAAAACTATTGATTATTTGTAACAGAACGGGTTTTGCTATATATTTTAAGTAACTTTTCAAATATTTTTTCTTTCTTTGTTGCATTACTTGGATTTGCATAGTTTTGTAGCAAAACTATTGATTATTTGTAACAGAACGGGTTTTGCTATATATTTTAAGTAACTTTTCAAATATTTTTTCTTTCTTTGTTGTATTACTTGGATTTGCATCGTTTTGTAGCAAAACTATTGATTATTTGTAACAGAACGGGTTTTGCTATATATTTTAAGTAACTTTTCAAATATTTTTTCTTTCTTTGTTGCATTACTTGGATTTGCATCATTTTGTAGCAAAACTATTGATTATTCGTAACAGAACGGGTTTTGCTATATATTTTAAGTAACTTTTCAAATATTTTTTCTTTCTTTGTTGTATTACTTGGATTTGCATCGTTTTGTAGCAAAACTATTGATTATTTGTAACAGAACGGGTTTTGCTATATATTTTTTTACATACAATTTTCTATAGTGTTTTTGTATCTAGCGTGATTTTTGCACAACATTTATCTAGGCTGTGGTTCTTTATACGTATATATATAATATGAATATATATATATGTATATATATATATATATATATATATATTTACACACATACTTATCCCCTACATTTGGTTAACCAACTTTGTACACTCATAACTACTATACTATATCATATTTTCTTTCTCTCTTTATTTACATACCTATTTAGGTATATACCTATATCGGCTTTTTGTGCGTATAAACAAGTTTGAACCAGCTTTAAAATTCCATATGCACAATGTATTGGTATTGTTATCGCTTGACCTCAATTTCAAATCACGTACCATGACCCACTTTCTCAGTTTACTATTATTTTTATTCTATAGTTTCACCTACCTTATGATGTACCTTTGGCTTTTGTACGCAAAACAACAACAAGTGAACAAGTTTAAAGAATTCAATACATTTGTTATCGCATGACCTCAATTTCAAATCACCTTATTGTTGTAACCACTATCAACATTCGCTACCTTGACCCACTTTCTCAGTTAACTATTACATCATCTATGTACATATACCTCTACCTCATATTTCCCATATACCTATACCTATATATAACATACCTATGTCGGTATGTACCTATGTTTGTTTTTTGAACTATTACATCATCTATGTACACCTCTCATCTTGACAAAGTTGGCAAAGTTGACAAGTGGCAGCCACATTCTCAGTTAACTAATACTTCATCTATGTACACCTCATATCTCCCTCTACTACTGACGCCTTCTAGCGACAGACAAAACTACTCAGAGACATGAGACAAGTGTCAAAGTTGACAAGTGACAGGTGTCAGTGACAGCTGTCAAAGTTTACAAATGACAGGTGTCAGTGTGACAGCTGTCAAAGTTAACAAGTGTCAGGTGTCAAAGTTTACAAGCAGCGCTATCAAGTGACGGCTTTTTATCAAAAAGTTTTGATTTGAAAACTAAGTTGACAAGTGACAGGTTTTTAAAGTGACAGCTGTCAAAGTTTACTAGTGGTGCCACCTAGCGGCGGTTTTTTTCCCAAACTAAGCCATCGGGTCACTTTAGCGCCATGTGACAAAGTGAGCCAGAACTGGTCGCAACTGTGGTTGCACGACGCAAAGTGGGTTAGGACCCGTAATAATATACTACTACTAAGAACGATCTCATCTCGATTACCTCAGCTTTAAAACATAAAAACTGCAGCTAAATTGGTCCATTCGTTTGAAAGATACGATTCTCACCCCCTTTATCTCGATACTCCCCTTTATCTCGCCCCCATTTTCTCCCCCCTCTTTTTCTCGCCCCCCCCCCCCCCTTTAAATCGCTCCCCCCCTCTCTAGCTAAGAACCATCTTGTTTACCTCAGCTTTCAAACATAAAAAACAGCTATATCGGACCATTCGTTTGGAAGCTACGATTCTCACCCCTTTTTCTCTTCTCCCCTCCCCCCTCCCCTTCCCTTCCCCAATGAAGGGGCTGAGCTTTAGTATACGTTTGCTGTAAATTTTGTTCTATTTTATTGAATCAAAATCTGCGTGAAATTGCGTTGCACGTAGGACATACGTCTCGGAAAATTCAAGGTCTGTGACAGAAATCTGCGTGTTTTTTTGGTAAGAGTTTTGTGAAACGCAAAAGATAAACCATGATACGTAATAAGTACATGATCATCGGGTGGCGCTATTGCTAACATTGCGCAGTACTGAGCGCATACATGCGCGTGCGCGCGTGGCAAGCAACTTCATCCAATCAGAGATGCGTTCGGCTATCTCGCCGATTGGGTGGGTCATTTCTTGAGATGTTGCCGATGCGTTAGTTATGAGCGTTACCGGCTTAGCTTCTACGAGATCAGTACGCTTAGTACGGGTTTGCATATTATGTAAACGGAAAAAAGTATCGTGAGCTCGCTAAACTAACAGGGTGTAATAGGTAGGACGAGTTCATGTTTTCAAATGAAGTTCACACGATAAAAAAAATCGAAGAGCTCGTTTGAACGAACTTCACACTACATATTTCCATCTCTCTTCCCCACAAGCAAAAAAAGAGTCAAAATATAGTTCACCGTATTGGTGTTTGACGTTTTCGTATGTCGTTTATATCTGTGGTTTTGTTGGGAAAAAATGATTACCGATTTACGTATAATTGATAAATGCAAAGAACGTATGTTTCTAATTCTTCCGGTACCTTTGGTCTTTAATTTCGTTCAGTACTAACGAAGTTAGAGACTAAAGTAATCCAACAAAACCTAGTTATTTATTATTGAGTTTATGCCTCAAGTACGACATCTAGCTTCAATGTAATAACTACTTGATTTTTGATAATTACTAGTTGGGAATCCTGAACTAGGTGTTTGTTTCATCAATTGAGTCATATTTGGTGAAATATAAATCACGATATCACGACTAGACGTCATCACGACACTGAAATTGTAAAGTAGGTAGATGGGTAGTGTTTCGGCCTACAATTCATGTAATTTTTTTGGTAGTGTTAAATACAAAAGTGCTACAAAATACAAAATACCAGTTCAAAATAAGATAAAGTATCTATAGATATGAGTAGGTACTTAGGTACCTAACTATTAACTTACCTTGGTCTCTAGATGGTCTCTAGAGAGATTTTTTGAGAGTTCCTGAGATTTGTATTTTCCCGCAGAGTACGCAGAGAGGCCTGAGAGGTGCACCTAAAATTGTTCATGTTGATAGACTGGCGCAATATAATGGGACTAACACTGCTAGAGACGAGCATGTCTTAGGATGGGGCTGTGTTACGCCGGTCGATTCTTAGAAAAACAATAGGTACCGGCCATTTTCAAGAAACCTCGGCTAGATCAGGTGCATACGGACTTGGCGCAACGCGGAAACTTCAATGGTGCCGCCGGCCCTAGGAACCTACGGGCGCGGCGCGAAGCGGCAACATCAAAGGCGGCACTGGCCTTCAAAGTTCAAGTACCCACCGACTACTGCTAGTAAATACGAGTACCTTCTAGAAAGAACTCGATATGTGCGTTGCGATATAAATAGGGCGCGCATCAGCTGCCTGAATATTCTTGACTTGCCATTCGGAACGAAACGATCAAGTGATTCGAAGCGAATATTCAGAGATAATTAATTAGTGTGTACAGTCGAGTTAAAAAGTGTTTGAGTGTTACTTGTTGGTTTCATTTCTTTTTGTGTTTTTTCGAATAAAGGTGTTAATTTTTTGTTTAATAGGCATGTATTAATTTTATCCAAACCCCACTAGAATATATATTTTACTACCTACTTGTAGAACATAATAATAAACACTTTATAACACCAGAATTATTGAACATATATACAAGAATTTATTTTAAAAATAGGCACAACGTGTGGTCTAATCGCTAAAAGCGATCTCTTCCAGACAACCTTTGGATGGACAGACATTACGAATTAAAAAAGGACGGTGGTGCAAAACAATACAATAAATCATGCAAAATAAAAATGACTATAAGTACATAGATATTTAATAAACTACATAAACCATACCACAGAATAAATAATAGTACCATACTTACTTACATGCCACATGCAAATAATGTAATTATTGAAAAAAAAAATACCTTGATAAAAAAATGTTATACCTATAGTTATGTTTTAGTAGCTAAATTAGCGTCGACGCTTAACGCTTAACATTATTTTTTCACCAATCATGAAATTATGTTAACATACAACATACACACAATAATATTGATATCGGAATATGCTGATATTGTGTTGGTGGGTTGTATTGGTTGTTAACAAACAACTTTAATAAAATAACTAACTAGACTGTACTTGAACAGAATCGCACGCATGTGTGCAGCGTATGGATATAGCGTGCACACAAGCAAAACCACGTCGGGCGCGCGCGGTGTGCGACGGGCTAGCGGGAGGGTGTGCCCCGGCCTCTCACCTCTCCAAAGCCCGCTTACACCTAAAATTTGCTATTGAGCAGCGCCTTGCGCCTAACATCACAGCCGCCATAAAGATTGGTTCCTACTCTATGGATATCCACTTGTAGAAGCTCCTCTATCATTACGGGAAGTACTGTCCGACAGCTGCCCGACTGTTTCTGGTTGGAAATTCTACATATTGTAATTCGCGGCGACAATAGCGTTTGCGCGATGCAGGCTTTGTAGTGTACTCTTTCACCATCTGTGATCGATGTAATTTAGTTCGCTTGATACCGGATTAGATGGCGCTAATTTCAATGTGGCCACAAAACTATCGTAATCTTATTTAGTAATTTATTAGCTAACTTTATTTATTTTCATGCAGTGATAGTTTCGATAAGGTCGATACTTTTCATGTGTTATTATTTTTATCAAACTTGTACTTAATTGTAACGTCCAGATTAGAGAACAAAACTTATACAAATTATGGTATAGTTAAAGCATAAAATGATGTTGGCTGTGAGTTTTCCTTTAATTATTAGTAAGGTGAAATGTTTATACACGATTGCCTAGACTAGTTACAATATAGCAGCGATAGTAGTAAGATTAGAGACTATTATTTCTCGTTCCATGCCATATAGTGGCCATAATTATGTACATATAGGCAGTAGAACAAACCAAAGACACTGGATTTGATCCTCCACCCCGCTTAAGTATCACAAATAGTAAAAGTGACCAGAATCCGAAAGCCGCTTGCAGTATCAATCAGGTAACAATCACATGCTGAGTGAGCCGCAGCTCTACATAAATGGATCCATAATACGAGCGGGGCATTCCCACTACCACAGCTCGGTACCACTACTCATGTATTGACGTGTGCCATTGAGCCGATACCGCGGTGCATCGCACTGGCAGTGTCCACCGCTCACAGATTAAGTATCAGAATAATCTGTGCCACCGCTCCACCGCGCCGTCGGTACTACTGTCTATAGCCGTATGCCGGCGCCACAGGACGGAGATTGGCGCGGCGCGGCGCTGCCAGGAACTGAACCAGCAACAAAGCTGTAAAGCCGATCGCCGCCTCACGCGATATTAACTCATCACCCGGTGGAGCCCGGAACCGAAATATGAACCTATTTGCATACCACTCATTTTTTTTAGCGCTTTTCCGTTTTTGTTCAGAGACGCTTCAATTCACAATGCAATTGCGATGAAAAGCAGAAACAAAGGGCAAGTCCTAATTTTGTGAAGTACGACTGGTGAATAAATGGTAACAACTGTTAACGGTTGTTACATTATATTTAAAACACAAGCACAAATTTAATCACAATCATTAATTTGGAAACTACGATCTCCCCCCGCCCCCCCCCCTTCCCCCCTTCCCTTATTATAACTAAGAAGGATCTCGATTACCTCAGCTTTGAAACATAAAAAACGGCAGCTTAATAGGTCTATTCATTTAAAAAATACGATTCTTTTATGCAACTCCTCCCTTCACATATAGCGATGAACCGAGAGGGTTCACATCAGTTTTCAAAATCGGTCTGTTATGCCGCATCAAAATCGGCCATCCATTTGGGAGCTACGATCCTCACCTCTATTCCCCCCCCCCATCCCCCTCCCATTATAGCTAAGAACCATCTCGTTTACCTCAGCTTGAAACATAAAAAAACCGCATCAAAATAGACATTTCATAATTACATCACGTTGAGACAGCGCTCTCAATTCGTCTCAAAGTACTCGTTTAAACATTATATCAGACGAATTACTACACAAAAATGATACACCAGACAAATTGCAGAAATCAGACGAATTGATAATCGGACAAACCGCGAAACAACCCCCTATGAGCCCAGGGCGGGTGGTGCGAGAGCGCGCGGCTTCCGCCGGATATTATATAACTCAGTCCAACAACGTCGGCTCATGAAATCAGAATCAGACAGATGAATCAGAGTTGGTAGTTAATTTGTATATTATTTTGACTTTTGTACAAAGGTAAAGGCGTAGGCTACGTAGTGCTACGAGTCTAGGAGTACGTAGCGTACAAGGCAATGACATCCCGTCGTAATATTATATGTTACATAAAAGTAAACTTTTTATTACACGACTGCCCAATAAAGGAGTTTAATGTTTCAGGTTTCATGTATCTTTTTATGTATGTATGTATGTATGTATGTGAGTTTCTTTCTTCCACCATAACTTTTAAAAGTGTTAGAACCATTAAAAGTCATTTAATTATTAATTGACTTTCAATTATTAAAGTTATTTAATTATATGACTTTCAATGGTTCTAACACATTTAAAAGTTATGGTGGAATAAAGAAACTCACATACATATATACATATTATATACATACATACATAAAACATAAAAAATAATACCGCATTAATTAAATAATATACTAGGTCATTTGTACCAGTAAGGTGGTTCTTCAGGGGTCTAAATACGTAATGACAAAAAGGAAAATGATAGTCATAGCGCTGGTACCGGCGGCCCAATCACGTGGGTGTTAATCGAACGTTTCGGATCAATTACGAGTGTCGAAACATTTATTCAGGCGGTAGCGTAATGCCATACTTCTCTGAGGTGATGAGGCCCGCCATACCGACACGAACACATTAATTTAAAAAAAAAACAAGTCAATCATTTGTACCAGACTAATTTTTGCACTGCTAATCATCTTCGAGTAGCCATTCACGAAAATCACCATGCTATACTTTTCTGACGGTTCCAAATGGCCGCCATAGGGTTTTCTTTTTTTTGTTGTCAATCCTTTGGTATATCCAACCCTATAACTTTTTTAACAATGTTCTGTATGATCATGAATCATCATCATCATCACGTCAGCCTTTAGTCCACTGCTGAACATAGGCCTCCCCCAAAGAGCACCAGGACGAGCGATCTTGTGCCACCTCCATCCACCGACTTCCTGCGATGGCTACAATGTCGTCGGTCCATCGTGTGGGGTGTCACCCCACACTTCGCTTGCTTGTTCGTGGCCGCCATTTGAGAACCTTTATTCCCCAGCGGTTGTCGGTTCTGCGAACTATATGGCCTGCCCATTGCCACTTCAACTTGCAAACTCTGAGAGCTATGTCGGTAACCTTCGTTCTTATACGGATTTCCTCATTTCTGATTCTATCACGTAGTGAAACACCGAGCATAGCTCTCTCCATTGCACGCTGCGCAACTCTGAGCTTACGTATGAGACCAATAGTTAGCGACCACGTCTCAGTGCCGTATGTCATCACTGGCAACACGCACTGATTATAAACTTTCGTCTTGAGGCTCTGCGACGAGAAGATATGACGTAATTTCCCGAACGCTGCCCATCCGAGTTGGATTCGTCGGTTGACCTCTTTGTCAAAGTTGGATCTACTCAGTTGGATCGTCTGACCTAAGTAGACAGTAATCAACAGCTTCGATAATATCGTTCCCAACATAAACCGGCATGAGTACGACATGGGTATTTGACATGATGTTCGTCTTGCCCATGTTCATTTTAAGACCCACCTGTTGGGAAACATATTGAGGTTACTGAGCATTGTGCTTAAGTCTTCCAGGGTTTCTCCCATGATGACTATATCATCGGCAAATCGAAGGTGAGTGATGTATTCGCCATCGATGTTAATACCTTATCCGTTCCAGTTCAGAAGCTTGAATATATCTTCCAGTGCAGAGGTGAACAGTTTCGGAGAAATAACGTCTCCCTGTCTCACCCTTTTTTGCACGTGGATAGAATTCGTGCTCTGATCCTGAAGACGGACTGTCATGGTGGCCTTGCTGTACAAACACTTCAAGACTTCGATGTACTGATAATCAATCTGGCACCGCTGTAATGACTGTAGCACTGCCCAGGTCTCGACTGAATCCAAGGCTTTTTCGTAATCCACAAACGCTAGACATAGTGGCCGATTATACTCTCTTCTTCTGTATAATCTGCCGAAGCGTATGGATGTGGTCTACGGTGCTAAAGCCTTTCCGGATTTCAGCTTATTCGGGAGGCTGAAAGATAAATCATAAATAGAAGTCTGATAATGCCATACCTGTGGGAGGTGGCGAATGTGTAGAATATTTTGTCAAAATTCTAAGATTTTATACGTATTTCGAATGGCACTAATTTTTCCTGTAAGTTTGAGGTTTAAAGAATATAAATACAAAATTTTAAACGTCTAGGTGGCGGCAATCTTGTCTTATAACCAGATGTTATGTTGTATAATGTATGGCAACGCAGGTACGGCAGCTGCTCAGAAGTAAAAATACTGCATTTTTAAGTATGAATGTTGTTATGAAAAAAGCAGAATAACTTTTTTACTAATTTCAATTAAATGCATTCAGCTACACTCACTAAAATAACCAGCTATGTTTAAGCTTAATAATAAAACTGTAACGGGTCCAATTCTGTACATTAAAGATATTTTAAAATTTTCTTTTGGTGGGTACTCTATATTCGATACTGAAGCCAAAACTGTTTTTTTTGTCTCTCTGTCTGTCTGTACTCTATATTCGATACTGAAGCCAAAACTGTTTTTTTTGTCTCTCTGTCTGTCTGTCTAGATAGATAGATAGATAGATAGATAACTCTTTATTGTACACCACATAGAACAAAAATACAATAATAACTAAAACATTAATACAAAATATATGGGACAATGGGCGGTCTTATCGCTAAAAAGCGATCTCTTCCAGACAACCTTTAGATGGAAAGGAATTAATACACGGCAAAGACGGTGGTGCATTATAATATAACAAATAAATAATAAAAACTGAATACAATGAATAAACATATATACACATATATGTCTGTCTGTATCTTGGCTAGGCATCACGCCGAAACTACTCATTGAATTTAAATGAAACTTGGTATGATTTGAGTTCATACTACGAGGTAGGACACTGGATACATTTCATCCCGAAAAATTAAAAAGTTCCTGCATAATAGGCGTTGAAGTTATTTAAAAGAACACGTATCACGCTGAAACTACTGGACGGATTTTGTTGCAACTTGGCACAGTCATACTTTATAAATACTGGGTAAACATTGAGGATAATTTTTATCTCGAAAAAATAAAGAGTTCCTGCGGGATAATGTCCCAAATTCTGTAAATTGAAGATATTGTGTTATTTTTTTGGAGGCCGTTCTATATTCAATACCAAATCCAAAACTGAATTTTTGAAATTTTTTTCTGTCTGTCTGTCTGTCCGTCTGTCTGTCTGTAACACACCGAAAATACTCACTAAATTCAATTCAATTCAATTCAATTCAGTGTTCGTTCAGTTTTCGCTGAGAGCAGTGTTGTTGCTTGCGATCGCGCGTAAGCAGTAACAAATTGCAAACGTTTTAAAACACAGTGCGTCGGCCGGCCTACTGCGATGACCGAGTTATTGCACAAGGCTGCCTACTGACGGCAAATCATTAATTTTTAAGGCGAACACTCGTTTTAAATTTATTACGAGTACGAATAAGATGGAGACGAAAAAGGAGAGTCAAATAAACTTGACAACAAAAACTGAACATCTATTGTACAAGCATTTTTGCGATGAACAAGCTCATAGTGAGAAATTGCAATGCCTCATAAAAGACTTGCAAAGTCAAGTAGCGATTCTTCAGCAACAGCTGAAATGTATGGCGGAGAACCCAACAAAACCAGCAACAACCACCATGGAGACTTCTCCTCTGTGGAGGTAAAGTTGTAGGAGTGGATAGATAGGTAGGTAGGTAGGTACAGGTTAGGTATCCACTTGTTGAAGCTCCTCCATCATTACGGGAAGTACTTCCGACCGAGCCAGGTGTTGTTGGCCCGGGGACAGCTGTCCGACTGTTCCTCGTTGGAAATTCTATACCTCTAATTCGCGGCGAGAATATCACTTGCGCGATGCAGGATTAGTACGGACTTGATGTTTGCGCCATCTATGAGCGGTCTGTGTTATTCGCCCAATACTGGACTAGGTGGCGCTGATAGAACTATGTGGCAGTTGAGGTCGCCACACCTCCACGTGCTGAATATACCACGGATGATGAAGAACTTGCTCGAGAAACTGAGTGCATACGATCGAAAACTCGAAAAAAAGAAAATTGAACACCTCACCCGCTCAAGTTGAAACTACCACTGCAGAAACTAAAAGCAAAGAAAAAAGCAGAAAAAGTCTCTTGCACCCACCGATTATAGTAGATGCATTAATTATACAATGATTCCAGAATAAGGTACTGCGGGAAATTGTAAATGCTCCTTGGTACATAAGAAATGACGATCTCCATCGGGACCTCAATGTAGTTTGTAGACAAAGTCATTCAAAAATATGCAGAAGCTCACGAACAAAGACTTCACCATCATGTAAATGTCGAGGCGATCCAGCTCCTCGACCACACGGACATAGTGAGAAGGCTTAAACGAACAAAACCGTTCGAGTTAGTGTAGTGTAGTTAGTGACAGTAATTTTAGTGCAAAGTAGTGCTTAATGGAAGTGCTACTGATAAAGAACGCATGAACAGTGTCTTAATCTTAATAGAGACAATAAGAAAAGTGTTTTTGGACACGTTCTTAGTTTTTTTTTTTTTTATTACGGACTAGGCAATCGTTTGACCACGATCTCACCTGATGGAAAGCGATGATGTGGTCGAAGGTGTAGCATTCTTGCCTAGTAGATACCTATTCACTCTTGACTTGAACACACCGGGGTTATAATTTACCGGAAACACTGACGAGGGCAGAGCATTCCACTCCTTTGCAGTTCTTATAATAAATGAAGAAGCGTAACGCTTCGTTCTTGTGCGAGGTATTTCAACCATGAAAGGGTGGCGCTTTGCTGATCGTCTAGTCGTACGGTGATGGAAAGGTGATGGGGGAATCAGGTTGTGCAGTTCTTGTGCACACTCTCCATAGTGCAATCTGTAGAATACCGCCAGACTTGCTACCTCACGTCGATGCGCCAGACTTTGAAGCTTACTCTTTACCAGAGTGTCATCCCCAATGAGCCTGACAGCACGTCTCTCAATTGAATCCAAAGACTCGAGCTGATACTTGGCAGAACCGTCCCAGAGGTGGCAGCAGTACTCCATACAAGATCGGACCTGTGCTTGATAAAGATTCAAAAGCTGTCCCGGTGTGAAGTACCGCCTAGCCTTAGACAAAATACCAAGTTTTTTTGCAGCTACCTTGCCTTGGATTCAATATAAGACCCAAAATTCAGGTTTGATGTGAGTTCGACACCCAAAAGCTCCAAATGGTCGCCTATTGGTATTGTTACACTTTGGAAAGACGGAGATCGGTGTAGAGGACTCTTTTTAGCAGAAAACAAACACGCTTGCGTTTTAGTAGCATTAAACTTAAGCAGGTTAGCATCGCCCCAATCGGACACGGCTTCTAAGGCTAAAGAACAATGGCGTACTCCCATACATACGTGTATGTCAGTCAAATTCACGGCGTCTTTAGACAAAAAATATCGCTAGTAATCCAGCATCATTTCCTGAAATTGTTAGTCTAAGATATTTTTTTGGGGAGACCAGGTATAATTGTTATTAGGCTTCAAAGTTTTGTAGGTTATGTTACTGTTAATGACCTTTGAAACAAGTCTTAGAGATTTTAATTGTGTTATCCGCTTAGTTAAGTAGGCAAGTAAGTACTTATGCGTGATAAATATAATGTTTCAAGATGATATTGTAGGTACCTAGACCTATTCAATTACCTATCCTAGTGTAACAGACTAGGCTTTTGAATAAGAACTATTTTTAATCTGTTACTGCCTGCCAAGATTACAAAACAATATATTTAGATATGTTGCTGCTGTTTCACTGTGCAGGGAAACAGTTGTCCCATATTAGCACAAATGTTTTGCAACAATTCCTTACACTAAATATTTTATTTACACAAACCTTTGTTTCCTTCGTATTTATTGTTCAATACTTTAACTAGCACGCCCTATGTACTATTATTTCTTTCACGACTTGTATGACTGGTAGATAAAGCTGTTTAGATTAAGTCCTTCCTTGTACCTACACTATTTTTGTGCAAAACAATTAAATAAATTAACATACCCTATTATAACAACAATTCTTTACAATTTTTCTTTATACTATAATGCATTGTATTCCCTTTGCTACGAGTTTTTTTTTTGTATAGAGGTTTTATATTGACGTACCATTTTTTCTATAGCTCAGTCTATATTATTATTCTGTTTATCGCAAGGAGGTTGATTTAAGCTTACTGTTAAAAGATTTAACGCCAGTGAGCTGCTTAATTCAACCTCCTTTGGTTTAAGAAACCGGGTGGGAAGAAAGCGTTATTCAACCTCCTTTGGTTTAAAAAACTGGGTCGGGAGTATACTGTGTTGACAATTTTGACGTCCAAACAGAAAATGTCATTGTATTATATTATTTTTTTCACCCGTTCGGCAGGCAACAAGGCCGGTTAAACATTCTAGGAAGGAAATGATGTTACAATTTCATGATTTTTAAATTGATTTGTTAACCTGGGTTTTTCTAGCTTACTTTAATTACTTATATTCTGTAGAAATGATATTTCAAGACACTGCAAGATTTATTGCATACAATTCCGCCTATGTTCTTTAAACGGTCTACCATAGCCTCTCTCTGAAACTGGACAGAGTCACAGCTGGCTTGAGCATTGGAAGTGTATCTCTCAACTACAGCCATTCTAATACAGCCATTAGTTAAGCCATTCTAAAAATTTAAGTTAAAACTAAATTGCTTATTGGCCTAATTCAAAGGCTAGATTGTAATATTAATAGAGGAAGTCATTATGATGAAACCTAGAACGGGAAAAAAAATATAAAAAAATTAAATTTGATATGATTTTAGTTCATACTTCGAGGTAGGACATTGGATACTTTACATCCCGAAAAATTAAAGAGTTCCTGCAGGATAGGGGTGGAAAATTATTTAAAAGAATAGGTAGCACGCTGAAACTATTAGACGGATGTTGATGCAACTTGGCACAGACATAGTTTATAAGATGGGTGAAAATTATGAATACGTTTTGTCCCGAAAAAATGAAGTGTTCCTGCGGGATATGGGTCTAACTTCCAGAAACTTCCAGACTTTTGCTGGGTCACCATTTTCTACAGAATCAAAGATGTGGCGACGTTGAGCATCCCTAAACACCATATTGCAGTGATTTTGGAAACGAATGTACTTAAGCTTGTTAGTAACATTCGGACGAGATTTGTATTTTGACTTGGCAACTGCTTTTTTATGCATCACCTCTTTAATATCCTCTGTTAGCTAAGGGGCAGGGAGGTGTTTAATTTGAATGGCTCGCAGGGGGGCGTACATCATATAGCAGTGTTAAAGTTGAGTTGAAGATACTGATTTTATCATCTATAGAATTTGCATTTACTACTGGAGACCAATCAATGTTATTAGCATCTTCACAAAGATTTTCCATTTTCATGAAGCTAAAATTGCGCTGCACAAGGATAGTTGGTTTTACTTTTGGAGAACGTATTTTATATGAGAGAAAGATGAGATCATGATATGAAAAATTATCAGCTGAACACTGACCGTGCGTAGCAACATGCATTGGTGACGACACTATAAGTAGGTCTAGAAGAGGAGTGACATTAGGGAAATTGTGTGTTGCATTTAGGGGAAGAATATGCATATTACTTGACTTTATGATGTAATAATAATTGTAATTTGATTGCATTAATAGATGTAAGTATCGTTAACGTAGGTGATTTGTCACCATATGGGTAACACAGAACGAGAATTAGCGATGAAAAAAACAGAAAGATGACTGTTCGCCTATTACTAAAAAAAAACATAGCCACCATAGGATCTATGATATAAATAAAGAATGATGGTTTATGGTTGGCTTAAATTAATATGGTATTGCATTAAATTATTATATCAAGAGGTATTGTTTCATCAAAAACATACGGGTCGAATTGAGAACCTCCTCCTTTTTTGAAGTCAGTTAAAAAAGTAGGTATGAAACAGAATGCTATAAAAAAGTACAAAATAAAATGTGCTGTGATGTTATAGGAGAGGATTAGGGAATCAAACATTAAGCCTTCAAGATGTCAGTCTGCCAAGTAAATCCTCGGAACAAAAGTATTAATAAAATTATTAGTTATAGAAAAAATAACAAGCAAATATAAAATTGTAGATTGAATAACTATTTTTTACTGGCTGCCGCTCGCTTCGGCTTGGAAGTAGGGGCCACCATACTAGCCTTGGCTCATGCAGATTGTTTCATGGTGTCAGGCTCCTCCAGAACAATACTGTCGAGGCCTTTTAGGGTGCTCTCTCGATGCCGGGTGTTGTCGGAGCCAAGCACGTACACGGTGTCTTGTCTGGTCCAGCACTTCGACAGACCAAATCGCTGGCGAGCCACCATAAACACTTCATGTCGCGATTTAGTGAGAAAATCCGAAAGAGTTAGCCCTGTACCCTTGAGTTTCGATTTGGAGGCCCAGATTTTGTTGCGCAGCATGACATCACCGAGTTTGAATAAAATAGGACGTGGTTTGTCAGATATAGTAGTGCGGCCCATTCTATGGCAACGTTTTATGTCGTTAACTCTGAAGTCGGTCAGTTTTAATTTATCTGTCAGCGTGATAGAAGTAACTGTAGCGGTATCTTCATTAGTCTCCTCAGCTACACCGTGGATCAGTAGGATTTTTCGCCATCTCCAAATTGTCTACTCCGCTTGTGAGAAAGTCAGCTTGTACCTGCAGTGAGCGCAGTGAAGCCATTACAAAGTTCTTAAATGTGTTAAACTCAGCAGCCAAGCTTGATGATGTGGCTGCATTCGAGGAGTTCTTCAGTTCACTCTCAAATTGCTCCATGCGTTGATGAAATGTAGCTGCCACTTGGGTAATAGATTCTTGAATGGCCTCCATGTTGTGCTAGTCAGTGCGTGATAATAAATACTTGTGTTAGATTAGTACCATAAAGGAGAAAACACTTCCCAGCAGACACTAAGTTCCTCACTTCATAAATTCACTAAAATAACTGTGAAATATTGAAATTAACTATTTATAAATAATTACATCACTCAGATATGAGTAAAGTAGTGTTGACTTCACAACTACCCTCGAAGAAAAAAAAGAATTTGTGAATATTTTTTTGGAGGTTACTCTATATTCGATAATGAAACCTGTCACGAGGCGGTCCAGGGTTTGGGTTAGTTCCACTAGCCCAGGGACCAAACCTCAGTGGACACAAAATTACAGGAACAATAGGAGCATTATTATCACAGACTTTTCGTGCTCCAACAATCTGGATCAAAACAACCACTTAAGAAGGTATTATCATATATATTTAAAAGAGTCCAGTTGTAATAAACTTATTTAGGTATTTTATAACATTATTATTTCGTAAAATTCGGTTTTTCTAAAAATCAATATCAGAATGACATTTTATTTGTATTTAGAATTAATAATGACAAACTATCAAATGGAATGAAATGGATTATGAAAGAATTAAGAGATCAAATGAGTATTATTACGAAAGAGGTTTGACCTCGTCACAAGCCTAAACTGTATGTTTTTTTATTTCTGTCTGTATGTCTGTAAGTCTGTATCTTGGCCGCGCATCACGCCGCTGGAACTATTGGATGAATTCAAATGACACTTGGTATGATTTGAGTTCATACTACGAGGAGGTAGGACATAGGATACTTTATATCCCGACAAATTAATGGGTTCTCGCAGTATAGGGGTTGAAAATTATTTAAAAGAACACGTACCACTCTGAAACTAATGGACGGGTTTTAATGCAACTTGGCACCGTCTTAATTTATATGATGCGTTAAAATTGAGGAAACGTTATATCCCGAAAAATTAAAGGGCTTCTGCGGGATGTGGGTCCAAAGTTATATTTTATAAATAATGTTTTTTGGATGGTTTTCTATATTCGATGCTGAAGCCAAAAACCATTTTACTTTTTATTATTGTCTGTCTGTCAGTCTGTTTGTCCGTAACTTGACCGCGCATCGCACTGAAACTACTGAATGAATTCAAATGAAATTTGGTATGATTTGAGTTCATACTACGAGGTAGGACATTGGATACTTTTCATCCCGAAAACTTAAAGGGTTTCCGCAATATAGCGGTTGAAAGTTATTAAAAAAAACGTATCACGCTGAAATTACTAGACGATTTTTTTTGATACAAATTGACACAGTCATATATTTATACTTATAATAACGAAAAAGGTTCTAAAAAGAAGATAAATAAAAAATGCTCTTGGGTGCTTAAAAAAGGTATTGAACACGAATGTAATATATTTTTTAATCGTGTCGCTCGGTCTGTTTGTCTGTATGTTTGTTGGTTCACGCATCACGTAAAAACTATTGGACCAATTGCAATGCGGTTTTCATTATTAGATAGCTTAGGGCACGCGTGCGAAGCCGCGGGTACAGCTAGTCGTAAAATAAGTATATTAAAAGTGGTGGCAAAACATATTGACGTAAGATTGCATTGTGCTAGCAAAAAGGAAATGTACAAAAGTAAATCCAAGAGTCAACTATATATTAAGTTAAATTAAATTAAGAAAAATAAGAAAATAAAGTAAATTTTAATAGCTATTTAAATTATCCATCGCTCCGTGCTTCGGAGGGCACGTTAAACTGTCAGTCCTGGCTGTTATTGATTAGGTCGTTAAGCTATGTCAGAGGCTCTTGGGCGGCCTAACAAACTGGCGAGGCGCTTACCGTCAGCTGAACGAACACCTCAGCAGCTCCCGTCACATGGCTGCATGTATGCAGTAGTCACTGAAACAGCGATTCTCGAGAACTACTGTATTTATTAAAAACTATAAATTAAGTACAATATTTACATTCAAAATGTACAGATCGCTCGGTGTGCGATAACAACTGAATAAAAACATTCATTGAAATTGTTCGATGAGATCGACGACAAAGTGAATCAAATCCAATCGTCACGTCACTTATAGTCTAAAGCTCGAACCCAGTGTAGTAAGAGGGTACAGCGGAACAGGACAGCGACCTAGAGAGGGCGGCGTGCGGCCACCAGCAGCGCCAACGCCAGTGTGACCAGCAGCGCGCCACCCCTCGCGCCGCAGCCGAGGGGTGCTCCGCTCGCTGTCTCGTCGCGCTACATCTTGATGTGTACGTAGGGGGTACAGCGGAACAGGACAGCGACCTAGAGAGGGCGGCGTGAGGCCACCAGCAGCGCCACCGCCAGTGTGACCAGCAGCGCGCCTCCCCTCGCGCCGCAGCCGAAGGGCGCTGCGCTCGCCGACTCGTCGCGCTGCATCTCCATGTGCTCCTCTGTGGACGACAGCAACACGCCTGTCAGTGCGTTGCCGTGAAGCAGGCGTTTTGCCAAGAACACTTTGAAAGGGCTCTGAGCCGCGCCACCGCAGAGGAGATACTGGACAGCGAATATAGTGAAGCGGAGTACCGCTTACTACTCTGTGCTAGTACGCCATATTAGGCACTAGCTTTCCCGCCTGCGACTTCGTCCGCGCGGACTACAGTTTATCGCAAAAAAAGCATCTATGTTCTTCTAGGATATAAAAACCAATGCAAAAGTAGGTATACCACCAATGCTCTTGATGTTTTTTGACAGACATGTTATTTCGTTTCCATCGCAACCGTTCCTTACAGCGAGTAATCAACATTTTCCAGTTTTCCCGTGGAAACTTACAATTTTCCGTGATAAAAATTATCCTATGTTTTATTCCAGGTTATAAGCTATCTCCATACCAAATTTAATCAAAATCTTTCCATTCGTTATCGCGTGTAAGCTCCCCAAACAAACAAACAAACAGACAACGTTTCACTTTTATATATTGGTATGGATAATACGTATTAATGCCGAACTACCTATCCTTCTCTGACAAACGTATTGAAATAAGATACTTATGATAAAAATGTAGTAATGTTTCCAGTGAAACGAAATTATGATTAAACGAGAGTAAGATGAAATTTACAGCGTTCGTGGCTCGCGATTGAGCCGTTTGGTCAGATGTTAGTGATGTTACAGAATAAATAATAGTACAAGTGATGTTTAGATGTGCAGTGATTAACGGCACTCGCGGCTGGCGGTGCCCGTGCCGTTTGAACTTCGGAGCGAGTCCGGGCGGACGGGCCGGAGAGGAGCCACTCCTCGCTTTGATGTCGAAATGAAAGATGAACGTTTTTAGGAGATTTAAATGGACGCTATGTTTTGTCGAGCGCTATGTACCTACGTAAACAACCCGCCCCGCCTTTAAAGCGAAAGAACAATAACAACGAAATTGACATGAAATTTGTTGTGATTCGTGAAATCGACTGTACTCGTATGTTGTGTTTCATGAGACGCGAAAATTGACAATAAAAGCACGACGAGTGACTTCGACCTCACACTTTCCTATCATAGTATAGTCACAGTACATAATATGGACTATAATGTACTGTGGTAGTAGCACAGAATTAATAATAGGTAGTAGTACCTAACTGTACATAATCCTATCGAGGATACTTATAAATAAGAGTGTTTTGCCGATCAACTTTATCTACGATGAATGCCGTTTAAATCTGCTTTAGTATAAATATACTCATTGTCTCTTTTTGGGTCATCTAGAAAATACTTTGAGAATCAAGCGGTACGAAAAGTAGGATTAAAAACAAAACACCTCCATTCTACGTATTATCCTTAGCTTAGTGACCTTGCTCTGCGAACACGAGGCGCACGGTGTCGGCGACGCCACCCGCGGCGCACTCGTAGTCCCCCGCGTCCGCCGGCCGCAGCTCCGCCAGCGTGAGGCGGGACACCACGCGCGCCGCCCAGCGCTCCGTGTCCAGCGAGATGCCGCCGCGCGCGCTCTGTGGACACACGCCGCGGTCAGTCAGTGCCGCTGTGCACCGCCCGCCTCCGCAGCGCTGCCCACCTGCAGCGAGAGCGCGGAGCGCGCGTCGGTGCGCCGCCAGCGCACGTCGAGCGCCGGCATCGGCAGCGCGCGCGGCGCCGGCTCGTAGCGCGCCTCGCACGCCAGCGTGGCCGCACCGCCCGCCGCGCCGCGCACCACGCGCCTCTCAACCGCACCAACCACCACTTCCGGAACCGGCTCGTCTGAAACCACGCGTACACTTCTATCAGAACAAATTCTCAAACATTAACCGCACTATCGACAGATTTTCTATAGGTTGATATAAAAGGTATGATACTCGTATGCGTTACTAGAGCTCGACATTATTAGGACGAGTTCGGTCACCGGTCATGATAATGGGGGGCCATTATCATCGGCGCGGATGCGAGAACCCATCTCTCTCTCTGCACGAGATTGCAAACTAGCCTTTGTAGTTCTTGTTGTTTGTATTGATCAAACGTTTCGAGATCTGTCCAAATCAACCCAGATTACTTGTCTATTGACGCAAAATAATGCCTAAAATGAACAAAAACCTTAGCGGTTGAAAGCTATTTGAACAGTACGCCTAGTACAAGTTTGCACAATAGGAAAACGGAAAAAAGTTTCGTGAGCTCGCTAAACTAAAAGTTTTGGGTGTAATCGGTAGGACGAATTCATGTTTTCAAATGAAGTTCACACGATAAAAAAAAATCGAAGAGCTCGATTGAACGAACTTCACACTACATATTTCTATCTCTTTTCCCCACAAGCAAAAAAATAAACAAAATATAGTCCACTGTATTAGTGTTTGACGTTTTGTTTTTCGTATGTCGTTTTTATCTGTGGTTTTATTGGGAATTAATGATTATGGATTTACGTTTAATTGATGTGATAAAATGCATTTTTCTTCTGGTACTTGGTCTTTAATTTCGTTCAGTGCTAACGAAGTTACGGACCAAAGTAATCCAACAAAACCTAGTTAATTTATATTGATTTTATGCCTCAAGTGCGACATCTAGCTTCGATATAATACTTGATTTTTGATAATTACTAATTGGGAATCCTGGACTATGTTTGTGTTTCGCACTACAATTCATGTAATTTTTTGAAAATGTTGTTGTAGGTACTTGAGTGCTACAAATACAAGTTCAAAATAAGTATGTATATGTATGAGTACTTAGGTACCTAACTATTAACTTACGAGTACCTTGGTCTCTAGAGAGATTCTTTGAGAGTTCCTGAGATTTGTATTTTCCCGCAGAGATAGACAAAACCTTCTCTAGTGAGCCCGTGAGCCGATACCGTTGCACAAAGTTAGTGTAAGAGATGCGGCTGGGTGTAATTAATCTCCACCTACGTCAAGCTCCTGTCGCTCCCCTTCACGACGGACAGCTCCTACAGCCTCCGAGGCTAACCTCTACGCAAGATACCGTCTCGTTATCATAATAAAATAATAAATCGCAAGATCTCAGGAAGCTTTCACGAAAATTTATCTAACGAGTAACAATACTTTGAAAATGATCGAATTCGTCTAAGTTCACTACCACTAACTTGTCAAAGTGGCAACTCATACTGCTAAAATGCAAGGAATACTCGAAATCTTTTATCGAATTCGAATACTACCATTTGAAAACCCGTCCTACCGATTTTAGTTCCTGCAAGTTTCCGCTAGAGGCGCTGCCGGTAAATGTATGGAACTAATCGAAACTACATTTCGTTTACAAAAACTATAAAATCTCGTACTAGGGGTACTGAACTGCACTATCGTTAGGACCGAGGCCCGAGTCAACCGAAATTTTCAACATGCAATAGAGCCACCGGCACCACCGGCAGATACCAACAGATGAACTGCAATTACTCACCGAGTACGGTAAGGTTGAAGAAAAGGCTCATCTTAGGGTCGGTGTTGACCTGGCACTCGTACCGGCCCGAGTCCGCGAGCCGCAGCCGCTCAATGCGCAGCGCGTGCCGCGTGCCGCCCGCGCGTCCACCCGCGCCACCCGCGCGGCTCTCCGCAGCCGACACGCGCGCGTCTGCCGTGAACACGGCGCCCGCATGCGTCAGGATCTGCAGGTCGTTCGACCGCACCCACGACACCTGCTTCACATCCTCATTTGTTAATCTCACTCTAATAAAACCTACAGTATTCATTATTTGCATACTCGTAGTTTAGGTACGCACAAATATATAGCCAAATCTAACATTTGTCTATTTTGGAAATGTATGAAGGAAAAATCTGTACCTGTTCACCAAAAGCCAAACTAAAGATATCAGGAATAATAGAAATAAAATATATAAACAGTCCACGTGGTCGTAAAGGGTTGGTTAACCCTTCAAAAAAATACCTTACGTAAAATAAAGAGATAAGGTACCTGCAGGTATTAAGGCCTACCTAAGGGATATTTGAAATAAAATTAATAATATCGTAGTTAATCAATAGGTTTTATTTGTAATCAGTCATTTATCTTACCAACTACAAAATATAAACTTAAAATGGTAACTTCTAACATAAACGAAAACAAAATTAAACCTTTTTAAAAACCATGGCAGTAGGCCTTAATTTAATATGGTAGGGTAATAAGGCTTATTACTTTAAAAGTCATAATTATTTAAATAACTAACAATATTTGGCACTTGAGATCAATAATCAATTAAAATAAGTAATTTTACTCAAACAAGCTTGTAATGTGGTTATTATTTCGACAACCTTCTTTGGGCAAAGTCGACCTGGGCCCTATTTCATAAAACTATAGTAGACTGACAAGTGTCAATCGACAAATGTCAGTCAAACTACCGAAATGCGTTTCATAAAAACCCGACAATTCATTCAATGAATTGTCAAAATATTACTAAATGTGTTTCATAAAACATTAGTAGTGACCGGCAGTCAACCGACAATTGTCTAACAAATGTCAATAGAAAAACGTTTTATGAAACGGCGGTTGCTCAAAAATTACCACGATTTGTAGAATTGTCGTGACAATTGTGACAGCCGAAGCTTTACCCATCACACTACTATGGCTGGCATTGTGAAATGCAATATGACTGACAATCATCAGTCCTGTCGTGATTGTTTGTTATATGAAACGCAGGTTTGGCGTATTTGACTGACATTTGTAGTTTTATTATGATTTGTCGCTTTATGAAATAGGGCACTTGCCGCGCTTCTTGAATAGGCGCCAGCAAGAATTTCATTACTGTCGTGTTTTGCGGCCAGCAATTTCCTTTGAAAATCCATTATTGTCGTGTTTTTTAGTACTATTATTTATTCTGTGGTTTTGTTAGCCACCGAACAAGAAAAGAGAGGCGTGGTAGTTCCCAAACGTATGGACCGATATTGATGTTTTTTTTTCTGTTTGAAAGCTGATGTGATCGAGATGGTTCTTAGCTATTATTATTGTTGTTGTTGTAGTTTTTGTTGTATTTTTTTTGTTTTAGTATTCATTTTTTTTTATTACTCTCTAGGCAATCGTTTGACCACGATCGATTTGTTGTTTTTGTTGTTGTTATTTAATGTTGTTGTTGTTATTGTTATGTTGTAGTATGTTTTTTGTTCTTGTTGTTTTCGATGTTCTTGTTGTTTTTTCTTGTTATTTTTGTTGTTCTTGTTGTTTTTATTGTTTGCTTGTTGTTTTCGTTGTTCTTGTTGTTTTTTGTTGTTGTATTTGTTGTCCTTTTTGCTTTTTTGTTGTTATTGATGTTGATCTTGTTGTTTTTGTTGTTGTTCTTGTTGATTTTGTTGTTTTTGTTGTTTTTGTTGTTCTTGTAGTTTTTGTTGTTTTTGTTGTTGTTGTTCTTTTTGTTTTTGTTGTTTTCGCCGTTTTTTGTCGTTCTTGTTGTTTTTGTTGTTTTCCTTGTTGTTTTTAATGTTATTGCTGGTTTTGTTCTTGTTCTGGTTGTTCTTGTTGTTTTTGTTGTTGTTGTTGTTCTTTTTTGTTATTCTTTTTAATTGTTATTGTTGTTTCGTTGTTCTTGTTGTTTTTGACGTTGTTGTTGGTGTTGTTTTGGTTTTTGTTGTTGTTGTTGTTTTAGTGGGTTATATAATTTTTTCATCAGTTTGCTAGTTTTATTTAAATACCTCGCATTGTTTGAGTAAAGCACTATACAAGCCTTGGTCCGCAATGACTGCCCTGCTGGCCACGCTATGATGGGCCCGAGCTTTGCTTAGTTAAGTTCTCGGCCTTCAAACTTGGCCATCATTGCAGCCCTTGCTGTCCGCGCTATAAAGGCCTCGACCTTCATTCCAGCTTGGCCATCAAGGGCTGCAATGCTGACCACGCTGTGATGGCCTCGAACTTAGCTACGCTCTCGGCCATCATCATCGCTGCCAGCAACGCAGTCATTACAGACCGCGGCAGGAAAGTACTATACATTAGATAATATGAACAAATGCTATTAATCCTCTTCACTAGATCATCTTCCTGTTCTTCAGTCAGTAAGGCCTTTTGACCTTAGAGTAAGGAATTTTCCCTTTAAGAGGAGACGGTGTAAGATTTGTATGTCTTAAGATCTTGTCTATGCTGTGACGCTAACCAAGTGACTACCACCATAATAAATTCTTTGTTTACCTTCAATGTTTGTGATGTTTCAGATTTGTTCTTTTCCATTCGAAAATAATTTGAAGCATATTGCGGTGTTTTGAGTAAATATTTAACGAAAATAATAAAGAATAACATGGTTAAGTGCTCTACAGGAGGCTACGCCTCAAATATAGGGAGGAAAGCCACGAATTATCGTTTCACAGGCAAGTGACTATGTTTTTGTGAAATATATCGTTTATTGATAAGTTATATGAGATTAAAGGTGGAAAATTGTAATATTCTAACATTATTTGACTGAAATTAGCGGAAATTCAGTCAGTCAGGAAATGTATTCATCATAAATTTAAATAATTACTCCGTTAGAATAATCGAATTAAAATAGTGAAATAAGGAATAAATCGATTTTGTTATTGAGGAAATAAATCGATTTTGTTTGTTATTGATTTCAACAGCATTGTCGAGTTTAAACCTTATGATGAATGTACATGTCTCTGAAAGTCTGAACCATTATAGGTAATTTTTTTAGAAACAAGGACTCAAGCTTGTGTTTTACGACTTTCCTAGGTTAATATTATATTTTATTCAGTATCACGGACTGAATGTCTACTTCAGGTCTTTGCAGTAAATTGCTAGTCATGTATATGTGTTTTTTTAAGATACGCTCGAATATCAGGGGGTGATTCTCGGGCGCATGAGATTAGTTTCATATGAGATGGCGTCCCATCTATCGAACAAATTTTAGAAGTAGAGAAGACATGATCTCTTCTCGTTTGAAAGCTGATCTAACGTGCCAGAGTCACCTCAGGGCCACGGCTCGGCCACCTTTGGAGGCCTTATTTAAGTTATCTGTATATCTGCACAAAGTATATTTTATATGTGTAATATCTTTCTAATAATTTGAAATGTTCTATTTAAAATACCAAGAAATGAATTAAAAAGAAAGAGGAAGACTACTTTGAAGGCTACCTGTTGGCTGTAGGATCTTCGATGTTTTTCGTTCATTTAGATTTAGACAGATTGGCATTGGAATAGGAATGATAAAATTGTGGCTCTTAGCACAAGCTAATATGAAAAAGTGTGCATTTTGGTTATTGTAAAGTGTCTGTTTTAACGTTGCTATTAGGAATTTCAGTTTTAATTATAAATCAAATAAATCAATCTACATATCATGGAAAATATAAATATATGTGAAATTTACTGTTTTTTATTATGTAATTCATTCAGGTACTGTTGTATATGTAATTCATGAAAATAGGTACAGTTAATGCAACCACTTGTGGCGTTTATGGGGGAGGCCAATTTTCAGCTGTAGACTTTTGTCGGCAGATGATGTGATTTGATGATGATGATGATGCGTGTGAAGTAGAGGGTCACAGTAAGAAGACGTAGTATTATCATTAATAATAGGTCACTTACAGTTATACATATGATTTTAAAGATGCAGTAAACAAATAAATCGAGGCGGACACTAAAATCTCGACATCTCGACATTCATTTTTTTCATAAAAGCGTTTTGACGTCATAAAGATATCTCAGGTAAAAGTTAAAGATATAAAGTTTTTATAAAATCTATACAAAGTAATAGTCTTATGATCTGATAAATTGTTGTTTGGGTCACTTCACTATGAGGTCGGCCATTTTTAATTCATTGTTTGTTCATTGCTATGCGTCATGGACGTTGTAACATGACATGTCCAGTATATTATACGTTTCCTTCGCTATTAATTTTGACACAGAAATATTCTTAAACTTACAACTCTTGAGATGATTTCTTATTGTTCTTCTGGCAATCTTGTACCTATCTGCAGCTTTAAACGTACTTAGGGTAGAGGAGAAGTGGGAGGGGGAGGGTGGCGGAACCCCATATTTTATAAGAAAAAGTAAAAGTTATATTTGGGATTAAGTATGAAAAAACGTAAACTTTCAAAACTTAAGCTCGCTACGACTTCCAACCTATCACGGCTAAGTCGCGTTTCCGCCTAACGCCTCTAGCGGTGGATAATGATTTAATACGAACTGAAATTATACAAAGAAAAAGTGCATTATTCTTTGTTTTTTGTTTTTTTTTTGCGAAATATACTTGTAATAACGAATCACCGCCACAAAAAGCTATCCAAAGCTGCCAAAACACGTTGCGAAGAGCGAATTTGCCCTATATTAACAATTCATTACGTACGCTTTTTCATACTTAACCTCAAATTTTTCATTTGCTTTTTCTTTAAAATTATGGGTTTATGCCACCCCACCTTACAGGGGGAGGGTTATCCCCCCTTCCTCTTCCACCCCCTCACCTCGCCTAAGTACATATCTACATATACCGATTCTAACAATGAGCTTAGCCCTGGTATAAGAAGTTTTTTGAATGAAGTTGACAAATGTTGCGCCATACCTGCAGAAATCAAAGAAAGTAGGTACCTACATAACCTAACGATTTGAAAGTTAAAAGTTAATTGATGTTACTAAGAGAGGCTAAAAATTAACTTAATTAGGGTACTTCTTTTAACCATGTAAACATGGTTCTTGAATAATATTAGGTAACTCTAAATTTATATCTAATTCTGAATTTTGAGCTGCAATTTATTATTAGGTATATCAATATTTATAGGTTTTGAGCGCTCTTCATTTTTATGTTCATGTTAGTGATCAAAAATCTATTGCCGGTAAACATGATATTGCCATGAGCCGGTCCAGCCTCAGATAATAATCTAGCGTTGTCCGAAATAAGAAATAAATAAAAGGATGCTTTTAGATACCTTATGTTACACTCAAATAAATACACTCGTGAAATCCAGATTATGACCTCAAATTTGGTGGCATAATGACATACTTTATGCACGGTACGTCTCTAAAAAGAAAAAAACAACATTATAACACTGTTTTTAAACAATTATTTTTTTCTACGTGCTCGACAATCCCAATAACATGTATCACGTAATCTCAACGTAAAGCTAGGCATTATATTTTCATTTCATTTCATTTATTCCAAAAAAACAATTAATTGTATGGGAAATTAAACATGCAATAAAAATTAAATTAAGAAACACTGTACAAAACAAAAATTAAAAATAAGAATACTAAAAAAACATCTTGAAAAAAAAACAATACCAAAAACAAAAAATAATAAAAAATAAAACATACATAATACAATAAAAATAAAATTAAAATGTCAAAAACATAAAATTAAATATCTACAAAATATCACTAAAAATGTCACTCTATCAAATCGATTCCGTAAAAAACAATGTCATCTATCATCTAAAAATTCCTTGACAGAGACAGAGCTTGTTTAATAAACTGTAATAAGCAACTGCCTATTTCGGTTGACCATCTCTTTGCAATTGAGAGGTGCCAAACATAGCAGTAACCCATTTTTTGTAGTGCATCAAACACAGTGAAGTTATAGATTCGGTATTTTCTTTTGTAATAGAAAATACCCACTTCTGACTGGAAAATAGCGAGAACTTTTTCCAGATCAAAAACAGCTATTGTTGTTTCTGTTTTGTTCACTGTAGTTTTTTCTTCTGCTTTAATTTGTCGAATCTTATCCTTTCTCTTAATAATAATATGTTCTCTGTATTTTTCCTTCAGAGTAAGTTTCCTTGTTTCGTCGGCTTGTTCATAAAGAGAGCAAGTGCTACACAAATCTTTTTTTGGCTTAAAAAAAGAATAGTTATATTCTGTGTTAAAAACGGATTCATATTGGCCCCTCGTAGGCATTGTCTGTTCCATTGCATTTTCTTGATTTAGGTTAATATGATCCATAATGATTTGTTTCTTGGTGGCAGTCATCTTGTGAGGCCTATTCAAACGTATTCCTCTCAAATTCTTTAAACTTTCGTCGATTATTATTTTTTCTAAAGCTGTGAAGACTATTTGCTCAGATATTCTCAATGTGATAAAAAAAAACTTGCATACAGTGATGTCTTGACCCTCTAAAGGGAAGCTATATTTTAGTGTCTGTGTCCTATTATTTTTTCTATATAAAGTCATTCGTTTCACAGGGCTTACTACAATGTGTCTAGCAATACATTGCCATTGCAATTCGTGATCTTAAAGCTGGTGGTAAGTATTGAAAATACTTTTTCTTTGATCTCCAGTAAATTTTTCACCGCATTTTTTATTACATGAACATGAAGGACCAATCGTCTTTGCAATATTAACTTTTTTTGAAAGACATACGGTTCTCCAGATTTTTGCAGTCTTTTATTTTTGTTTTCGCACCATTAATTTTTGTTATTTTGCCGTTTTCTAGATAATCTCTTCTCGGACTCATTGTCCGTTTCTAGGTCTCATAAGTTAGTGGAGGATAATAATAATTTATGAGATTGGATTATTCCCGGGTTGTTCAATCTTTCTGATACTAACTCACGAGAAATACTGGAACCCTGAGTAACTGGGAGTTTTTCTGTCTGATTTACGCTATTTTGTGTAACTTGCATTTCGTCATCTTGTTCACTAACATTGGCTTCATCTGTTATTAGTTCATTTTCGTTCCCCCTAAAATTTACTGAATGCTCCGAATCAAATTGAGAACATATATCAGTTTCCGTTAGCTGCCAATATTTCTGTTCTTAATTCGTAATCAATTACCGTCTCGTTTTGTTTTAATGTCTCGTCTACTTAATCTGGTTTTAATGTTTTGTCTGGTAAATTTTCTGCTTGATTGAAAATCACAGTAGAATCACTAGCTTTGCCCGAATATATATCAGCTTCATACGATAGACAGATACAGTTATCGACAATACCATTTCAGCTTTTATTTATGTTACGTTGTAAAGTTCATTACCACAAAAAGTACTAAATTGAATTACCGGAATAACATTGTATTAAACTTTACCAAAATTAAATATTAGCTTTTTTCCCCGAATAATATCGTAATCGCAGATTACTCGAAAAGTAAAACAAAGTCCGAACGAAAGTAGTCAATATTAACAAGTTGCGATGTTTTTCGGGGCAAAAGGTTTATATTATTTTTAGACGAATAATAATGTTAAGTCCATTACAAAATCTCTAACACGAGAAATTCACTTAGGAACAACCTGAAAAAAAACACAGGGTGTAATCCGATATATGGAGCACGAATATGCAATAAAGCTAAAAGTATCGTAATAGTCGAAAACGATATTGTTCTGTGGGGACAGCGATAAGTTTAGGATGTATATCATTGTATGTATCCGTGTGTCTGTCTGTGGCATCGTAGCTCCCAAACAAATAGACTGATTTAGACGAGTTTTTTTTCTGTTTCATATCTGATGTGACCGAAATGGTTCTTCTGGTCGTATGTGGTAGTGCTGGCCTCTGGTGTCAGAGTTTGTCAGGCCGCCCGAGGGCCTCTGAAGTGGCTTAACGACTGCTACTAACCAATAACAACCGGGTGCCCTCCAAAGCACGGAGCGATGGAAAACCAAACATAACTTAGAAGAGTTATTGGTGCTGAGCCTAGGACCGAACTCTGTATCGTTGTTTTCTATGTTGCTCTGCTGAACCGTTAGGCAACACCTTTCTTAGCTAAAATGGGAGAGGAGGGTCGTAGCTACCAAAGAAATAGGCCAATTTTAATGCATTTTTTAATGTTTGAAAGCTGATGTGGGTTGGAATGGAAGGTTAGGGTGTTATATTTAATTTGGGTTTGTTTATTTATTATGTTTTCCAACAGGATTATAAAATGAGTGAAAAATAATGATATAATGAAAGTAAATAAACTAGAAGGATGGTCAATGGTAATGCTATTCGTTGATGAGTTTTCGGGCATCATGAGCCACCCCGAAATACGTGCATGTGTCACGCAAAGGTCATCCCCGCACGCGGCATACGGGTGCACGCGGCATGCGGGTGCACGCGGCATGCGAGTGCACGCGGCATGCGGCCGCACGCGGCGTACAGCGCGATCTAGCGTTTTGGCAGCCGCGTCATGAACGCGATCGCGCATTGCTCGCATTCCGATATTTCCAACGTTCTGCGCCTAATGCTTTTGCTTATATGCTAAATATATTTTACGACAAGTCATACGTAAGATATTTTTAGCTGTTAAAATTCCTCGCTTTTATTCACGCATCAGCCGCCTTTAGCGCGGTGATTCATCGATCATCGCTATTTGTGCAACCGTCGTCGCTTGAGATAGGTATCTCTCAAAATTTGTCAGAAGTTCAAAACGGCATAACCCGCGGCTGCACCATGTCACTTAATTCTACATAATAATAGCTAGTTCAAGCGCACGGTGTGGTGTGTGGCAGGTGAGATACTCACAGCCTTGTCCCCGAGCCGCAGCACGTGGCAGTCGAGCGTGGCCGTCTGCCCCACTGCAGCCACGGCGGCCGTGCGCTGGCGAGCCGCAAACTCGGCTCCAGCGCCCTCCGCGCTCTCCGACACGGACACCACCTCGCCTTCCGCACACCACGAGGCGCGACCTACACATGCGATCATCAATTAAAATGTATGTCAATTCAATATGGTGTGATAATGGGCATAAGAGAGCCGCCGAACAGTTTTCATTTGTACAATAGTAAGAGATTCATATGAAAGTATCCTGCGTTAAAATCCAAACCAAAATATTAATGTGAAACGTTGTCTGTTTGTTTGTTTTGGGAAGTTCGCAATAACGACTGAATGAATTTTAATGAAATTTGCAATGGAGATAGGTTATACCTTGGAATACACAGAGGATACTTTTTATCCCGGAAGATGGTAAGTTTATAATGGAAAATATCAATTCGCTGTAAGGAACGGTTGTCATGGAAATGAAAAAAATAACAAATCTGTCAAAAAGCATCAATAGCGTTGGTGTCAAAGATAATACAATACGTTGGTGCTATACTTTTGCATTGGTTTTTAATATCCTAGAAAAATATAGTATTACTTATGTTTTTTCGCGATAAACTGTAGTCCGCGTGGACGAAGTCACAGGCAAAAGCTAATATTATATTATTATAATGATACTAAGTAACAACATAAGTAGGTACAACAACAAGTAAAGTAAAATAAAGAGACACGAAAACCACAAACATGAATTCATCGGGTCATCTGAACGATCGATTGTACAAAGTCGGAAGTGACTGAGTGACAAGTAGTAGTGGCACGTAGCGTCGAGGTTGCAACATGACCTGAAGCAAATTACAACTTGCGGGCTATTATTTATAGCCAGGCGCCGGGCGGTGTAAACACGTCACGATGCACGCGAGCAAGGCCGCTCCGCATGCCGCTTGCATGCCGCCGGATGAATGGAGCATGACATCATAACCTATGCGTAATGTACACGCTGTTTACGTACTCGAGCACGCCGCTCTACACTTACAATACGCGCGCTGCATGTGTGACGTCTGGTGCGCCCTTTGCCTGACTGCATACTACTATTATTTATTCTGTGACACTACGTAGATAGGCGCCATTTACACAGATACTATGCTGTTCACCAATGTCCAAATACATATTAGATTCATCGATGATGAACTTGAAATCGTATTGGCATACTAAACTTACTAATGATGGTACTGATTAACTTATTAGGGCCCTTCCTTCTATTATCAATGTTAGCATGGTCGAAAACTTGTTGTTAAATCCAGCGCAATGTTTGAAAAAGAGGCGAAGCGAAACGAGAGGAGAGAGAGAGAGAGCTTTTGAACACTCGGTTGGCATTCGGTAAAATCCGCATTATAGCAATAATAACAACATTTAACGAACATTAGTTTGCGAAAATTTCATGAAACTTCTTCCAGGAAATATGTATTTTTGAGTAATCCTTAAGTTTGTGTTTCTTTTTCGTTTAGAAACTCAATTACATGTGCAAGGTTTTTACCAATATGTTTTCTTTACTTTTACAATTTATGAGTGAATTTCGTGCGAAAAAGAAGATTTTTGGAGGTTGAATTGTTTCCCCAGATTTTATTTTTTGCTTTCGTATTACTAACCTAATAACAGTGCACAAGATACCTATTAATTCATAAATTTCAAAGGAAGATGTGTCACAACGCCACAATCATGTACGAGTGTTTGTATGAAAAGTATGACGGGTTGGCCGCTCCTAAGGCGAGATGTGCTTCATATCTGAAGATTCATCCTCACAAATAAAAACTAGACCCTTGAAAACTGCCAATTGACTTAATTTTTTGATGTGTACTAAATGTTCACAAAATACTTTATCCGGATGTGTTCAAATTTTGTCTCGATCGAAAAAAACTTAAGGATAGCACTCGTTTTGACGTTTTCGTCCATGGAATGAATTAACTTCATTACGTTCCTATCAAAGATATTTATACAAAAAAGTATGTTATCCCAACAAACATTCAAATTCTTATGTGAAATCAGGTTTCCGAAAAATCGAAAGACTATTAAAATAACTAGCTTAAAAGCTACCTAAGCACGCCTGCCTTGCCACATGATCATCATTCCGCTCTGCGCCGCCAAGCTGTGCGGTCGCCTTCTGCCTACTGTCTCCGGTCTCCAGCTGCGCTCCGCTCTCAGCTCTCGCCGGTCCAGTCCGCACTCGGTTCCCCACATAGGCACTTGTGTCTAGCGGGACGCTATCATACCCGACGACATACGCTCTTTACCGAGCGTTCTTTGTCTCGGTAAGCCAGACGGTACCCGACGGTTCACTGAGGCAAACTCTCTTTTAAGAGCGGTGCCTTGTCTCGGCAGCCGGAGGGCTCATCTCAGTGACAAAACTATAAATTCATTGGTCAAAACCATAAATTCAACTATAATTTCATTGAACTCTTCTAGTCGGAAATAAAATCCACAGTTTCGTGGTCCACCTGTGGAACGGCGTGACGCTGACCCAAAGCGTTTGTTTCTTTTACTCCTCTTCTAGGAGGGAAACAAGTATTTGGCTGGGCGTGGGAAGTCATTCTCCTTACGTAGAGCGCTAGAAAGCACCCACGTATCTCCCACCTCCCACCTCCCACCTACCCTACCGTTACCTCCTTCCCCTAGCGATTTGTTTGGGCTGGTGCCTCCGGCTTGCCAGTCATCTTCCCTCGGTCGCTAGGAAAGCACACATTCCTCGGCACAATAAGACCGGCAGAGAGCCAAACTAGGGACTCACTATAGGGACACCCCCTCTGTCTATCCCGACGGAGGGGACCAGGATTACTACACGCACTTTCCGGTTTAACCCCGGGTCGATACCCCACGTAGTTCACCATGGACTACGAACGCCCCCATACTGCTAAGGATGCCTGCAGAGGCTTCCTTAAATGGGTGTCAAATTGCGGCCTACAGTCGCAATATGCGCGCGCTGAAAAATTGACCCCTGAGCAGGAAAAACTCTTTCTCGATTTTTCCCCGCCCCCGTCCCGACCCCCACGGCTACCTCATTCGTTAAGCCCCATGCTCCCCCTCTCCCTTCGCGACTAAGGCCTAAAAAGCCACAAACGCCGATAAGGCCGCTTGGGCCTCGAACTCAAAATCCGATCGAAAATCAGACAGGCGCGCGTCGTTGCCGGATTGCGCCGGTCTCGCCGCTGTCGCTCTAGCTCTCGCTCCCCGATCGCGCCTCCCATCCCCGACTCCCCGGCCAGCCGCGATCCACCTCAGGACTCCGAAAGAGATGGAGGTCGAGATACCATCCGCGAGCAAGGACGATGACTTCATCCTCGTCTCTAGCAAGAAAGCGAAGGAAAAGCGTCCACTTGACGATTCCTCGAGCTCGGAAGCCCTTTCGGCCAAAGCGGCTCGCCCTGTCTCCAGGGCGACACCCCCCTCTCCTCCGATAGCCGCCAACTCAGAGACAAAAGAGCCCGCGAAGCCGAAGCTCCCACCTCCTTTTTTCCTCACTGTAAAAGGGAAGTGGGACGCGGTCACGCGGCTCTTCGCCGAAAAGGGGGCGACTTTCACATCCGCACTAAATACCCAACTGGGTATAAAAGTGCAAGTCCCGACCGCGAACGACCACCACGCTATAACACGCTATAACTATAATATAATAAATAGGAAAAATAATAGGCTAATATATAGGCAAGTTAAACATTACTTAGGTGATGAGCAACATGGTTTTAGACCTGGACGATCTGTTAATACTTACTTACTATGCTTAGTGGACTACATCTCAAAGGCTTTGGATCGGAGAGTACAGGTTGATGTAGTGTATTTTGATTTTCAGAAGGCTTTTGACAAAATAAATAACAACATCTTACTGCGTAAGCTATTTGCCATCGATTTTACTCCCCATCTTCTCACTTTCTTCTCAGACTATATGAGAGATCGTCGGCAATATGTGAGGCATGGCATGGTATGGTTCAGACACATATGTGTCTGAACCGTATCATACTCGATCTGGAGTCAGTCAAAGATCGGCCCGCTCCTCTTCTTGATTATGATCAATGATCTAGCCAAGGTAGTGAATGTTTATACATTTTAGTTTCCTAAATTTGGCTAGATGGCGTTGAACGTGCTTAAAACACGCAAGCGTTTGTCGCACAAGATCGCGGAGCCGAATGTTTCCGAAGCTAAGTGAACCTTGCGTATTTAGTGGCCGATCGATGGCATTTTCTTTTCTATACCTACCTACAGCTGTGTTAGATAACTATTGGTCCTACCCGTACCGGATTACGAGTTTTAGTCACAGGTAGTGTGTTTGTCTAGATAGTTTAAATTCAAGTGAATATAGTGTAAAGGGAATTTAAAAAGGATTATTATAGTAATAACTAAGGACTGGTAACCGTGAGTAATATAATAAGAACAGTGAAATATCAAAATACAGTGATTTAAATATCGACATTGACTTTGATAAATTATAACAATATTGAGTTGGAACTTTGCAAAAATCAAGTGATAGTTTGAACGTTGATAACATTCATTTAAATTCTTGAACTAATAAAATCTAATCGAATCAGTTTAACTTGGACATAATTATTGAGCAGTTTGTAGACTGGTGATAAATCAAATAGGCTATTTCAACGTAGACTTTGTAAATCTACATAATTCGTTAATTATCATCAAAATTAGTACAAAATGGAAAAGATAATGAAACTTCAATATAAAACATGTAACCAAATCAAGAATTTATTAGACAACTTTAAAAAGAGTCCTAAAGAGCCAATAGCACGTGGATATCTTGACACTAGACTAGAAATTCTAGAAAACTATTGGACTAAGTTCCAATCTAACCATGATAGTATAGTCACAGTTGCTGATGAATTAAAGTCAGACTATTTAAGCAAAAATACATACGATTTGTGCTTAGACACAAACCTTGATTTGAAAACTAGAATTAAAGAAAAAATATCTATATCTAATGAGAAATCACAAGTTCCAAGCAAAAATACTGACGAACAATTGCAATCTTTTCAACCGGTTGCAAAACTACCCCCATAGCCATTCCAAAATACTCGGGTGATTATGGGGAATGGTTATCGTTTCACGATTTGTTTAAGTCGCGCTAGTACACGATAATCCAAACTTATGCAAAGTCAATAAATGCCAATATTTAAAGTCTAGTTTACACGGAGAAGCCGAGAACTTAGTAAAACAGATTCCAGTTACAGAGTCAAACTACCATATAATTTGGGAAATCTTAAATAAAAGATATAATAATCGAAGAAACATAGTAAATGCCTATCTCGGAAAGCTTATTAATCAGAAGAGAATAACCAACGAATCTCCCAAAGCTATTAAAGAATTATTAGACGTCACGTCAGAATGTTTGATATCGCTCAAAGCCATCAACATACCTACTGAACATTGGGATTGTTTGTTTGTTTGTTTGACGTATGAGGTAGTGCTGGTCTCTGATGTCAGAGTTTATCAAGCCGCCCGAGGGCCTCTGACATGGCTTAACGCCTGCTATTAATCAACAACAGCCGGAACCGACAGCTTAACGTGCCCTCCGAAGCACGGAGCGATGGAAAACCGCACATAACTTAGAAAAGTCATTGGTGCGTAGACTAGGTTTTGAACCCGGTATCGTTGGATTCTAAATTGCACTATAGAACCGTTAGGCCACCATCGCTCTCACCATTCAACATTGGGATGATATAGTTGTTTACATAGTTATACAAAAGTTAGATTCAGAGTCACATAAGCTGTTTGAACAACGCATTGAAGGCCAGGAATCACTTCCTACATGGAAAAATATGTCGGATTTTTTATAATTTAGGTTTAGAACCATAGAAGCTGTAAAATACAAAGATGCACAACCACAACATAGAAATACAATGAATGCCAAAAGTTTCACTACAAACGTGACTTCTTTACAGTGTTTGTACTGCAAGGGAGACATAGGATTTATACTTGTAAAGACTTCTGCCAACTGAATGTACATGAAAGACAGCAGTACGTTCAAATGAATAACATCTGCTTTAACTGTTTGAAGAAAGGTCATTCAGTAAGAGATTGCACTCAATCAACTTGCAGAAAATGTAACCGCAAACATAACTCCTTATTACATGGATATTCCATAGCACCTAGTTCAACCATACAATCAAACACACAAACCACACAGTATGTAAAAGTAGAAACAATAGATATTTTCACCCTAAAAACCTCCAATAAAAACCAGAACCAGTCATACTAGCAACTGCACTCGTTGCCGTGCAGTCAAATAGAAATCATAGTATCCACACCCTTCGTGCACTTGTCGATCAAGGATCTCAAGCCTCATTGATTACCGAAGGAACGTGTCAAGAGTTGGGTCTAAAGAAATCGCCTATTAAAGGAGACATAGTTGGCGTTAGTTCAAACAAATCAATCACCAAAGCACTAGTAGAGTTTGAAATAATATCCTTACACGACCCACAGACTAGAATAAATATCACTGCAAACGTACTACGTACCTTGACCTCTTATATACCACAGAATGTTCATTCAGTTGATTGGCCACAACTTAATAGCATACTACTAGCAGATACTTCGTTCAGAAAACCAGGTCGCGTCGATCTTCTCTTAGGAGCTGGGGTTTTCGCAGAAATTATTCAACAAGGTCTGATAGTATATAGAAATTAATCAAAATCACTTGTGGCACAAGATACCTCAATAGGTTGGTTAATCTCCGGTCGTAACAATAGAAACGACAACCAACAAACACAAGCCTTCACTCATCATGTGAAACTAGAGCTGGATGCTGAACTCCGTAGATTCTGGGAACTAGAAGAACCTGCCCCTGGAAAAAGAATAATGACAAATGATGAGATTAAATGTGAAGAGCATTACAGTACAACACATAGTAGAAATGAAGATGGTAGATATAAAGTTCGATTACCTTTTGCTGTAAATCCTCCAGACATCGGCGAATCTGAAACGATAGCATTAAAGAGATTAATGACAGTCGAGAATAAATTCAAAAGACATCCAGACTTACAAAATAGGTACAATGAGTTTATGTTAGACTACTTGAAACAGAAACATATGGAACCTGTTCCAACAAATAAAAAACCTAGTAAAAATGTTTGGTATCTCGGGCATATGTCTATAATTAATGAACAATACCGTACAACAAAATTACGTGTAGTTTACGATGCGTCTGACAAAACCAGTAACGGAAAGTCCTCGAATGACAACTTGTTGATAAGACGATCACTTCAAAGTGATATTCGCGACATCACCTTAAGATAGAGAAGACATGCTTCAGTTTTAGTTGGAGATATACGACAGATGTATAGACAAATAGACATAAATGAGAATGATCTTTCTCATTTATATCTATTTTATATTGATGACTTCCAACGAATACTTTGGAGACCCAATGCAAATGAGCCCGTGCAGCACTATGAACTTACCACTGTTACATATGGAACACACATCATGTGCACCTTATTTAGCAATAAAGACCTTAAAACAGCTGGCCGCTGATGAGAAGAAAAACTTCCCTGAAGAAGTAACCGAAGCATTATTAAATGATTTCTTTATGGATGATTTACTTACTGGAACGTCAACACCTGCTGAAGTTAAAGAATTACAAATAAATCTAATAGAATTACTGAAGAAAGGTGGCTTTACTTTACACAAGTGGGCATACAATACTCCAAACATAGAAGACTCAACACAACCTAATAGAAAGATACTAAGAATCAACTGAAATAATGAGACAGACAAGTTCGAACTTAGATTCGACATCAAAAATAGTAACGAGAAGCCAACCAAAAGGTCAATCTTAAGGGATATAGCGAAGCTGTATGATCCCGCTGGATGGCTAGCACCCATAGTAGTCAGAGCAAAAGTTTTCCTGCAGAAACTGTGGACAGAAGGCCTAGACTGGGATGATGAAATTTCCGAACACCTCGAAGCAGAATGGCTAACATTTCGTAGACAACTATGTGACATGCCAATGATAGAGCTTGATAGATAGATGGATAGGCACAACAAACAACGTAGTTAAGATGGAGATACATGGATTTTCGGACGCTTCAAATGTTGCTTTATCCGCTGCAATGTTTTGTCGCATAATCCTACCTGACTCTATTAAAGTGACACTGATTGAAGCTAAAACCAGAGTAGCACCTATCAAGAAGATATCTACACCTCGACTCGAGTTATGTGGAGCAGATTAATGGCTAAGCTAATACACAGAATTCGAATAGCACTAAATGTTTCAATAAAAGATACTTACGCTTGGACTGATGCAACAATAGTTCTGGCTTAGTTACAGCGCCCACCTATTTATTGGAATACATTTGTGGCGAATAGAGTGACAGAGATCACCAATATGGTACACACCTATCGGTGTGTACCATATTGGTGGTCACATTGATTCTTTGAGCAACCCTGCGGACGTTGCTTCCCAAGGAATCTCTCCGCTTGAGCTGCAGTCACACGAGCTGTGGTGGTATGGTCCATTCTGGCTTCAAGAATATAGTGAATTACCTGTGAAAGACATAAGTGAAATAATAAATCCTACTGAGTTAGAGAAAAACATTGAAGTGAAAGTGTCAGTAAATTGTAGTGTAACGCAGGAACCTGAAAACAAAAACATTATTAATAGATATTCTAGCTATAAAAAAATTGCTTAGAGTAACTAGCTATTGCCTACGATTCTACTACAAATGTAAAAGCAAAGCAAAAAAAAGAAAACATACCTGAATTTGTAAATACCTCTTACCTGAACACCAAAGAGCTGCAAAATGCTTCTAATGTTTTAATCAAGATGTCGCAAAAATCTGAAACAGTAAATACAAAAGATACAGCAAATTTGAAGTAATTTGTCGATGATCGAGATAAAATATTAAAAGTGGGAGGTCGCATACAAAATTAATGTGTTAATGATGAAACAAAGCACCCCATAATATTAGCAAAAAATAGTAGACTAGCTTACCTGATTGTTAAAGACTCACATTATACAACCTTGCATGGTGGAAAATTTGTTAATGTTAAATCACATAAGAAATAAATATCACATTATTGCTGTCAAACATTTGATAAAAAAGGTAATTAGAGAATGTATAGCCTGTTGTAGAAATGCTAGCAATACTGCAAATCAGTTGATGGGAAACTTACCAAAAGATAGAGTAACTCCGCAAAGACCTTTTCTTGTTAGTGGCATAGACTTTGCAGGCCCTATAATACTTAAACAGTTTAATGGACGTGGTTCCAATAGAACCACAAAAGCTTACATTGCCTTATTCATTTGCACTGCAACTAAAGCAGTTCATATAGAACTAGTGAGTAGTCTCAGCACTGAATGCTACTTGTTAGCCTTTCGTCATTTCACTGCCCGTAGAGGACATTGTGAAAAATTAATAAGTGACTGTGGTTCGAATTTTATTGGGGCGAGTAGAGAAATAGAGATATTAGCTAGTAAAAGCATTTGCAATTTGCCTGAAGAGCTTGCTGAATTATTAGCTCATGACGGTACTTAATGGCAATTTAATCCAGCCGGAGCTCCCCATATGGGAGGGCTGTGGGAATCTGCTATAAAATCAACTAAAAAACATATAAATAGAGTTCTTCGTGATACAAAATTAACTTATGAAGAATATTCAACATTGTTATGCCAAATAGAAAGCTGTTTAAATTCCCATCCAATAACTAGTTTAGATGATGAAAAAGGTGGTGTAACAATTGTCTTATCACCTGGTTATTTTTTAATTGGAGAAACCCAATAGTAGTCTCGGACGAATGTTTAGAAAACGTTTATGTACCCTATAATAAGCGATGGATATATTTACAACAGAAATTACAATCGTTTTGGCGGCAATGGAGCCAAGAGTATCTCGTAAATTTGCAAAAACGTCATAAATGGAATAAAGTCAAAGATAATTTTCAAATTGGAAATATAGTACTAGTAAAGGATGAGAGGTTACCACCCACTAAATGGCTAATAGGTAAAATCGACAATGTTCATCATGGTTCAGACGGTTTAATTATAATAGTTAGTATAAAATGTAAAGATTCAGTTTTGAAAAGACCTATTCATAAGTTGTGTTTATTACCAACTGAAACTGAATCATAATTCTCAAGTATAACTAGTTGTGTTTAAAATTAAGAAATAGGTAGTACTAGTACCTATAGTAATTAGACAAGTTTTTTACAGCCCACTTGTATCGAGCGCATTTGTATTGCGCACTTGTATCAAGCGCATTTCTTTTGCGCACTTGTATCAAGCGCATTTGTGTTGCGCACTAGTATTCTATACACTTATTTTCGCGCACCTGTATATTGCGTACTTATTTTCAATGTACTGCTATTTTGTGTAACTCACACTTGCGTTTTAGTTTTGTGTACTTTTTGTTAAATTCACCTAGTCTTTTTATTGCTCAGTTTTTTGAAAGTTCTAACGCACTTTGAGGGGCGGTATGTTTATGCATTTTAGTTTCCTAAATTTGGCTAGATGGCGTTTTACGTGCTTAAAATACGCAAGCGTTTGTCGCACAAGATCGCGGAGCCGAATGTTTCCGAAGCTAAATAAGACTTGCGTATTTAGTAGCCGATCGATGGCATTTTCTTTTCGATACCTACCTACAGCTGTGTTAGATAACTAGTGAATATAGCTAAATGTCTCTTGTACGCGGACGATCTGAAGCTCATACTAGAGATAAAATCATACAATAACTGCCTTAATTTGCAAAAGGACATATATTCTATCTTCGAATGGAGCTTTAGTAATAGAATGTTTTTCAATTCTGATAAATGCTATGTAATGACATTTGTTCGTAAACATTATCCAATTGTATATAATTACAATTTAAACAATATTAACATTAACAGAGTAAATATTAGTAAAGATTTAGGAGTTACTTTTGACCGACAACTCACTTTTCATGACCATATTTCCAACTTGGCCAAAGAGTCTTTTCGTCGCTTGGGCTTTGTGTTGCGCAACGGAAACGATTTTCAGGATCCGCAGGTCATACGAACCTTATTTAATACTCTTGTGAGGAGCAAATTAGAATCAAGCACATGTGTCATGTGCTTGATTCTAATTCTAACCCGCATCATGTTACCTACACACTGATGCTTCAAAAGATGCAGAAAGCATTTTTAAGATCTTTTTACAAGAGGCTTTATGGCTTCTATCCCTACCTCTATCCCACTAGGTTCTTGCTTGGCTTCAATTCTCTGGAAGTGAGAAGGTTGCTAGACAGCTGGTTCACTATCTGTTGTAAAGTACTGAGAGGGTCCGTCGACTCTTCAGAATGACATGAACGACTGTGCAGGTTATTTGTCCCGGACTATGTGCGGTACAGGCCCAACAGAAGACATAAGTTATTCTGTGTTCCTGTTAGTCGCACTGTTGCCAGGGCCAAGTCCCCCCTGTGTCAGTCTCTGCACAACCTCAATGCACTCCTTGACGCTAACCCTGATATTGACCTATTTATTGACAACTGGAAAACTATTTTGTCCATTTGTTTGACATATTGTGAAGGTATTTAATTTTACATTGTTTTGTGGTTGTTTCTGTGTATTATTTTATTGTAGATAAGGTATCTGGTTTTATGATTTATTTGACTTGACATGTATGTGGTATAGTTGACATTTTTAATTAATTAATTGACATTTGCTTTGCCATAAAATTTTGTTAATGAATAAAAAAAAGAAAAGTTTTTTGATGTGTGTAATAATGTGTAATTGGTGTAATTAATGCCGTATTTTATTACAATAAATTAAATATGAATTTGTAAGATCCTTCACGGCGAAGCCGTGCGTTTCTACACGTACACCCGTGAAGAAGAAAAACTCCTCCGCGAACTTGAGACCACCCTCATTTTCAAGGACCTTAAATCGCAGGGATAATGGAGGTTCACCGACTATTTAGAGGAAACCCTAAAATACCCCTTGTCCTTGTCCTTGTCGTTTTGGAACGTATACCAGAGGGGAAGGCCGTCTTTAACATAAAGACGGTCTGCTACCTAGCCGGGATTTACGTCGAGCCCCCGGCCCGCAACGGAGCACCCAGCCAGTGCCATAAGTGCCAACTTTATGGCCACGCCGCGAGATTCTGCCACGGCCAACCTAGGTGCGTAAAGTGCCTGGAAGATCACGGCACGTCTGCATGCACCCGCACCCGCAAAACCCTCGGTCCACCCAGTTGCGTTCTTTGTCAAGGGCTCCAAGGAGCGTAAAAGGGCCCGACCGTAGACCGTTTTTCAGTAGAGCCCCTATCTCAGCTCGTTTGCAGAGGCACACTGTTAAGGTCGCCCTAGGTCCCCCCGTGCAACTCATGCATGCACCGATTTACAGGCCCACACCGCCGCCAAAGGTCAACGCCTGGGATCCAGACATGACCAAGCCCCCCCCCCCCCCCCTCCCAAAGCCGCAATCTGCGCCCGCCGGTCCGCACCGGCCTCCCCAAGCCCGCGATAAAGTCCCAACCCCTCCGGGCCCGTGCCCACTCTCCCCAAGTCAGATCAAAATAACCTCTCCTCTCTCTACGCGAAAGCGGTTGACGTACTCGAAGTGGACGTACTCGCTGCTAAACTTCACTCGTGTAAAACCGAAGTGGACAAACTCCGCGCCCTAAATGAGCACAAAGTGCTCCTTACTACCCTCCGTAACCTCATTTAACCGAACCAATATGTATAGTACAGCGAAACGTATTAAACCCCACTTTGTAGCGTTAGCATTCTTTAACGCTGACTTGTCTTCTCTGTCCAAATCTCCGATTTTGTTGAGAAGGCCTAACCTGCTGCCTGCTTTGCTTCAGTATCGAGTACAGAGTATTCTCAAATAAAAAAAAACTTAATATCTTTAATGTACAGAATTGGACCTGTTATAGGCCCTGTCCGCACCGCGATATTTCACCGCGTGATTTTAATTCGCGCGAATTTTATTCCATGATCAGAATTAAATCATTCACATCATCAAGCACATTCTAACAGTATATAATTTTTTGGCATAAGTTAATTTTTGGCAGGGCAGGCGTATTTTTTTATCTTTTTAGTTAGTTTTATTTAATTGATACTACGGCGGCGGCAGCGTGACAGACCTATCAAAAGACCTTTGAATAGATTTTTCTACATAAAACATGAAGAAGCTTATAACTATATCAATGTCGTCATTATCTGGTAACTCATGTGCGGCCCCCGATAGTGCGGGAGAAGAAGCGCGCGACATCCTGCCAATAGCGCCGGTGCACGACTGAGCGAAACGCACGAATTTTATTTCGCAGTGCGGCCATAGCCAGACTACTTTATACTTTACAAAAAATTCACGCGGAAATAAAACCGCACCGCATCGCGTTCAATTTGCATCAAATCACAGATTTTTTTCCGCGCGGATTTTTAACCGCCAGTGCGGCTACGCCCTTATGATTCAATGTGTTACAGAATTGCGGAAAAAAAACCGCGTGGTGAAATATCGCTGTGCGGACAGGGCCTTACAGTTTTATTATAAGTATAGATTTTATGTATTTCTCCTTGTTCATGAGATATTAATTTTGACTTGTAATAGTGCTATTATTTTGCCTATTTACAATAAAATCTTTAACTTTGACCTTGAAACAGAATTCGCCTCCCGTGATGCACAACCTGCACCTTGACAGTACAGCAGGACAAAACTTTTGGAGCGTACATCGCCTTTATAGATTTCTAGGTTTCTAAGTTTGTTGGAACTTCTGACAAGTAATAATGGGTGGGCTCAATTTTGCCCACTAATATCAATTTTGTATCGTGAAGTTGAACCAGCGAGACAATGAGATAACCCGTTCGGTATTGTGTAAACTCTTCGGTGTGATGTAACCATCGGAGGTAGGGTTGTAGCAACGGAAAATAATTTATAACTTTGACTTTTATTTATTAGCTTTTGTCCGCAACTTCATCCGCGCGAACTGAAGTTAATTGCGAAAAAAAAGCAACTGAATGTTCTTCTTGGATATTGAAAACCAATGCACCAACGCTCTTGATCCTTTTTGACATACACGTTATTATTTCGTATCCATGACAACCGTTTCTAACAGCAATTAATAGTCATTTTCCAGTTTTCCCGTGAAAACTTACCATTTTCCGGGATTAAAAGTATTCTATGTTGGTCTCTATTCTGTACAGTACTTATTTACAAAGTTTCATGAATATCGGATCAGGCTTTTTGGCGTGAAAGCTCCCCAAACAAACAAACAGACGTTTCACTTTTAAATATTGGTGTGAGTAGGGAACAACCTAACTATCTGAGGGGCGGGACACGACTGACTCATTGATGTTACATATTGTGACACTATATGTGGGACACAGTACAGTATTTTGTGGTAAAAGAAGGAAATCAAACATTATAATTTTTAATATTATATCCGTGTTAGAACTATTTATCATAATTTTGGTATAGTTTTTTTTGTATGTAATGTATATGTAATGTAATGTAGGTATTTGTACTATTATTTATTCTGTGGTATTATTAGGAAAAGTTATGTAAGGTGTTATGTTATTATAATTATCAAGTGAACGTGTAGAATGACAATAATATGATTATCCGAGCAATCTACCAACTCTTTGCTCCAAGCTATAATTACGATACAAAACCCTTCCGGGAACCAAAATTGGTACAAAAAAATGACATGGGAACAAATATGCAATCTTGAATGCAATCTTCTTGGAGCAATTTACGATTATCAATAAAATTTATGTTTGTTTTCTTAAGAAGCGGATGCAGGATGCGGGCGCGCACTAAGTACCTCGCTACTCTGCACGTGTACGATGCACAAAGGCCGCCATGAATCACGGGATGTACTACAGACGATCTGGAGAGAAGTGAAGTAAGAGCCTAGTTGAATATGAATGAAGCGAATGCCGGATGCAGGCGCGCACTAAGTACCTCGCTACTCTGCACGTGTACGATGCACAAAGGCCGCCGTGAATCACGGCATGTACTACAGACGATCTGGAGAGAAGTGAAGTAAGAGCCTAGTTGAATATGAATGAAGCGGATGCCGGATGCAGGCGCGCACTAAGTACCTCGCTACTCTGCACGTGTACGATGCACAAAGGCCGCCATGAATCACGGGATGTACTACAGACGATCTGGAGAGAAGTGAAGTAAGAGCCTAGTTGAATATGAATGAAGCGAATGCCGGATGCAGGCGCGCACTAAGTACCTCGCTACTCTGCACGTGTACGATGCACAAAGGCCGCCGTGAATCACGGCATGTACTACAGACGATCTGGAGAGAAGTGAAGTAAGAGCCTAGTTGAATATGAATGAAGCGGATGCCGGATGCAGGCGCGCACTAAGTACCTCGCTACTCTGCACGTGTACGATGCACAAAGGCCGCCATGAATCACGGGATGTACTACAGACGATCTGGAGAGAAGTGAAGTAAGAGCCTAGTTGAATATGAATGAAGCGAATGCCGGATGCAGGCGCGCACTAAGTACCTCGCTACTCTGCACGTGTACGATGCACAAAGGCCGCCGTGAATCACGGCATGTACTACAGACGATCTGGAGAGAAGTGAAGTAAGAGCCTAGTTGAATATGAATGAAGCGGATGCCGGATGCAGGCGCGCACTAAGTACCTCGCTACTCTGCACGTGTACGATGCACAAAGGCCGCCGTGAATCACGGCATGTACTACAGACGATCTGGAAAGAAGTGAAGTAAGAGTTGAATATGAATGAAGCGGATGCAGGATGCAGGCGCGCACTAAGTAGCTCGCTACTCTGCACGTGTACGATGCACAAAGGCCGCCGTGAATCACGGGATGTACTACAGACGATCTGGAGAGAAGTGAAGTAAGAGCCTAGTTGAATATGAATGAAGCGGATGCCGGATGCAGGCGCGCACTAAGTACCTCGCTACTCTGCACGTGTACGATGCACAAAGGCCGCCGTGAATCACGGCATGTACTACAGACGATCTGGAAAGAAGTGAAGTAAGAGTTGAATATGAATGAAGCGGATGCAGGATGCAGGCGCGCACTAAGTAGCTCGCTACTCTGCACGTGTACGATGCACAAAGGCCGCCGTGAATCACGGGATGTACTACAGACGATCTGGAGAGAAGTGAAGTAAGAGTTGAATATGAATGAAGCGGATGCAGGATGCGGGCGCGCACTAAGTACCTCGCTACTCTGCACGTGTACGATGCACAAAGGCCGCCATGAATCACGGGATGTACTACAGACGATCTGGAGAGAAGTGAAGTAAGAGCCTAGTTGAATATGAATGAAGCGGATGCCGGATGCAGGCGCGCACTAAGTACCTCGCTACTCTGCACGTGTACGATGCACAAAGGCCGCCGTGAATCACGGCATGTACTACAGACGATCTGGAAAGAAGTGAAGTAAGAGTTGAATATGAATGAAGCGGATGCAGGATGCAGGCGCGCACTAAGTAGCTCGCTACTCTGCACGTGTACGATGCACAAAGGCCGCCGTGAATCACGGGATGTACTACAGACGATCTGGAGAGAAGTGAAGTAAGAGTTGAATATGAATGAAGCGGATGCAGGATGCGGGCGCGCACTAAGTACCTCGCTACTCTGCACGTGTACGATGCACAAAGGCCCCCGTGAATCACGGGATGTACTAAAGACGATTTGGAGAGAAGTGAAGTAAGAGTTGAATATGAATGAAGCGGATGCAGGATGCGGGCGCGCACTAAGTACTTCGCTACTCTGCACGTGTACGATGCACAAAGGCCGCCGTGAATCACGGGATGTACTAAAGACGATTTGGAGAGAAGTGAAGTAAGAGTTGAATATGAATGAAGCGGATGCCGGATGCGGGCGCGCACTAAGTACCTCGCTACTCTGCACGTGTGCGATGCACAAAGGCCAAGGAGTCACGGGATGTACTACACAATATGTTCAAACCGTATTTTCTTTTTGCAATACATTCAAGAAAATATACCACAGATAAACTAGCACAGCAAACGGCGACGCAGGGATCATCAAACGAATCATCAAACTTAATAACAATGTTTTAAATTAGAAACCAATTAACCGCATTGTAGGCCCACGCGCCCTCGCGGCACGCGCGGCGGTGGAGCGCACGGAAATAGCCTACCTTCATCCGTCAACCGTCAACGTGCTCACGTTCAGGAAAATAACGCCATTTTTATCGCCGAGAAATGCATAACGTGACGACGTGAGAACAGAAACCTGAATTATTTGTCCCCGAATCTTACGATCATTGTCAGCTTATTCCTGAAACTTTAAGCCGTGGATTGCTCCGATGTGTCACTATTATTATTTCGAAATAGTTCGAAGCCAGAAAGAAAAAAACTAAAAAGTAGAAAATTAATAATAGTTTAATAAAACTAAAAAACACGCTTTATATAGAAAACCAAACTAAAAAATAGAAAATAAATTTTAATAGTGTAAATAAGAACTTTTTTTCTTATTTACACTATTAAAATTTATATAGAAAATAAATTTTAATAGTGTAAATAAGAACTTTTTTTCTTATTTACACTATTAAAATTTATTTTCTATTTTTTAGTTTGGTTTTCTATATAAAGCGTGTTTTTTAGTTTTTTTAAACTATTATTAATTAATACATATTTTTTTATTTTTTTTTCGATTTATTGCATTGTCATCGGTAATTGACAGGTGTGCATATTTTGAATGAAATCTGACCGTTTAAAGTGGGTCAAAATAGCGTCCAAAGGAGTCGGTTACAAACATACAAACTAATATAAAGCGTATAAAAAAAACAATCTGTACTTATAATAAAAGTGTAACAAGTTAAATTGTGTCCATAGAATATACGAGTATTTAGTTTGTTTTTCTTGGAGGGTACTTACTGTGTATTCGATACTCAACCCAAAACCGTTTTTCACAAACAAGTTATGTTAAGATTGAAGAAATAAATAATATTGTTTTGGAGGGTACTCATAATTCAATACTGAAGCCAAAACTGTATTTTTTAAATTTTTGTCTTTTTGTATGTCTGTCCGTCTGTCTGTCTGTGTGTCTTGACTCATTACACCGAAACTAAGGAATGAATTCAAATGAAACTTGGTATGATTTGAGTTCATACTACGAGGTATGACATTGGATACATTTCATCCCAAAAAGTAAAAGGGTTCCCGCAGGACAGAGGTTGAAAATGATTTAAAAGAACAAGTATCACGCTGAAGCTACTGGATGGATTTTGATGTAACTTGGCACAGTCAAACTCATATAATGTGTTAAAATTGAGGATACATTTTACCTCGAAAAAAATAAAGGGTTTCAGCAGGACTCCTATCCTGCAGGATCCATTTATTTATCCAAGGAATCCAAAGTTATGTTAATATTGAAGTAATAAGTACGAGAGAGTCTGAACAAAGCAGATAATTATAAGAAATGGTAAAAGGTACTTAAAATAAGCTACTGAACAAGAACATTCTTAAAAATCGTGTCTGTCTGTTTGTTCGCGCATCACGTAAACACTACTGAACCGATTTCGATGCGGTCACTGCTGGATAGCTTAGGGTTTGACTTAAGAACTGGGATACTTCGTATCTCAATCTGCAGCCCGATTCCATAACTTGGCTTCAATCGAATTCTCAGTATCGCAACCACTAATGCCTTGCGATAGAGTCGAATTTGCTATGAAAAAAGTGATAATCCGATTGTAGCCAAGTTATGGAATTGGGCCACGGATAAGCAGAAGCCTAGTGATAATAATCTCTTTGACGGCTGAAGGAGTTTTGATCAAATACTGCTATTTTGGTATTTAGGTCTTGGAATAGCACATAGCACGCGCGTGCGAAGCCGTGGGTATAGCTGGTATAATAATAAAGTGATTAACGAGACAATTTGTGTCATTGTAAATAGAAGCGTGGGGTGCTCGATATTAATTTTTGTATATTTATTTATTTATTAATCAATTATTTATGTTACTTTTTCTATTTCGAATTACAGAGTTAGTGTAAGAATGTCGTAAAAAGCCGTACAAAGCACCCCACGCAATTTTTTACAATGACATTAATTTTCTCGTTAATCACTTTATTCTTATACTAGCTGTACCCGCGGCTTTACACGCGTGGCCATTAAGAACTCTATTACTATTCCAAGACCTGAAATACCAAAATACCAACATTTAAACATAAGTTTCTTCAGCCGTCATAAAGATGTTATCGATTGCTCGGCTCTTACTCATCGTATGGAAATAATATGTACACCAGTTTTTAAGTCAAATCCTAATCTATGCAACAATGAAAACCGCATCGCATTTGGTCTAGTAATTTTTACGTGATGCTTGAACAAACTAACAGACAAACAGACAGACACGAATTTAAAAAATGTTTTATTCTGTTTCAGTAGCATATTTTTAGTACCCTAGATCAGTTTTTTAAAAGTAAAGCGTTTCGAGCAGGGTGGCATACCTTATACTCAGAATTACCGAACGGTATTCGTTGAAGGTCATACGGTTATAGGTATACGCCCCTCACTCGAAATGCTCGCGCGGACGATGAAGTGGAGGCTATATATGACGACATTTCTAATGCCATACATGCCCCGAAAACACACTACACAGTGGTGATGGGAGACTTCAACGCACGGTTGGGTATGAGGAATGGCGATAAACTGAGAGTGGGGCAGATTGGATTTGAACAGCGAAACCAAAGGGGTCAGCGATTGGCCGACTTCATGGAGAAGGAGGGACTCTTTATGATGAACTCCTTTTTCAAGAAGTGCCCCTCGAGGAAATGGACGTGGCTGCGTGGTCATAATCACGAGATAGATTTCATTTTGACGACCAATCGGCATATATTCCATGATGTCTCTGTGATCAACAGGGTTAAGACCGGCAGTGATCACCACATGGTAAAAGGCTCATTGAATTTCAACGTAAAGCTGGAGAGGTCTCGTTTGATGGGATCTGCTCTTCGCCCAAGTCCTGCTCAAATCCAAAACCCCGAGAGCTTTCAGTTGGAGCTCCAAAATCGCTTCCAAATCCTTACCGAATGCGTTACAGTGGACGAACAAAACAACGGGCTGGTGGAAATTGTTCACGCGGTCGGGTCAGAGTTCTTTATGACCCCCCGCAAAAATAGAACACAGAATCTCTCTGAGCAAACACTCAAACTTATGGCAGAACGAGGCGAGATGAGGCTGCAGTCTTCAGAAGATATGTCGAGTTACAGCTTGCTTAATAAACAGATCTCCAAGTCAATGCGACACGATTTGCGTTCTTATAATATACTTGTATTACGAACGCAATAGAGCGCAACAAAGACTACAAGGTGTTCGCAAGAGATCTGTCTATTGGGCAAAGCCTGTTGACGAAGCTGAAAACCGACAGTGGCAGCATCGTTTCGTCGAAGCCAGAGATTTTGAGTGAGCTCGAGAAGTTCTATGGACAATTATACACCTCATCGCGTAGTCCTCTTAGCATGACTAGCAATGCAAGGGCCCGTTTGACCTGACATTATACCGAAGATATCCCGGACGTCAGCAGAAACGACGACGATGACGACGAGACCAGAATGACCCTCAAAAAGCTTAAGAGCAATAAGGCATCAGGGGAGGACGGAACAACGACAGAGCTAATGAAAGCGCGTGGAACACCGGTACCTAAAGTCCTTCAGAAGCTGTTTAACTCCGTCATCCTCGAGGGTACTACGCCAGAGGCATGACACAGGAGCGCAGTGGTTTAGTTCTTTAAGAAAGGTGATAAAACCCTCTTGAAGAATTATAGGCCCATTTTGCTGCTGAGCCACGTCTACGTCTGCTTTCGAGAGTAGTTACAAACCGTCTCGCTCGTAGGTTTGACGACTTTCAGTCTCCCGAACAAGCTGTATTCCGGAAAGGCTTTAGCACCGTAGACACACGCTCCAGCAGATTATACAGAAGACCAAATAGTATAATCGGCCACTATGTCTAGCGTTTGTGGACTACGAGAAATCCTTTGATTCAGTCGAGACCTGGGCAGTGCTACAGTCATTACAGCGGTGCCAGATTGATTACCAGTACATCGAAGTGTAGAAGTCTTTGTACAGCAAGGCCACCATGACAGTTCGTCTTCAGGATCAGTGCACGAATTCTATCCAGTTGCAGAAAGGGGTGAGACAGGGAGACGTTATTTCTCCGAAACTGATCACCTCTGCATTGGAAGATGTATTCAAGCTTCTGAACTGGAACGGATTTGGTGTTAACATCAATGGCGAATAAATCACTCACCTTCGATTTGCTGATGATATAGTCATCATGGCTGAAACCCTGGCAGACCTAAGCACAATGCTCAGTGACCTCAATATTATTTCCCAACAGGTGGGTCTTAAAATGAACATGGGCAAGACGAACATCATGTCAAATGCCCATGTCGTACCCATGCCGGTTTATGTTGGGAACGATATTATCGAAGCTGTTGATCACTATGTCTACTTGTGTCAGGCGATCCAACTGGGTAGATCCAACTTCGACAAAGAGGTCAACCGACGAATCCAACTCGGATGGGCAGCGTTCGGGAAATTACGTCATATCTTCTCGTCGTAGATACCGCAGAGCCTCAAGACGAAAGTTTATAATCAGTGCGTGTTGCCAGTGATGACATACGGCACTGAGACGTGGTCGCTAACTATTGGTCTCATACACAAGCTCAGAGTTGCGCAGCGCGCAATGGAGAGAGCTATGCTAGGTGTTTCACTACGTGATAGAATCCGAAATGAGGAAATCCGTAGAAGAACCAAGGTTACCGACTTAGCTCTCAGAGTTTGCAAGTTGAAATGGCAATGGGCAGGCCATATAATTCGCAGAACCGACAACCGTTGGGGAATAAAGGTTCCCGAATGGCGACAACGAACAAGCAAGCGAAGTGTGGGGAGACCCCCCACACAATGGACCGACGACATTCAGACGAATCTTCCATTGATTTTTATAAACTAAATATTACAATGCAATGTATGTTCAATCTAAGATAATAAATGATTCTATTCTATTCTAATCTATTCATTGTAGCCATCGCAGGAAGTCGGTGGATGGAGGTGGCACAAGATCGCTCGTCATGGCGCTCTTTGGGGGAGGCCTATGTTCAGCAGTGGACTTCTAAAGGCTGACATGATAATGATGATGATCTTCCTTTAACAGTTTTTTTAGGTATAAATGCCCTTCGCTTTGGGGCAGAATAATAAAAATATGTGGTTTATTACATTATTTTAATCATGCATATTAAACAGTACCGTGACATACCTACTGACTGACTGACTGACTGACTGACTGACAGACAACGCCCACCGAGGAATATTCCTTGAGTATCATAGAGGTGAACTACGGAAGTAACTATAAACCGTAAAACATGAATACCAACTCCAATTAAAATACTCCTATCCTGCGGAGACTCTTTAATATGCCGGTATGAAAAGTATTCAATGTCCTACCTCGTAGTATCAACTCAAATCATCCCAAGTTTCATTTCAATTCATTCAGTAGTTTTGGCGTGATGCGCGTCAAAGATACAGAGAGACAGACAACTTTGGCTTCAGTACGAATAAAAGAACAGCCTCCATAAAACAAATTTTACAAAATATCTACAATGTACAGAATTTTGACCCCTATACCGCAGGAACCCTTTACTTTTTTATTTTTTATTTTTAGCGTTTATTGTTTGTACGCGTCCGTAGGATTTAGCCCTCGATGTCCTACACGTGACCATCGGGTGGTGCCAAAAGAGCAACCGAATCACCTGGTGGTAGGCTTCGCCCGCCGGCTTTTTATTTTTACCACCCCCTGGTCAAATCTTGGTGCCAAATCGTGTTCCATCATTATGTTCAGGGAAGCCGTCTGGATGAGTATAGGATACATTTGTGCTGGAAGGGTGGACCGTGATCGGAATCATGTTTCTGCGTCGGAGGCCTTGCTTCGGACGGTAGCGGGATCCGAAGCACGGTGTTCTCTGCTGGCCGACCGCAAGTTGTAGGGGGCCCAAGTAGTAGTTTAGTCAGCTACGAAAGGCTGCCCCGCCGCTTCTGAAAAATACTGAAATGATTCATTGGGCCGGCTGGCGACCGGATGTGAGGAACTGTTGAAGTATTTCAGGGGGGTTCGGGCGTCCCCGCAGTCTCCGCACAAGACAAAAACACATTCAAAGACTACATTTATAAAATAACAACTGATGATAATACAACAACCGATCCAACTGACATTGCAAATGCATTTAATAATTATTTTGCTAATCATATTAAAAATAGTAGCAGTAAAATAAATGAATATAAAAAATCTAAATATTGTCAATTACTTTCAAGTGAATGTTCCTCAATGTTTTTGACGCCAATTACTCCTCAAGATGTTTTTAGGAAAATTCACAGTCTGAAAACCAAAAATAGTGTCGGATATGATAACATACACACAAAGGTAGTTAAACTTGTCAATGACATTGTCTGTTTTCCATTGTGTTTTGTGTTTAACATGTGTATAGAACACGGTGTATTCCCAGATCACCTTAAATCGTCTATAATTAAGCCTCTGTTTAAACAAGGTGATAAAGATATTATTACTAATTACCGGCCAGTTGCCTTAATTCCAATATTTTCAAAGGTTTTTGAAAAAAATATTTATGATGGGCTTTATAATTATTTAGAACATAACAATATATTGATAAATGAGCAAAAAGGATTTAGAAAGGGAAAATCAATTAATTTGGCTATATATGATTTCTTAAATACTGTGATGGAAAATGTAGACCGAAGGAATCCTGTCTGCGCCATATATATGGATATGTCCAAGGCGTTTGAATGTGTTGATCATGACATTTTGGCTTATAAACTGGAGCGGTATGGAGTCAGAGGCAATGTTCTACATTTAATTGTATCGTACCTATCCAATAGAAAACAGATTACGCAGATAGTTAGAATTAATACTAATAATAAAATTGAAGAAACATTTATGTCAGAACCACAGAATGTATTATACGGAGTGCCGCAAGGAAGCGTGTTAGGGCCATTACTTTTTCTTTGCTATATAAATGATCTTCCAAACTGTATCCAATGGTATTATTTGCTGACGATAGTACTGTGATTATTAAAAAAGAAGATACAGACTACAGAACTGAAATTATTGACACTGTAAAAGATATTATATATTGGTTAGAAATTAACAATCTGCAAATTAATTTGAATAAAACTAAAGTGATGCATTTTCAACAAAGAACCGCAAATTTGATTTTGGACATTAATTATTTAAATGAATCCATAAATGAAACTGAGACGACAAAATTCCTAGGATTACATATAGATAAGCAACTGACATGGAAACACCATATTAATAATTTAGTTAAAAGAATTAATAGTTTGACATATGCTTTGCATCATCTTTCAAAGATAGTCAACAGTGAAACTGCATTGACTGCATACCACGGAAGTGTTGCTTCTATATTAAGGTATGGGGTAATTTTTTGGGCCAATTCAACTAATAGACAGGACGTATTCTTAGCCCAAAAAAGGTGTGTTAGAGCAATAGCTCATATAAAGCCCACAGATAGTTGCCGATCACATTTCAGATCATTTAAAATATTGACGGTACCATGCATCTATATCTATGAGGTTGCGCTATTTGTGAAGAACAACCTCGGATATTTTCATTCTTTCAATGAAGCTTACAGGTTCAATATGAGAAACAAAGACAGACTCTGCTTAAGGCCGTTCAGTACATCGCTAATGCATAACAGTGTATTTTGTATGGCTCCGAAAATATATAATAAATTGCCAAAGAGCATAAAGCAATGTAATTTAATAAGCTTCAAACATAAATTAAAATTATTTCTTGTTGACAAATGTTATTATACGATTAATGATTTTCTTAATGATAATAATTTGAACTGTATTTAAATTAATTTAAATGATCAATGGTAAATATTATTTTGGAATTGGTATTTTATTTGGACTTGAATTTTATTTTATTGTAAGACATTTTAATTTAACCATATTGACATTTTATTTTTTATTGTATTCAATTTAATAATTTGCATGCCTAATGGTGAGAATGTATAAGGGAAATTGTATATTTAAAGTATTTAAACTAACATCTTCAACTGTTTTACCTACATTCTTACAAATAAAATGATTTGATTTGATTTGATTTGATTTGATTCGATTACCGAGTGTGGCAAGCGAGTTTTCATAAATCTTTGAATGCAGATTGGTTTATTTAAAAAAAAAAGGAATGTTTCCTTTGAGTAAAATTTGCTATCTCCAGTATTTAGAGTACTTTCCTCCTGGGTGAGGTTAAAAATTCCAACCTGTATATATGAGAAAAAGTAATGGTCCCAATATCGAGCCCTGCGGAACCCTACATCTTATTGAGCAAATTTCCCTTTGTTTTTTTTCTATCTTGACAACTTGGAATCTATTTGATAGGTAAGAACGAAACATTTTAGGTGCGGAGCCATGAATGCCAATACTTTTAGGTTTTTTGAGTAACAAATTATAACTGACAGTATAGAAGGCCTTTTTCATGTCAATGAATATCATCATCATCATCATCATCAGCCCGTGCTCCTCCACTGCTGGACATAGGCCTCTGCCAATGAACGCCACAGAGCCCGATCTTCGACTCCTCTCATCCGGTTTCTGCCGGCCGCCTTTCGCAGGCCGTCACTCCACCTGGCCGGTGGGCGTCCTACACTACGTTTCCCAAGACGTGGTCTCCACTCGAGGACACGTCTACCCCAGAGGTTGTCCATCCTTCGAGAAATGTGACCAGCCCATTGCCACTTCAGCTTGCTAATCCTTTGAGCTATGTCGATGACTTTGGTTCTGTGGCGGATTACTTCGTTTCTGATTTTATCCTTCAGAGAAACCCCGAGCATAGCTTTCTCCATAGCTCGCTGAAAGACTTTAAATTTGTGGACAAGCCCCACTGTTAGTGTCCATGTCTCAGCTTCGTATGTCATAACTGATAGGACGCACGCATAAAAGACTTTCGTCTTCAGGCACTGTGGAAAGTGAGTTGTTGTTGTGTGAATAGGTATCTACTAGGCTAGCGTGCTACACCTTCGACCACATCATCGCTTTCCATCAGGTGAGATCGTGGTCAAACAATTGCCTAGTCCGTAATAAAAAATAAAAATAAAATGTTTCGGGGTAATAAGATCGTTAAACATGATCTTCGTCTTGTCTAAGTTCATCCCGAGACCGATTTGTCGAGAAGCATGAGCCAGGCCGTTCACCATTCGCTTAAGTTCCTCCAGCGATTCCACCGTAAGGACTATATCATCGGCAAATCTTAAGTGTGAGATGTACTCGCCGTTTATATTTATGCCCTTTCCTTTCCAGTCCAGTGTCTTGAACATATCTTCCAAGGCGTTCGTGAACAGTTTCGGGGATATCAAATCCCCCTGTCTCACCCTGCGCAACTGGATATTTTTAGACTGCTGGTTCTGTACTTGAACACTCATAGTCGCGGCGTCATACAGACATGTCATCACTTCAATATACCGCCAGTCCACTTAGCATCGCTGCAGTGACTCCAAAACAGCCCAGGTCTCTACGGAATCAAAGGCCTTTTAATAGTCCACAAAAGCAAGACACAGGGGCTGATTATACTCTTCAGACTTCTGTATAATCTGCCTCACTGTGTGTATGTGGTTTATAGTACCAAATCCTCTACAAAACTCGGCCTGCTTCGGAGGCTTAAACTCGTCAAGTCTTCTTGCGAGACGATTTGTGATGACCCTCGAAAACAGCTTATAGACGTGGCTCAAGAGTGAGTTGGGGCGGTAGTTTTTCAGGAGGGGTTTTATCACCCTTTTGTGAAATAAAACTACTATACTCCTGTTCCACGCCTTTGGAGTTCTCCCAGTATTCAGAGTAGAGTTAAACAACTTCTGAAGCTCTCGAAGTACAGGTTTACCTCCTGCCTTCAAGAGCTCCGAAGTGACTCCGTGCTCACCTGGGGCTTTTCCATTTTTAAGCTGTCCGAGCGCCATCCCAATTTCATCTAGACAGATTTCTGGCAGGTCTTCCATGTAGTGGCGAGTAAGAGTGGCTCGGTATCTTCTGCAATAGGGCCGGGCTGTGAAGCATGCGACTCATACAATCGGCCATAGAAGTTTTCTATCTCAGCTAAGATCTCCGGCTTTGAAGTTACAGTTGGGCTACTTGAACTCCTAAGCTTTTCCAAATGCGAGCGCTTCAACTGCTGGGCGAACACTTTTGACCCCCGATTTTGCTCAATCTCCCTTTTTGATTTGTCGTGTGTTGGAGCATCGGAGGTCACATCGCACCAGTTTACTAATTTTACAATTGAGCGCTCGCTTTTCTGACGGCGTAGCTTGCGTAACGTTTCATCCGTTTTCCATAAGCCATAGAGTCTCAGCCGAGAGCTTGGACTTCGGGCCCGTACGTTGCAGCTTGCAAAAACTCACACCAACAAGTGGTGGGAGTCCTGAGGGAAGAGCCCTCAGGACTCCCACCACTTGTTGGAAACCTTTGTCTACGTCTTCTGTGGTTTCCAAAGCAGCGCATCGGTTTTGTAGGTGGAGCTGAAACTGCTCTGATCTCTGACTCCACATTGGTTTGAAGCAGGTTAGGACTGAGCGTAGACTTCATTATTCGACATCTTTCCAGCTTGTAGTTGATATTCAGAGAGCCTCGGACAAGTCGGTGATCGCTACCGGTATTAAACCTGCTAATCACTGAGACATCTCTGAATATGTGCTTCTTGTCTGTAATAATGAAATCAATCTCATTTTTTGTCTCGCCATCGGGACTTTGCCACGTCCACTTTCTTTGGGGCTGTTTCTTAAAGAAAGAGTTCATCATGTACAGTCCCTCTTTTTCCAAGAAATTGACGAGCATTTGCCCCCTGTGATTCCTACTTCCGTAACCGTGTGGACCTACCTTCGATTCACTGCAAGCCTGTACTCCCACTTTGGCGTTAAAGTTACCCATGACAATATGCCAAGAACAATTTGTTTTTTATCTTTGTTAGATTTTATTTTAGTCACTAGATCTATAGTTGCCAAAAGAGTATTTACTTTTTGAACGAAAACTGCATTGGCGTTCAAAAATGAAGATATTGAATTTATAATTGATAGATTCAGGCGTTACTTTGCGGAAATCCATATTTAAAATGAACAAAATAAAAATATGTAGCTTACTTCCACCAAAACTGTAAGTCAGACAAATGATAAATGGTAAAATTAACACAAGTAAAACCCCACGCTAAACAAAACCCTACCCCAGATTGAACTAATGAAAAATATAAATGAAAGAAAAGCTAAGGCCTGGAGGCCAGAAAAAACACTTATATACAAATAATATATATAAATATATATACACAATAAAAAACCCCCAAGCTAAACAAACCCTACCCAAATACAAGTATCGAAACACTTATATATTCATATACATATAATATAAAAACACAATAAAAAACATATACCTCGATCCAAATACCAAACGTCCGACATCAATACGACACGTGTTTCGCCCCTGCACGAGGCATCTTCGGCTGATGTTGACTCGTCGAATGCTGGACTGAGAGTGCCTAAGCAATGGTGACAAATTCCCTTATATAGGCCACGCGCCTGAGCTAGTGCGACTGCACTACTGCATCGCCGCGAACCTGTTTGAGCCAGAATGAATCGCTATGAATCCGCAAGGTCATGCCACTATTGCACCATATTTACGATTACGTCATCGCCGCCTGTTACTTGTGACGCATTTCCAGTGAAAATACGCAACAAAGGTGATGAAACTAAGTTGGTTTGGTCGTTCAACAATGTATACCTATTATTGCCATGTCTTAAAATTTCTAATTGTTCCAATACACACAAACGGAAACCCTTGTCACAAACATGTAAAACATTATACGTATTATCACTCCGCAGAGAGTGACCGGACTCAATTAAATGTTTAGCGAAATGGGACTGCTCTGGATGACTATTCCTATACGCGGCCTTATGTTCTTTAAACCTAGTTTCAAATTTGCGGCCAGTCTGACCCACATACACCCCGTTACACTCATCACAAACCAACTTGTAAACACCGGATTTTTTGTGGTTCTCCATCCGGTCTTTACCATTACAAAGATGACGCAGATTGATATTGGTTCGAAACGCTACATGAACGTTGTTTTTCCTAAGCAAGTTTGCGATTTTATCCGAAACTGGGCCCATGTATGACAAACTACCTACATATTTGTTGATTTTATCCCGTGGACCCGCAAAAAGTAATGATCGAACCCTATCTCTCAGTCCAGCATTCGACGAGTCAACATCACCCGAAGATGCCTCGAGCAGAGGTGAAACACGTGTCGTATTGATGTCAGACGTTTGGTATTTGGATCGAGGTATATGTTTTTATTGTGTTTTTATATTATATGTATATGAATATATAAGTGTTTCGATACTTGTATTTGGGTAGGGTTTGTTTAGCTTGGGGGTTTTTTATTGTGTATATATATTTATATATATTATTTGTATATAAGTGTTTTTTTCTGGCCTCCAGGCCTTAGCTTTTCTTTCATTTATATTTTTCATTAGTTCAATCTGGGGTAGGGTTTTGTTTAGCGTGGGGTTTTACTTGTGTTAATTTTACCATTTATCATTTGTCTGACTTACAGTTTTGGCGGAAGTAAGCTACATATTTTTATTTTGTTCATTTTAAATATTGAATTTAAATAATTTTCTAGGCGTATATGTATATTTTTTTCGAGAATTTTGGATAGCGTAGGCAAGACTGAGATCGGTCTATAATTTCCAGGGTCAGTTTCCTCCTTCTTTGTAAATTAGAATTACTTGAGATATCTGCAGTGTGTCGGGAAATTCTCCACCAAGCAATAATTTGTTAAAACATGTAGATAAGTAATTTTCAATTAATGTTCTTATTCATTTAATAGATTTCGTATTTACTTCGTATCTAATCTCCGTATCTTTTGTATCTAACCCAGTACTAGAATTAGTGGCAAGTTTTTTTATAATTATAATAATTTCATCAGTACTACATGGTTAATCATCATGGTTATCAGTACTTAATTCTGACTATTGTGTTGTACAAGGCAAGGCTTGTTCAAAATCGCCATGGAAAGTTTTTTGTATTTCATTTGCCAAAAGACGACCAATGTTCGCATTTTATTCATTTAACTTATCACACATATCTTTTGCGTCGGTTATTTGATTCGATTTGATTATTAGTTTTGAAGTAACACAGCTTTCTTTATTTATTTATTTCACAAAATCTACAGATCTTAAATACAATTAGTATAAAACTTATTGGTAGATCTTAAATCTAATAACGGAATTACATTATAATAATAAACTTAATATAGAGCAGAATGCGTTGGTAAAAATAATAATAATAATAATAATTGTCACATATGTTTAGTTAATAAAAGCAAGTAATATGAACAGCACTAATAATCATTATTGTACATTTATTTTTAAACGTACTAAATAATATAAAAAGTTCTGATTATGTCTATAACAAAGCTTTTGAAGCTTTGCTTTTTACCATTAAAAAGGTCTACTGAGATGAAATGTTTGTTGAAACTTTTTTGCGTCCGAGAGATGACTGAGTTTTTAAAATAATTAGTATGTGCGCGCGGGACGTGGAACAAAGGCGTGTGCCACGTGCGGGTCGTGGGTGCTCGCAGCTTCATGAACTTTTCCAATAGTTCAGTGCTTTTGATTGCGCCGTGGCAAAAATTGTGAAGAAATAACATTTCAAGAACAAACCGGTCTTTAAGTGGCAGGATGTTGTGAAATTCACAAGATTCCTCATAATCTGTATATTTATGATGTGAACGGTAATTTAAATGTTTCAGAAATTTTGATTGTATTTGTTCAATATCGTGTGTATATGTTATATACTGTGGGCTCCAAAGATTGCAGCAATATTCGAGAATGCTTCGAATTGCTTTCATTTTGTTATTTGGTAGATTAGGTTTTTGGTAGGATTTTGGTAGGTTCACTGGTATAGGTAGTTTCGAATTTAAGATTTTGCGCGACGTATTTTGAAAATATACCTCCACATAACGCAATAGCGTTATGTTTTGTGCTGTTGAAAATGCTATTGCAACACAGATAGATTTCTGTCAACAGTCTTCAGTGGCGACCCGACACAGCCATGTCGGGTCACTACTGAATGTCTGTATGTAAGTTTGATCGCGCATCAAGTAAAAACTATTGGATCGATTGCGATGCGGTTCACTGTTGGATAGCTTATGGTTTGAATTAAAAACTGGGATACTTGATATCTTAATCTGATGATTAGATGCCGAGCAATCGATAAAAAACTTTTTAACGGCTGAACAAATTTTGAACAATTGTAATATATTGTACTTTGTAGGTACTTTTGATCCTGGAATAACACGTATGAGTTACTTTTAAATGAAATAACCACGCGGGCAAAGCCGTGGGTACACTATTTATTATAATAAAGTCATTCTGAGAATCAGGTTGGTAAAGCGTCGAGTTTGCCCGGTGTGGCGGCACAAAGAGCGGTCGCGGGTGCGGGTGTAGCAGCTGCGGCCGGCAATGTGCATCAACTGGCCGGTGATAAAACATTTTATGGCAGCAACGAGCTGAATCTGGAATGCGTTGGTATAATCATCATCCAATCGAGACCAAAATCTTTGGATACCTACTACATTTTTCATTGATTTCAAATACTAAGTGAAAGTACTAAGTAGTAGTAGTACTAAGTGGAAGTTACAATGTTGTGTTTAGTTACTTTTCAGTTGCGGCCGGATGTCCGCTGAAATAGGAAACAAACATCCAACGTGTGTGAGTTTGTGTGTGTGCGGGCCCGGCTAGCTGCTGATGGCGCGCGGAACGGTCGGCATGTCGGTCGTTAGTCGCACATCTGGTGCGGTGCGTACTTTTTACTCCTTTTCGGCACATACATGTTTCAATTAAGTCGTACGGATGCGCCTGCCCCACTCCGGTTTTATTATTGAACTTACTTTACTTTTCTAGCTTGCGCCACCCGATGATGGACTGACTAGAAGATTGTATGACGGTAAATATTTATGGAGCAAAATTTTTTTTTACGGCTAGGGCCATATTTTGAATCCAGAGCAAACTGCACTCGGGTTTCTGTTTCTTAAATATAATACTGAACGTAACGAAGGATTCAATATACATCGCCGGAGGAAAAATAATTTTGCGTCCTAAATATTTTTAATAATGTTTTTTTTGTATCACTCTACTTTTCGTTCTCTATGAGAAAAGATAAAGATGATTTATTTGTGAAAACATGTGTTTAAATACAAATTTAACAATGATAATTATCAATATAAAAAGCAAGAAATTAAAGTCAATAAATGAAAAATTACACGTTTAAAAGACACAGAACAAATTCATACAAGGAATAATTTACTTTTAAAAATGTTGTCAATTACAGCTAGAAATAAAATGACAATAAAAAAAAAAATACATATCTAATTACAGTTTATCAGTCAAAAAGTCACTAATATGATAATAACATTTTTCTGTTAATATAATTTTCAACTTTTTTTTAAACATATTGGTATTTAAATCTTTAATAGCCCGTGGTATTTTATTACAAATGACGGGTGCCATACAGAAGACGCTTTTTCGCATAAGAGCGGTTTTAGCAGCACGCAAGCGAAGTTTGCTATTGTAGCGCCTGTTACGGGTCACAGTGTCACCTAATCGTAGTAATAAATTAGGCATAACAGTTTCAAGAATGTAGAGTGACGGTAACGTTAAAATTTTATGGTTTATAAAGAAAAACATGCAGCTATCGGTAGATTTGTTGAAGTTGAACAAAGCTCGAATACATATTTTAATTGCCTTGAAAGCTATATCTTTGTCTGTGGAGTTACCCTAGAATACTATACCATAGCGCAGCACCGATGCTACTAATCCATGATATGCAGTTAATAAAGCATCTGGATTGAGTTCTGAAGCTAGGTTGTATAAAGCATAAGCTGAGGAGCTCATCCTTTTACTCAAGTACTCAATGTGCATCTTCCAGTTCAATTTTTTGTCTATCATAATAACAAGAAATTTTGTGGAATCAACTTCATTTAGTAACTTGTCATCGTATTTAACATTAATGTCAGTAAAAGTTTGGGCCCGTTGGGCAAAATGCATAATAATAGTCTTATCTAAGTTAATTTTTAAATTATTTCTATTTAAGCATAATATTATTGATGTCAAAGATTGATTAATTTCATATTCATATACATCTTTATTTTTACATACTATAGTCACTGTGCTATTATCTGCAAAGATAGTCATGGAGTGGTCAATAGCTCTAGGCAGATCATTAATATACAAAATGAACAAAAAGAGATCCTAGTACGCTACCCTGAGGGATACCGTATATGGGCGAGCGTTCATCTGACAAGTAAATTTCCTCTTTTTTGTCTTAGTATTTATCTTCGTGATTTCTGTGTACTGTTTTCGGTTACTTATATATGAGTGAATAAGACTTAAGATGTTTTCTCAAATACCGTAAGCTTCTAGTTTCTGCAGTTACACGCTATGATTGACATAATCAAAAGCTTGCGTCATGTCACAGAAAATAGCACACACCGGAGTTCGCTTGTCCACGTTCTTCATTACCATATACAGAAAGTCATAAATGCCCATATTAATAGTCATGTTCTCTCGGAAACCCTTTTGTTCATCATTCAATATATGTCTCTTTATACGCTTTATATTAGCTTCACTTGTATGTTTGTTTGTATGTTTGTATGTTTGTAACCGACTCCTTTGGACGCTATTTTGACCCACTTTAAACGGTCAGATTTCATTCAAATTTTGCACACCTGTCAAAGACCGATGACAATAATTCGAAAAAAAAAAAAAAAGTTGAAAATAAATAATAGTTAAAAAAAAACTAAAAAACACGCTTTATATAGAAAACCAAACTAAAAATAGAAAATAAATTTTAATAGTGTAAATAAGAAAAAAAAGTTTTATTTAAAAAAAAAAGCGTGGCGTAAGCACCCCACTCCTCATATCTGTCAATGAAATATTTATAACTATTGACCCATGCACTCCACGATTTTCAATGTATGAGTTTAATGCCCTATACAAGTATTTTTCAAAAAAAATAGTCATTATAGGAATGAGTGATATTGGTCTATAGTTCGCCATGCATTCTTTACTATTCTTTTTAAATAATGTTTTTACTATAGATACTTTTAAAGCATCTGGATATACACCTGAACTGATACACATATTGATAAGGAAGCTTAGATGGGCACAGATAATTTCCGAACATACTTGATAACCCTCGCCGAGAGTCCGTCATTGCCTACACTGTTTGTGGGTTTTAAAGATTTAATTATGTTAAGAATGTCCATTGGTATACTAGGTGCAACAAAAATGGAATCTTTGCGATTTAATATTAGTGAATTTAAATTATTTTCTGAACACTGAATGGGTTGGATTTTTTCAACAAAAAAGTTATTGAATGAATTGGTTATGTCAACAGGGTCACTAACAATTGTACCATTCACAACAATACTGCTAATGGATTCTTTAGGTAAATTTGGTTTTGAATTATTTATTATATTCCAGGTTGCTCTTGATGTATTTGTTGAAGTTGAGATGAGTTATTTTTTTTGTGTAGTTTATGAAGTTTATCTTGTTCGTTAAATTTGGTTTCAATCTGTAGCGCTATAGCAACTGACGTTTCTTTTTGCTGCATAGTTTTATGTCTCGTGAAATACAATTAGGTTTTTTAGTTACATTAATAGTGGTAATTTTAAAAGGAAAATTATTCGAATTATATTCATTATTCGAATCATTGGTTTCATATAAATCAGAAAATGACAATTTTTCTAAGTCTCTAAATACATGCTTTTTTAACTGGAAATTTCTATATTTGATCTATGTGATTAGACAGGGCAAATTCAATAACTTCAGCTTTACACTTTTCTTTAAAATTTGTAGCGTGAGCTACTAATTTTATAATAAAAAATAATAATTAGAAAACAGATGAACAATAAAACCCTTTCTTTAAATAAAAGCTTAGCATAGCTGTGACTACAGGTCAAATCTCTAAACAGACAAGCCATTCTGTTGTTGTTTATTGTTAGAATCTATCAGATGACGACATTGAAATCGCACATAGTTGATTGAAACAGTACTATCGTTCGTATTTGGTAAATACCAACGAAAGCAGACGATCGGGTACATAGAATAGGTTATCGTACGTTGTTTACTTACATGATATAATCCTGTAAATCAGAGTTCCAAAAAACAGTAGTCATGTCCAGAGGTTATAAACACTTCGATAAATATAACACGTCCACGCATTACGGAACACAGCGAAGAGCACTCATTAGGTCAATTGATTGAAATAAATACAAAAGGAACAAGGAATAACTGGGAATCAGATAATAAATAAATAATTAATAAAGTACAATTGATAAACACGGAGACAAGTAGTGACCTCTACCGTAGGTTCTACTTATCTTTGCATCGATTAGCAATCAAAGCAAAAGGGCTCGTTCTGTTCGGCACGGTCCTGTAATGTCGGCAAATAGAAAATAAAATTAAACAAACCAATTAAATACAACGAATGTTAAATTTAAGAACGTAGATTTTTTCCAAAGCAAACCCATACAATATCATAATTTAATAGTGACAGTATATAGTTTAATGATAGTATAACAGTACCGAAGCTTGGAGACCGCGTTCCGTACCTTTCGTCTGGAAGTGAACGCATTATATGGACTATAGTTTATAACAATTCTTAGACGTCTCTTGACAGTTGTTTAGCTGTTGAAAATAGTTAAAGAACCAGTAAATAAACAAATTCAATTTCGATGGTGAGAAATCTTAAAAAATAAAAATAAAACCAAATAATCATTTTCAAAGCCCATGTGTAAGCGCTGATCGGTTTCTTGGTGGAACGAAATGTTATTCGGATAGATTTTGCTAACTGAGGAGCAAACTAGATCCGGCTAGACAAAAGAAACCGAGGAATGGAGACAAGAGGCGTGAAAGTTCTTTTCGTGCTGGAGAGCCCGGTAGCAGGACTGACAAGTCTTTTCCCTGCATATTATAAAACCCGTAAAAAAAGGTGAGAGCATTTTTCGGTATTTTGCATTGTCGGCACTAATGATTGCGATTGTGAAATCACTTTTATACATATTTCGAGACGCCATTTTAGCGAACTGAGAGCGGTGGCGTTTTCAAAGTCTTGAATTCTAAAGAAACGTTGGGTTTATTCATCCACAGCGGGTTTTTCCCCCGGGATTGAGATACAACGACGGAAATATTACCCCCCGGATTGAGACACCACACGACGGAGGTTTCTTCCCCCGGATTTAACTAGAAAGGCGCCGTGTCGCGATACGCCACGACGACATTATATCCAACGATTCCTGCCACGTTCTTGGAATGCGGTATCGTATTAGCATGTTTATGCATATATTTCATTAACCGGAGTGTTGAACTTTGGTTCCCCACCGACCTTCTGGACACCTGCAACTCCTGAGGGGTCTAGCCTGGCTACCTCTCACGCGAATCGGACATTGCTGAAACGTCGGATGGAGAATTACCTTCACTAACATAACGGCTAAATCTTATAGAAAAAGGTAAATAAGTAGACTGCACTGCCGGCCGGCAACTCATCACTTGTTTTGTTAGGGTAAATACTTAATTTTGACAGTTCTATATCGACCCTAGTTATAACAGGGTAATCCTAGATCTTAGTACTTCTTAGCTACTGAGTTGGATCTGCAGGCATGGGTTCTTTAGACTTTAAGTAAATAGGCAAAGTTAAACCAAAAATAGTAAATATTGTATTGGTGAATTTAAATTGCATGTTTTGTCTTCCACTATTATATGCTAGCTTGAATGGCCGTCCAACGTACCTACGGCACGGTTCCTTAGATTTTAAGTAAGTTAAACCAAGGATAATAAAAATTGTATTGGTGTATTTGAGTTGTATGTTTTATCTTCCACTATAGTACCCACTAGCTAGTACATTACCGAACGGTCTTGATCCAATAGTTCTTGAAGCTCGTTCCGGTCTAAGTTTATCCAGGTAATTTTATTAATTTCATAATAGTAACGAGTATTTTAAGTTTTGAGTGATTCCGAAGAAAGATATAGCGTCCTCACGTTTAAAGCGACCGGATAGGGTAAGAATCCCGACTCACCCCACTCTTGGTGTGACTCACCCCGTTTTATTTTTTATTCCCTTTATTCTCAAAATTACTTTTCATTGATTTAAGCGAATACCCTATCGGCGTTAGACACTGGACCAACTATCTCGGTGGTTGGCGAGTTTGGCCTAAAAACCAATTCATCACATCTTTCATCGGAATCTGTCAGCTCAGAGAAATTTACTATAAAACCGCATATATCGTTACAATATGACTAAAAACCATTTAAATATCTTTACAAATTATGCGCAAAATTGTCTAAACAAGTTTTGCTTTTAAGCCTGGTAGGCTACTTTAAAGCTAACTTAAGATTGAAATTTAATAATAGACATTCAAATTCTAACTTAACATTATTATTCTTGAGTATGTCAATATTAAAAGCACCTGCAATCAAAATTTGTTTACATTTTTTTCTACACAAGTCTTTTAATATTTTTTCTAATAATTCATAGCATAAATTTAAGTTTTTCATTTTTGGAACTCTGTACAGACATAACAATATTAAATTGGGTAAACTCTAAACCGCAGCATTCAACTACACCTGTTACAGACCGAGCTGCTACTTGCGGTAGGTCGCGCCATTGGTGTCCATTTTTAATTAAAATACAAGCTCCACCTCGTTTACTATCTTTTCTACAAAAACATGACATCAATCAGAAATTAGGGATCTCTAGGTGGTTTTCAAAACCTGAGATTATGAAATGTTCAGTAACACAGAGGATGTCAACATGAATGTCCTTTTCTGACAATTCATCCAAGCAGACATATAAAGCATCGGCTTTATTTAAAAGTCCCGCGATGTTCTGATGCATCACGTTTAAGTAATAATTATTAACGAAAAAACTGCGTTTTGATTTCCTGTACATGAGTATTTTCGTGAGTCGTCAGTGTTTTCAGGTTAGTATTAACATTATTGGTGTTAAAGTTCTGTATGTCTTTAATAAAAGAAAGAAGTCTCACAAAAATGTTGCGCAAACCAAAATTATTCAAATGGCCGGAATGCCTATAGAATGTATTATAATCATAAGCTATGTTTGCAAATGAGTCAAAAAAAAAAACATGCTTTTGTGTCTTAATGTCTTGACACAATAAATGATTAAAATTATTAGCTCGCCAATTGAGCGTAGTTAAACAGAATGCGACCACCGACGAAAAACGTATTTTGAGATACAGCCGTTTAAAGAGGTTTTCTCTGCTGTTTTATGTACAGTTCAGAATTGATTTAAATGTTATACTTATATGCTTATATGGACACTTCAGATGCTACGAAATGGGCTATTTATAACTAGAAAATTGATTAGTTTTGATAAACACTTCAGAGGCTACGAAATGGGCTATTTATAACTAGAAAATTGATTAGTTTTGTTAATAAACTTTTGAGTTAAACACGTAGTCGTTTTCTGCTTGTTGCAACAATTCATAATTTAGTTTTTTGCCTAACGCATCCATAGAAATGGTCTCCTTCAGCTTATTGAGGTCTGGACAACAACCGAGAGATATGCAAAACCAAATCAATGGTGTTATTCTGCAAATTGTAATAATCATATAAAATAAACCTAGAACGACTCAAAGAATTGTTATGCTCTCATGAGTTCTTTCCATAGCACCCTGTCCCTTGTGTGATGCTACACGAGATCAAAACAAGGACGAAATCTTATCAAGAAAAATATTATAATACGCCAAAAATATTTATGCAAAACTCGACCATTGCTGTGGTCGGCTTCTGCAAATAAAAAATGGGAACTATTCCAATATTAATAATATTTGCAGAAGCCAGACCAACTGCGATAGTCGGATTCTGCCTACCACAATTTCCTTTTTTAGGGATATTTTGCTAGACCATCGCAAAATGGTCGGCTTGGGTGATAATGGCATGTGGTCTTATTGGACAATTTAATATTTTGACCTCAGAATGTGCTTTGAAGAAACGTGACTTTGGAATACGTAAATAAAACCTTAAGTCATAGGCATAGTACTGATATTGCACGAGCTCTCGGCACCCAAAAAAAAAGTATTCGAGCTGTTTGTGGAGCAGCACCATTGGACTCATGTCGGCCACTTTTCAAACAACTGAAAATACTACCACTGCTATGTCAATATATTTACGACATATCATGTTTTGTTAGACAACACAGCTATATTTATACGAAGGCGAGTGACGTTTTTCCACGAAACACAAGGAACAGAGATAGATTGGTTGATAATTATGCCCATAGAACCGCACTATACAATAAAAGCAGTTATTCGATGTTTGTAAAAATATATAATAGATTATCGCAGCACATAAAGGTACTGCCTTTTGCTAAATTTAAATATGAATTTAGAGCCTGGTTGCTGGATCACAATTTTTACTGTCTTGATGACTACTTAGGTTCTCATTAGGCTTATTATTATTATTGTCATTGTAAATATAATTGGTATTGTTATTGCATGATGCATGTACCTATCAAATTATAATCTAAGTTACAATTTTTGCATGCCATTTAATTGGCGAAATGTGTCAGGTCTTTTCATTATAAAACATCAATTTATATTAACTCAAAAAAAAAAAGCAAATAAAATATATTCTATTCTATTTTTCTATTCTATTCTAACTCATTTTCTCAAAAAACAGGGTTGGTCGCTTTCTGCTTAACTATGCTCAATTATATATGTTAAAATTAATACCGTACTTATACATCGGCAAACAGATGATAATGTTAGTATGCTTTACCTCTCTGAGAGTCTTTCTGATGTCCAATATTAGTTGAGAGTAATTGTTGCTGATCTTGAACTCTTGTTCACCGACAAATATAATAAAGTAATCGCTCTTCGTAAAGTCCACAAGTTTTGCATTTATACCCTTCAGAAGATGATAAATATCTCCATCTGGTGTCAGATAGTGAAACACAGGTCATATTGTCTTCTAGTAGTCTCTTCAGCAATGGACAAGACCTTATTAAGTTTATTAATACTTAATATGCACAGTTTGTTTTGTTTGCTGTGTTGCTTTGTTGAGTCTGGGTTGACCTCATCATTGGGTTGTTGTGTGTGTGTATCTTAACCTGGGGTTGTAACAGGTTAACCTCATTCTGGGTGTCTTGTTCATTTTCTGTCGGTTTCTTAATTGCTGGGCTTTTTTTCATAGTAGTCGGACTAACTGATGGTACAACCTCAGTTACTTGTATTGGACTCTGATTTAGTCCGGGTACGACGGAACGTAATATTTTCTAGGAAATTCATGTTTCCGTATAGGTTTCTGCAATATAGTATATCTCTAGTCAAAATAACACAAGGGAAAAAAAGGTAATACAGCAGCTATATCTTTGAGAGACGCCAAACATCGCCTTGACACTTTTTTTGTGTTCTGGAGGCCGCCAAGCTGTTCACCGTGTTACCCCATTGCAAAATGCCAAAGCTCAGGTTCGATGAGACATACACATGATACGCTGTAAGTGCGGTTCTCCGTAAAGATACCTGTGTTAGTTTTTTCAGAGCATATACAAAACGACTAATTTTTTTACAGAGTTAAGCTATGCGAACTTTCCAATTTGCAATTCAATTAAATACTCAAATCTTATTACATCGACGAATTCTATTTTTGTGTCATTAAATGTAACGTCGATTGAGAGCTGGCGTTGTTAAAGAGAATTATTGTTTTGTCAAGATTAATCATTAAATTATAATTTTTCATCGCATTTATAGCATTAAAAAGAGCATAATTTATTTCACTTTCAAAACTTAATGGATTTGTACATTTTATTAGAATGGTTGAATCATCTGCAAACAAAGTAATTTTATGATCAGAACAAGAGGGCATGTACTAAATGAAAAGAAGTGGTCCCAAAATACTACCTTATGTTACCCCATATTCAACTGTTTTTGTAGCAGATCTTGCCTTACTCTGGTTTCGATTAGTATCTACATATGTAATCTCCGTATATTGTTGTCGGTTGCATAAATAACTTTAATTAAATCATGAGCAACACCATACTAAAACAATTTTCCGAGGAGAGTTTTATGGCATACAAAGTCCAAGGCCTTTGTCATATCCATAAAAATTGAAGCTATTGGTGTATTATTATTTAAGCACTCTGAAACTGTTTTCATAAGATCGTACATAGCAGTGTTAGTGTATTTATTTTTTGTAAAACCATGTTGCTCAATACGAAGTATGTTATTTTTTTCTAGAAAGATATACAATTTTCCATAAATCTTCATTGGTGTATGTATTTTTATTTAGTATGTTTATTTTAAGTCTATTGTAAACTGTTTGTGCCTTAATAAAATATAATACATAAAATAAAATAAATTAGTTACTCTTTCGAAGATTTTTGAAATGACTGGATTTAACGTATTGGACGATAATTCGTTCTTTACTCGTATATCTTTACTCGTATCTCGTGTTTTAAATAGCAGCTCAAACATTGTTCGTTTAAGTCTCTCAGTATAGGTTCCTGGATTTGATAGTTGCATAGAACGATTTTTAAGTATTGTGTTCGATATTTCACCATAACCAACACTAGACGTCTTTTTTAGATTATTAATTGTTTTACATACCTTATCGACTGAAATCGGAGATATGAATATTGAAATAAGTACTAAATTATGGAATAAACTATTTATATTATCTGGATTATTAGAATTATTTTGATTATGAAGTATTTTATCTCTTCCATAAATAACTTAATACTTAATATGTATAATTTAATATATCTGCTATGTCAGTTGGACCTTTTACAACTTTTTCATGAGGTCTTATTTGCTTGATAGTATTTATACATGAATTCTTTTCCCTTCGTTAAATATGCGCCAAGTGGCTTTTGTTTTATAAGTAGTATTATGTAATCTTTTAGTGTTATCTAATCTTTGTGAAAGTTTAATCACTTTTTTTAAAGTATTAGCTTAAGTTTTATATATATATAAATGTTGTTATCATTTTTATTTTGTAGATTTCTCCGATGGAGGTGTCTCTTAGAAATACTAGATTTTTTATCCCTTTTGTCAGCCAAGATGGTCAACGCTTTATGTTAATTTTAATTCTTCTTATAGGAAAACAGCGGTCGTAATATACCATTATTGTATTAATGAATTTATCATAGGCCAATTCACACCAGACTCTGTGTATATTTCAGCAAAGTTTATACCTTCCAAACAATTCACAAACGTTTTTACATTCCGTCGCAAAAGTCACGTTTCTCTATATACCATGAATTTCGTGAAAATATTTTCTTTGTGGGATATTGCAAACAAAGAGCTGAATGATCACAAAGACTTAAATGTTATACTTTACTGCGACATCCTCTTCCACTAAGAGCCATATTATCAAGACAGGTACCATTCTCTATAATCTAGTAACTTAATTAAATTTTAATTTCATATTATGACTTGTTGTTATCAAGTTGATGAAATAATTGCAAATTTTTAATTTTCCTTAATATCAATGTTGTAGTCTCCATATATTATTACCATTTTATTATTCAAATAACATAACTTATCTAACATTAATTCTAATTGTGTCATAAACATATCAATGTTGTTTGGGCTAGGCGTTCTATATAATATACAAACAATAATAATTTTATGAGATACAATATCAATCACACAACACTCAAAAGCTTATAACACTGAAAGATTTTTTATTTTCAAAAGTATCTTTAAGTATATTGATAATCTATTCCTCTGGGAACAAGAATGCATGAACCTCCTCTCTTTTTTTGCTTTCCGCGAGAATATTGCTGTAATTTTATAGTTTGTCAATTGAAAGTTGAGTTCGTGACTTTCTTGTATAAAGTGTTCAGTCAGGCAAACTACGTCTACTTCTTTTTTTTCCGATAGTTGTTTCAGAATAACTTCAAGTTCATCACCTTTTTTATCAAGACTGGCAATGTTGAAAGATGTTCAGATATTTCACCTCTTTAACTTCGAAAAAATTGCGCTTGTGCTAGATTTCTCATTGTGTTTAATGTAAATGTTGATCCGGGGGTTGAGATCCTAGTGTGAGCTTTATCTATTAAGGGAAAGTAGTATGGAATCGTTCTGTTTAGTATTTTGTTCTGGTAGTTTTTAAGAGATATTGAATAAGTAATTCTCAATATTTCTCTTAAAAGCCATCGTCCAATATTTTGTGCAATTTTTTTTTCCCATGTATGCTGTTCAGTTATATGTTAATTCCTAAAGTAAAATACCACTCAACCCATCTACAAAAATTACGGAAATTGAAAGAACTAACTATTAAGATCTATAACGAAAGTTGACATCAAATTTAACTAGATGGCGCTGAGATTCCTTAAAACACGCAAGTGTTTCATTCGTGAAAGTTAGGTGTGCGATCGGCTGATTCGTTGGTTGTTGTCCTTTGGGAATAAAGTTATTGTTGTATACAAAGTGGTTTCTTTTTGATCGGTAACTGTGTTGAGTGACAGCGGGAACATTGGTGCCGAAACCAGGGAGTGAATTGGAATTGCAATAGGAATTGCAAATCAGTGTAAAAGAACAGTGCTACTGTAAGGTAAAACAGTGAAATTAATTGGATTGTCCAAACAAACTGTGAGTAAGAAATTGACTACTTAAGTGAAAAGACTTAGAAAATTTGAGATCGCATTTGATTGCAGTGCTAAAACTTAAAAAAAATTGAACTTTTGCAAAAATCTTAAGTTTTCAAGTGAGAATTTATAACATTGTTGTTGAGTGTCAAAATAGTTCGGTTTTGTGATTTTCATTGACTTTGCCATTTATGTGCAATACCGGACTTCTGTTATTTTCCATTTCATACTATACAGGACTTGTAAAATATTTCATGTTATACTACACGGGACTTGTAAAATTTTTCGTTTTATACTACACCGGACTTCTGTTATTTTTCGTTTCATACTATAATGGACTTGTAAATTTTTTCAATTTATACTATACGGAACATTGACAAATTTGAAGTGGTGTACTAAAATATTTACTTTTTCGTTTCTACATTATAGGAAGCTAACTTTATCATGGAGTCTATTGCCGAGTTAGCAGCGGCTCAAGCAGATTTACTGGAAAAATTGATAAAAGCAGAGCGAAATTTTAGAAAAACGCCAAAAGATAGAATAAAGAAACAGCTGTTAGAAACTAGAATAGAAATAATAGAAGACTTGTGGAAAGAATTTAAAGAAGGAAACAAAGAAATAACATCAAAAGCTACGAAAGAACAAAAAGAGAAAGAAGATTATTTTACCAAAGATGTCTATGATCAGTTTCAAGAAATGTACGTGGTATATAAAAGTGCAATGAAAGAAGCTTGCTTAATAGCAACAATGTATTAGTAGTCCTGAGGAACAGACGAGGACAGTTGCTGCAAAGTCAGAGAGCTGTGAAATCATGTTACCGCGAATCCAACTGCCATCATTTAGCGGAAAATACTGCGAATGGCAGACCTTTTATGATATGTTTGTTTCTTTGGTGCATAAAAACGTGAATCTAGCACCAGTACAGAAATTACACTATCTGAAAAGCAGTTTAACAGGAGAACCGGAAGTATTAATTAGAAATTTCTCTACAACAGAAGCCAATTATACTGAAGCATGGGCGCAACTTGTAAAGCGTTATAATAACAAAAAAGACAACTGCCATAGCATAATGCAGATTTTGTTTTCGCAAAAAACGCTACAAATTGAGTCAGCTATAGCGTTGAAATTGCTATTGGACACCACCTCCTCGTGTTTAAAATCACTTAACAATATAGGAGTATGCACGAAATCATGGGATGCAATTATCGTGTACCTGGTGGTCTCAAAACTCGATCAAGAGTCGCACAAACAGTGGGAGTACAAAATAAGCTTAATGGGAGATGAGATACCCACATGGGCACAACTAATGGACTTCTTAGAATCCAGATTTAGAGGCCTAGAGATGATTGAAGGCAGTAGAACAGTATATAAGGCTTCTAGTCAGACTACGAAGCAGGCAGTAAAAACGAAGTCTTTTCATTCCTCAGTGCAAGAAGAGAAGAAACCCAATAATATGGTCTGTCCATGCTGCAATGGCCCACATCACATATGTCATTGCAAACAATTTGGCAACAAATCGGTTAAGGAGAGATACGACCTAGTACAGGACAAACGACTATGCTTCAATTGTCTAGGATCAGCACATTCAATTAAGAATTGCAGACAATCTATGAACTGCCGAAAGTGTGGCAGACGCCACCATTCATTGTTACATTTTACTAGAGAAGAAAAGAGACCCGCTACCACTAACACAACAACAACCACTAGTGATACAGATCGAAATCACCAAGGACCACCGAAGAATGCTGCACCAACCTCTTCAGATACACACATTGTGGCGAATTTTTCAAAGAACGAGCACATTCAAAGCTACAATGTTTTACTGGCAACAGCAGTTATCAAGGCGCAATCGAGGAACGGCAGCAAATACATCATCAGAGCTTTGTTGGATCAAGGCTCCCAAGCTTCATTTGTGACAGAAGCTACAGTGCAATTGCTAGGGCTTAAGCGTGAACCTATAAATGGCTGGGTGTCAGGTTTAGGTAATGGTCAAACAAAAATTAAACACATGGTTACACTTCGTGTCGAATCCAGCCACGACCCTAACAATTATATTCAAGTCAATGCGTATGTTTTGAGCACACTCACGTCATTACTTCCAACAAATACCATAACGTCACCGAAGTGGATGGCATTGAACGATATCCCATTAGCGGATCCGACATTTACTTCACCAGGCAAGATAGACATCCTGCTTGGAGCAGAAGTATACACCGACATTCTACTCAATGGAGTAATGAAGCATCCTCAAGGAAAACTACTAGCACAAAACACAATCCTTGGTTGGATCATATCAGGTAGAGTGTCGCAAGAGACTTCTTCGGCGAACGTGATCACTTTGCATGTACAAGCAAGAATCGATAATTTGTTGCAGCAATTTTGGGAAATCGAAAACGAACCTCCCTCAATCAAACGGAAAATTACTAACGATGAGCAGAAGTGTGAAGATTTATATGAATCAACCACTGTGAGAAGCACAGATGGCAGATATGTTGTTAAACTGCCATTCAGCACGGAGGATCCTGAATGTCAGTATGGTAAACATAGAGAAATAGCGATTAAAAGGCTCAACTATTTAGAAACAAAACTAGTAAAGAAACCAGAGCTATATGCTGAGTATAGGACGGTACTAGAAGAGTATAAAACATTGGATCACATGCAACCTGTAGTCCAGAACGATATTGACAACACTAATGCGGTGTACCTTCCCCACCACGCTGTCATTCGCAATGACAAATTAACCACAAAGGTTCGTGTAGTTTTTGACGGATCGTGCAAGGGAGTCAACAATGTTTCACTGAATGATAACCTCTTAGTGGGTCCTAAACTACAGCAAGATCTTCGACATTTGCTTATGAGATGGCGAAATCATAAGATATGTATCATAGCTGACTTGGTAAAGATGTATCGCCAGGTCCGGGTAGCCAAGGAAGACATAAATTACCAGAGGATCCTCTGGCGGTCATTCCCCGATCAACCACTGGAACATTATAACCTGTTGACGCTAACCTTTGGGACGGCTTGTGCGCCTTACTTAGCAGTCAAGACTATACAACGGTTGGCCGATGACGAGCAAGGTAAATATCCAGTGGCGGCAGAAATCACCAAAAGGGATTACTACATTGATGATCTCATGACAGGATGCCATACAGAGAGTGAAGCTGTTCAAATTTACGAAGAGATGAATAATCTCATGAATTCTGGAGGTTTCGAGCTTCAAAAATGGAGCAGCAATAATGAGAAGTTGATGCAGTACGTGGGAAAAGACAAGCATCAACCTAGCGAATCAATGCCTATAGAACCAGATAGGATGGTAAAGGTTTTGGGTATATCCTGGAACAAAACCACGGACAATTTTGAATATTCAATAAATTTGCCTGAAGTTACAAGGAAATTTACGAAACGACAAGTGTTATCCGACATAGCAAGACTTTATGACCCTTTGGGGTGGATCGCACCTGTGGTCGTGGTAGCAAAATTGTTCATCCAAACACTATGGAAATCAGGATTGGAATGGGATGAAGAGTTGACTGCAGAATTGTCAAATGAATGGATGAAATACAGAGATGAATTGAATCAAATCAAGATTTGTATTCCGAGATGGCTGTATGTTTCACCAGGCTGTAAGATAGAGCTGCATGCGTTTTCAGATGCCTCAAGATCCGCTTTTGCAGCTAATGTATATCTCCGGGTTATCGATGAAAACAACTGCGTAACTGTCAACTTAGTTACAGCAAAAACGAAAGTTGCTCCCATCGCAAAAGAAATGTCAATTCCTCGATTGGAACTATCTGGAGCAGCTTTGGCAGCTAAGCTACTGTCTGAAGTCTCAGAAGTATTGGGCATACCAAGAGAGAATACGTATGGCTGGACAGACTCTACAGTAGTTCTAGCATGGCTGAAAGGTCCAGCTTGTCGATGGACTACGTTTGTCAGTAACCGAGTGTCAGAGATTCTGACAATAATAGACTATGAGCAATGGGGACATGTCACTACACAAACGAATCCGGCAGACTGTGCTTCTCGTGGCTTAAAGCCAGTTGATCTTGCAGAGCACTCACTGTGGTGGCACGGACCTGCATGGCTAAAATAACTCTCTATAAAAAAGGAGCTGACCGAATTAACAGACACACACGAAGAAGAAAAAGTGAAGTCTTTATGTAGTTTACATCATCTCAATGAAGAACCTATATGGAATAAATTTTCTCCACTTGTCCGAATGTTGAAGGTTTTGTCGTACTGCAGAAGAATTTTGAATTTAAAAGTGCCGAGATCGGATCGAAAAAATTTAGAAACTTTTATCACAACTGAAGAAATGAAGCAGACGTTACAGAAGTGCATCGGAGAAGTTCAAAAATATGAGTTTGAAGATGATGTAAAGAGCGTAAGGACTCGAGGTTGTGTGCCCAAAAAGAGTGTGCTTCATGCTTTATGTCCCATCTTGGACCAAGATGGAATATTAAGAGTGGGAGGACGAATCGATTTATGTGAAGCGAGTTATGACAAGCGACATCCTATAATTGTGCCTAGTAAGAATCATCTTACTAAGTTATTAATTGCGGATGCTCACATCAAAACTATGCACGGGGGCCCACAACTTATGTTAAATCATCTGAGAAGCCAATATTGGATCTTACGAGCCCGAGAATTGGTCAAAAAGCATTATCGAGAATGTGTTACTTGCATAAGGCAAGCAAAGGCTAACAAAACACCATTCATGGGACAAATTCCAGCGGCCAGATTGAAACCCAGCAAACCGTTTAAATCAAGTGGGGTTGATTACGCGGGACCCATTAACATTCGGTTTTCGCCAGGTCGTGGAGCAAAAGCCTATAAGGGTTTATTTGTATGCATGGTTACCCATGCAATACATTTAGAAGCTGTGTCAGACTTAACTGCTAAAGGTTTCATCGCGGCATTTAAGCGTATGACGTCTAGACGCGGCCATTGTCAAGATCTGTACAGTGACAATGGTACAAACTTTACGGGTGGAGACAAATTGTTGCGTGACATGTTCAATAATGCCTTATCAGGAATCCCTAACGAAATCGCGCAACTACTAACTTTAGAATCAACAACTTGGCATTTTATACCTCCGCAAGCACCAAATTTTGGTGGTTTATGGGAGGCCGGGGTGCGTTCAGTTAAAACCCATTTGAGAAAAGTAATTGGCGAAAGTACGCTCACATACGAGGAATTGTCTACAGTATTGACACAGGTGGAAGCATGTGTCAACTCAAGACCGTTGACAAATTTTAGTGACAATATTAATGACCCCCTTCCTTTGACCCCCGGCCATTTTCTTGTAGGAGAACCATTGTTAAATGTCGCGGATGAACAATGTTCTAATACAGTTAATTTGTTAGATAGATGGAGATTAACGACTAAGATGGTAAATGATTTTTGGAATCGATGGAGTTCTGAGTATCTGGTTACGTTAAATAACAGATACAAATGGACGACTCAACAGACAGAACCTAAAATTGACGATATTGTTATCATAAAGGAACAAAACCTACCCCCAGCAAAGTGGTTGCTAGGTAAAATTGTTGAAACACATCCAGGCAAAGATAAAATTGTACGTGTAGTCACAATTCAAACGAAAAACGGCTTTTGTAAACGCCCATGTAGTAAACTGTGTTTCTTACCTCGAAAAAGTTGTGATGAATGCCAAGTATCGGCACAACCACTAGCTACATAGTATTATATTATTACCTTTCATATTTAATTGCTACATTTGAAAATGTACCTATGTAATTTTGACTATTGCAGACTGTTAAGACTATTGCAGTTCTACATTAGTAGGTAGAACCTTGTTTTTAGGCCCAAGTTGTCACGGTGGGCGGTACTTTATATTTTTTGTGTTTACTAATGCTAGTATAAAGAGACTGAAATATTGTTTGTAACCTTATTTGACGCTCATTTAAGTTTTTTTTGTAAGTAAAATTTAAGAACATAGTTCTTGGTGGGCGGTATGTTCAGTTATATGTTAATTCCTAAAGTAAAATACCACTCAACCCATCTACAAAAATTACGGAAATTGAAAGAACTAACTATTAAGATCTATAACGAAAGTTGACATCAAATTTAACTAGATGGCGCTGAGATTCCTTAAAACACGCAAGTGTTTCATTCGTGAAAGTTAGGTGTGCGATCGGCTGATTCGTTGGTTGTTGTCCTTTGGGAATAAAGTTATTGTTGTATACAAAGTGGTTTCTTTTTGATCGGTAACTGTGTTGAGTGACAGCGGGAACATATGCTATATCTGTATTCCATATCGAAAAACATTGCATTTCAAGTTGAAAGTTGTTAATGCTGTTGACATTTTTCCAATTTATAATCAAGTACTTTGCTTGCCACCACTATAATAACCTCCAAACTACAACACACACAGCAGTGTATCAGCAGAGGCGTATTTACCCTAGGGCCAAAAGGGTCGGCAGACGGCGGTCTTTAGGCGCCTTTCATAATCGTAATTCGTAAAGTATCTTTAATTTTATTGTATTTTGTCCTGACTTGCCAGAAATTTACTAAAATTAATATGTAAAAATTTCGTGCTCGTTCCGCTCGCGCTTATTTACTTGGAGTCATTATATTCATAAAGATAAAGATAATTTTATTAGTGTATTTTTTAATTTTACATGCGTTTGCAAATTATGCAAGGTGTTAAATATTAAAAAAAGAAAAAGTACTACATCTTTTGCCTAACGAGGCGTATAAATTAAAAAATACAAAATATAAATTAAAATGAAGCAAATAATAGTAAATATTGAAATTAATTTACAATATTAAATTTGAGAAAAAATAATACACAAGTCCAAGAAATTAATGTCAACCTGAAAATAACAATTATTAGTCAAGAATAAAATAATAATAATAATAATATAGGAAATTCATGTCAAAAATAAAATTACAATTTATCATTCAAATAGTCAACTGACTGATAATAGCACTTGTCTGTTAATAAATTTCGCATCTTTCTTTTAAACAGATTTGTATTTAAATCCTTAACAGCCCGTGGTAATTTATTATAAATGATAGGTGCCATACAGAAGACACTTTTCCGCATAAGAGCAGTTTTAGCAGCGCGCAGGCGAAGTTTGCTATCGTCTTGTCTGTTACGGGTTACAGTGTCAGCTATTCATTGAAACAAATCGGGATTTGTTATAACAAACATTATAACTTCCAGAATGTAAAGTGATGGTAACGTTAGTAGTTTGTACTTTTTGAAATAAGGCTTGCAGCTATCTATAGTTTTTATTTTAAACATAGCCCAAGAGGTGTATTACTCTTTTGGGCCTTAAATGCAATTTATTTATCTGTGGAATTACCCCAAAAGATAATGCCGTAGCGCATAACTGATGCTACTAGTCCATAGTAGGCGGTTAACAAAGCATCTGGGTTAATTTTTGGTGATAGTTTTACAGAGCATATCGTCACCTTAGGATATAAACCTGCTAATTCACTTGAAGGACATTTTACAGAACAGATAATAAACTTCATAGATTTTTCAAATTTTTGCTTTGAAAATAAACCCAAAGCGCAGTTGGTTTATTTTGTAATATTTTATTGTAAAAACTATATATATACAAAAAAACTGATACTACTATTTTAAAAGCGATTTAGTGACTTAGCAAGTTTTTGTAGATGTACTGAGTGTATTGCGATGGACAAGGCAGGGTTTTTGGAAAATTAAAAATAAATAATGTAGGAATGTGTATAGTTTATGTAATTAAGGAATGCACTTATTTATTTAAATAGACTTCAATGAACTAAAATAATCATATAGGCAACAATGCAACTCGACAAAATAATCTCTAACAATTCAAATACTAATTCAAGTAACTTTATCTGGGGTAATTCTTACACCATTAATGAGGTAGATAAGGTACGTTACTAGAAACATTAAAATAATTTTAATTGTAATTTTTCAGTCATGGGGTAAATTATATATAAATAGTAAGAACGGTAATCTTCAGGAAGTGATTTTTTTAAATAATGCAGACTTCAAATTTTCTGGCTTTAATATTTTTTCTACTTTCATGGAGATTTTGAAAATGAGTAAACGGCAAGGGAACGACGTTTGACGATTTTCTTTGCGGTATTGTTTGCCAGGGAATCTCAGTTTGAAATGTATTTCGCCACATGGGGTGTAGCGCAGGGCTCGTATGTCAGTCACTTTAGCGTCACCTCTGCCACGACCAGGACAAATGGTTTTGTAGAACTGAACCTTGTTAATTTTTTTTTAAAACTGATGGCTGAGGTTACGTCATAAGGCTTTGGTTTCTTTCTAGCTGACCTGCAGACTCCAACGTAATCTGCTGGAACATTGATATCTTTGTTTTTAAGTGCTCGTTCGATAGAAGAGTGCATACTATCAGCCTCCATTTGAGTATGGCCAACATCGAGAAATTTTTGTACTATGATTATATTGTGGTTCATCGCCATGGACAACAAAGCATTAGGACATAACACAATTTCTGTTTTGATAGGTGCACCCATCACTGAAAAATTATTCTTCTGCTGACATGCTTTGTGTTAAAACCTTTTTTTCAATTAAGTTTACCCATATACTTGCAAACTCTTCTGTATTTAATCCTCCTTCAGTTTCACTAAACGATGGATGGATTTTGTTTTTTTCGTTCCATAAAAAACAAAATCCATCTTTGTTATTTAAATTATAGAATGTAAAATTATGTACCCGCAGCTTTGTTCTGTAATATAAACTACTTATTTTTGACTTTGGTGCCATCAGAACTGCTTGCATATCAACTGTGAATACAATTTTTCCTTCATTCTTGTCTCTGTCCTTTTCTGTTCTAGCTTCTTCTTTTTTCTGCTGATGTTCTGAATATTCTTCTGCCGATAAGTTGCCCACTTTGAAAAAAGCGCATTTCTCGCATTGGTCCCTTTTCGGGAAATGTAAACTAAGATTGTTCGCGTTGAATGCTTCGTAAAAAGTCGCTATAGATAGAGGCCGTACATCACGATTTTGACACCAGTCATTTTCATAGAATCTGTAAAGAGATTGTTTGTTGTCCATTCTGGTAATAAATATTTTTTCTGGGTTTTGGTGCGACAGTAGTGTGATTCCATTATAGGCAAACAATTGAAAAAACTATCCATTTCTTGGCGTTCTTTGGCAAAAGGCTTAGATGAAGAAACCTCAGTTTCGTTCTCGTTCATTCGACGTCGGGTTGTGGTGGCATTACTTGGTTTTGTGACATTTAATTGCTTGTTTTTCCAACTAAATACAGTCCATCTGCCAATACTGTTATGTTTGTAGGGTAGCCTAGCTACATATATCTAATCTATGGGTAGGATTAGTCTTGCAATAAATAGTTAAATAATAAATAGCCCGTACGCACGTCTTTTATTTAGCAGTGGCGTACGAGGTTAAAATCGTAGTAATTGTCTCGTGTTTTTGGACTAATAATAATCAGTTAAAATGTCAATCGGTCAAATGCGTGAATTTGTGATTAAAACTGGAAATTGGTCGAGTTATGTGGAGAGGATTGAAATGTACTTTCTAGTTAACAAAGTGACAACTGAACTAAAAGTAGCTACTTTGATTTCGTTAATGGTTGAAGAAGCTTACGAGTTACTTTCAACATTAGCCAGCCCGGTGAAACCATCACAATTAACGTATGACAGAGCCGTGGAGCTAATGGGTGCGCATCTGCAGCCAAAACCCTCAGTGTTGGCGGAAAGGTATAAATTCCGCCAACGTCGACAACTCAACGAGTCAATCGCTGAATACGTATCAGAGTTAAAAAAGTTGTCAAAATACTGTAAATCGGGAACGTCGTTGAACGAAAATCTCCGCGACCAGCTAGTTTGTGGCCTGAAATACGGCAAAGATTATTTACCGAAGAGAATTTAGAGTACAAGCGTGCCGTCACTTTGGCACTATCGTTGGAAGCTGCTGAGAGGGACGCGCTTGCGGTGGAGCGTGGCAGTACGGAACTAGCACAGGGAGTACATAAGCTCAACCTCGGTGAATGTTCAAAATGCGGAGATAGGAGACATCAAGCTATGGATTGCTGGTACAAAGATTACGTGTGCAGTGGGTGTCATGAAATTGGTCACTTGAGAAGAATGTGCCCAAAAAAGGAATCCAAAGGCCCGGTGTACAATCAGACGAAAAGGTCCGGATCAGCATCACGCGGAGGTCGCGGGACCAGCCACGGAGCGGGCGGCCGAGGCAGCAAAGCAGGGCGCGGACAGCGCGGTGCGGGACGCGGGAACCAATGGGCTCCGTTGCACTTGATAGACGAGCAGCTTGAGCAAGACGGCAATAACGTAAACAATGACGAGAATGAGTATGAATATGAAGAGGCCGGAGACGAGCCTGTATACCAGATGTCATTAAGCAATTATAGACCGGTGTGTATATCAGTTAAGGTTAAAAATTGTTTGCTCACTATGGAGATGGATACAGGATCCGCCTTATCTTGCATTAGTAAGAATGTTTATGATAAATTGTTTAGCAGCTTCAACTTAAAACCATGGTGTTTAAATTTAAAGTTTTATGAGGGCTCAACGATTCAGCCTTTAGGGTTCATAGAAACTGTCGTTGAGTACAAAGGTGTTGTTAAAACCTTAAACTTGTATGTTATTGATAAGGGAACAACAAATTTGTTGGGGCGGCAATGATTATCCGAGCTGAATATACCTATAAAAATTTCAAAAACTAACTTGCAAAACAACTACTTAGCTGGCAATTATAATGAATCGGACAATAGTGCGATAATTCACGATATTGTTTCTAGGCATAAATCCCTGTTTGACGGCACATTGGGTAAATATACGGGTGGCACGGCCGAGCTATGCGTGCGTGAGGGCGCGGTGCCCATCTTCTGCCGCGCGCGGCCGCTGCCGTACGCTCTGCGCGAGCGCGTTGACAACGAGCTCGACGCTATGCTGCTCGCCGGCGTCATCGAGCCGGTGGACCACTCCGACTGGGCCACGCCACTGGTCGTTGTGCGCAAAGCCGACGGCGGCTTGCGATTATGTGCCGACTATAAGGTAACACTTAATTGAGTGCTAGAGGTCGACAGATTTCCGGTTCCAAAAATGGAGGACTTATTCAGTAATCTCAGCGGGAACGTATTCTTTACAAAGTTAGATTTATCTCATGCCTATGCGCAGGTTATTTTATCAGAGGGTTCCAGAGAGTATACGGTAATCAATACACACAGGGGATTATTTAAATATTCTCGCCTAGTTTACGGTTTATCATCCAGCCCGGGGATATTTCAAAAATTAATGGTAAACATGTTTAAAAACGTCCCAAATGTGGTTATATTTTATGATGATATTTAAATTAAAAATAAAGATCTGGGAAGTCATTTAAAGTCAATTAAAGAGGTGTTACAAATTTTGGAAAACAATGGGTTGAAAATTAAAAAAAGCAAATGCGAGTTTTTGGCGAAAGAGGTCAGATATTTGGGATTTATAATTAATAAAAATAGCGTTCGAGTGGACCCCAACAAAGTGAAGGCCATTGCAACCATGCCTCACCCAAATAGCTTCACTGAATTAAAATCTTTCATTGGAATGGTAATTTTTTATGTGAAGTTCATACAAAATTTGAGCGCATATTTATCACCTCTATATGATCTCTTAAAAAAAGGTAGACATTGGGCGTGGGGACCTGAACAAAAATCTGCTTTTATTCAAGTAAAGAGATTTTTGTGTAGTACAAAAGCACTTGTACATTTTGATATGGGATGTGAGTCAGTGCTGACCGTGGATGCGAGCGCGCGCGGGCTAGGCGCCGTGCTAGCACAGCGAGTGCCTGGCGCCGACGAGGAACGGGTCGTCGCGTACGCCTCGCGCTTGCTCACGGCTCACGAGTTACACTATAGCCAGATTCACAAGGAGTCTTTGGCAATTGTTTTCGCTATTGATAAATTCCATCAATATTTATTCGGTAGGAAGTTCTTACTTCGTACCGATCATAAACCCCTCGTGAGCATTTTCGGGCCAAACATAGGTATTCCTAGCGCGGCAGCGAGTCGTCTGCAACGTTGGGCGATTAAATTATCAGCTTATGATTTTGAGATCAAATTTCACGTATTTAATATAAGCTATATATATATTTTATATAAGCTGATAACAGATAAAACAGATTTAACAGATAAAAATACGGCTGTTAATTGAGTCACAAAAGAATGAAGTAGCATCTGAGGAGGAAGACTTACCTGAGCAAACATATTTGCATTTCTCTACAGAAGCTCTGTTACTAGATTACAGTGTAGTAAAAAAAAGAAACCAACGGTGATCCAATTTTAAGTTGCGTTTTAAGATATATAAGGGCCGGTTGACCAGCAGTCATGGAGTTTAAAGAATTAAAACCTTTTCATAATAGAAAAAACTAATTATACAACGAACTGGGATGTATCATGTGGGGTCACCGTGTAGTCGTACCATATTCATGCAGGAAAAAAGTAATTTCGGAGCTTCACGATACGGATTTCGGATTTCCATATGCGGTTCGCCGCATATGGGAATTGTTAAAACAAAATCACTAGCCCGTAGTTACGTGTGGTGGCCGGGGATCGACGAAGCACTGGAGGCGGAGTGCCGCGTGTGTGCCGCTGTGGCTGACGCGCCACCCGCGCACACGCTTCGCTCGTGGCCCTGGCTGTCACGTCCCTGGTCCAGGCTACATTTAGATTTTTTGGGGCCTATAGGTAGGTTAACTTATTTAATTGTGGTAGATTCATGTTCTAAATGGATAGAAGCTATCAAGATGCAAAAAACTACAGCACAGGCGGTTATATCGGTACTACGCGACTTGTGGTCTAAGTTTGGCCTGCCAAAACAGACTGTCAGTGACAATGGACCTCCATACTCGAGTTCAGAGTTCCAAAATTTCTTGGGTCATAACGGCATAGAACATATCTTCTCAGCTCCCTATCATCCCGCATCGAACGGAGCGGCCGAGAATGCAGTTAAAATCTGTAAGCGCGTTATCAAAAAGGCATTTAAACAAAACCTGGATACAGATACAGCTTTGTGTAGATTTTTGCTAGCATACAGAAATACAGAACATGCGACTACCGGCGAAAGTCCAGCCAATATATTACAGGGTTGTAAACTCCGTATGAGGCTGGATAATCTAAAACCTTCAAGGGAATCCCAAGTCGCCGCGCGCCAAGAGCGTAGCGAGCGGTACGCGGGTGGGTCGCAGCGCCAGCTCAATTCGGGAGATCCGGTCTGGTATCGTGATTATAGGGGCTCGGATAAATGGGTAGCAGGTACGATTTTAAAACAGATAGGAAGTTGGAATTACTGTGTAAGGTCTTGTATTGGAACCGAAATTCACAAGCACATTGATCAACTGAGACAAAGGGTTACAAAAAAAATTGATAGACTAAAAGACTATACTTTTTTTTGTAGTCTTAAGTCATTGGTAAATCAGTCTTTATATTTTGAAAAGGTAGCGTATTATAAATATAACATTAATAATAAAATAAATTACCCTAAGATACTTTGGAAAAATTTAAAATCAACACTATTGCCTTCAAATAAACGCTATGAGCTTCCATCGCATTATCGAGATCCAGATGCAATAAACAACCATTTTTTGAATGTCCCGGGTAAAACGGAGGTAACGTTATCGCAGCTCACTTATTTTGAGTTCATTCAATTTAATAGTAACGTCGTTTTCATTATAAAAGCTACTAGTTCTAATAACATTTTTAAAATAATCAAAGATCTTAAGTCTAATGCGGAAGGCTTTGATCATATATCACTGCATATGTTATTGATGACCTTGCTTCATGCTTTAGAGGCTTTGACTGCGATAGTGAACACCTCAATTGCCACTTCAATATTTCCAGATCAATGGAAAATAGCAATAGTTCGTCCTTTGCCTAAGATTAACAACCCAATACTTGTTAAAGACCTCAGGCCCATTAGTATTCTTCCGTGCATTTCTAAAATTGTAGAGAAAGTCGTTTGCAAGCAATTAACAGAATTCATTGAGAACAATAAAATTCTCCCCGAGGTCCAGTCTGGATTCAGGAAGGGTAAAAGTACGTCTACTGCTTTGTTGGACGTCACCGATAATATCTTGGCATATCAGGATGAGGGTGTGTGCACATTGTTAGTGTTGTTAGACTTTTCCCTTTCTTTCGACGCTATTAACACCGCGCTACTTCTTTCTAAGCTTAGTTTTTATGGGTTCGACTCCGCTGCGCTTAAGTGGTTTGATAGCTATCTTTCTAACCGTCACCAGTACGTAGAAATTCATGTAAATTTAGGTGTGTCACTATCCTTTTCCCTCACAGCCGTAAAGAGAGGCGTTCCTCAAGGTTCAATTCTAGGCCCAATTCTTTTCATTTTATACAGTGCCGATATCATCAAATGCTTACAAAAATTTAAATATCACATTTACGCAGATGATATACAGGTGTATATACCTTTTCATCCAAAGGACATTGATGGTGCCATACATGATCTTAACGAAGACCTGCATAGGCTGGCCACGTGGTCTGAAAATAACTGCCTTTTGCTCAATCCTAATAAAACAAAATTTATGATTTTGGGTAGTAAACATCAGTTAGCTTCATTATCAACGAACGTTAACTTATCACTGATGATGATGGGTGATGGGTGAAAAAAAATTAGATCGGATCTATGAGGCGCGTAGCCTGGGTTTGAATGTTGATGCTGAACTAAGGTTCGAAAATCATATAGCTGAATCCGTCCAAAATTGTTTCTATAGGCTTAAGACAATATACAAGCTAAGACCATACCTCTCTGAAGAACTTCGCATACAACTTGTCGAACCCCTCGTGCTGTCCAAGTTGAATTATGCTGACACAGTGTATGGTCCCCGTCTGCTCTCGCGTACTGAGCGTTTAATTCAGCGTGTACAGAACGCCTGTGCGAGATTTTGTTGTTCAATACCACCGCGAAGTCACGTTACTCCTTTTTTAAATTGGCATTACATTTTGAAAATGAAATCTCGTCGCAAGTTTCACCTGGCATGCCTGATTTTTGGTGTCGTAAGTTACCAGGATCCCTCATATTTGTACGACAAGATAAAGTGGTTATCTGATAGCAAGAAATATTCTAGTAGGTATGGATCTCAACAGTTGTCAAAACCGCGGCACCGTACTACGTCTTTCAAAGGTTGCTTCCGCTATGCTGCGACAAAGTGTTGGATAATCTGCCGCCACCAATCCGGGGGCTAAGAAATTCATACTCTTTTAGGCGTAAACTCAGGCAATATTTAATTGATGAGCAGAGGCAGCATGGCAATATTAATATAGACATATCGTTTTTGTGATATATATATACTTATTATTATTATTATTTTTCCTTGAAATTCATTTCTTCTCACTTATTAGTTGCACGTAATAGTAGAGGTTATTTCGCTACCCACGTGCATGGTATTTTTAATAGTCAGCGGTACTCTTACGCAATTTTGACGACACTTTTTTCGTCAGTTATTTGACACCATTCAGAGACTACATTATTTTATTACTTTGTCGTTGCTATATTTTATATATACTTTTTTATTTATTTATTTATCTATGTTTATTTAAATTACTTATATGTAATTATTATTATTATTATATATATTATATATATATATATATATATTTATAAATGTATTCATATTTAATTTCATTTTTTATATTCTTATGTTTATTTTTCCCGCTCCCTCTGGGCTTTAGCTGAAAACCAGCGCTACGTGCCTTCGGCAAACAGCATAATGCTGAGTTAAGGCCCATTCATCACCACTTTAATTATCTACTTTTACCTTTTCTTTTTTTTCCTTTTCTATTGTTCCTACTTAATTTTTCTAATTATTTGTATATTTAATTTTTGTGTGTGTTGAATAAATGTATTTTCTTTCTTTCTTTCTTTCTTTCAAAAGAAGGCCTCGACCAGGTTGCGCAAAAGTTAGAAATAAATAGGCAATCACGGAAATCTTTATCATTTCCCATGACCGAGTGGCGAAGAACCAGAAAAGGATGTAGGCAGTTCGGGAAGGGGTAGTGTAGAGAGTGGTACGTCACCCAAAACCACCGCGCCATCGACAACGGTGTCGCAGGATGGTGCTGCGTCTGTACCCTCTAGTCCTTCGTGGAGACCCAATGTGTCGGCGGACAAGGGAATGTGTGCTTATGGTAATAAACCCGAATTTTGTCACCCTTTAAGAGAACGTAAGCCACCAGTTCGATTAGATTTGAGGAAATAGATTAAGAATGTCTATTACAATAATAATAATTAAAAGTTAGTATTCTAATTAAGCTTATGTAAAAAAATAGTTCTGTATTAAAGTAAGTAAACCTTGTAAGTAATTCTGCAATGTATAGTTGCCTAATTGGGTGGTAACCTATTAGTAAATAAGGGTGGAGGTGTTATGTTTGTAGGGTAGCCTAGCTACATATATCTCTAATCTGTGGGTAGGATTAGTCTTGCAATAAATGGTTGCCCGTACGCACGTCTTTTATTTAACAAATACCAAGAGTGTTGAGAAACATGCTCCTGCAGACTTTGACTCATCTTGTTTTTTTAAATAATATACTAGGGATTGACTTCTTCTAGATTCTTTATTTTCTTTTCTTCCTCGCGGTCTTTTAATTGGCTATGATGTCACAAGACTATCGACGTATTTTTTTTCTCTTGCCAACTCATGCTCTAAAATCCTTTGAATATATATTTCCTATCTTCCTCTGTAAAGCTTGAACACTTAATAGTCCCATGTTTAGTTTGTTTACACATACATCTTTGTTTCATTATTCTTGGTTCTTTGGGAATTTCATAACTCTATATTTCTTCCTTCTTTCTGCCGTAATATTTATGTCCAGATTCTCTTAACTTTCTATTTTTTTCTGCAAACCAATTAGACTTTTGTATTTGTGCTCTTTTCTTTCGTTTTTTACTTTTTTCTGGATAATCGCTATCAGGCACAGAGTCAGAATATATATCATAAGGAACTAATCTTTCTTGGTTGCTTTCATCTGTTATTGTGTCTGCTATGTTATTTGCATCATCTTGGATATGGTTTTCTTGTGAATCTATATTTTGAATGTCAATTTCAGGATTGAAGTCTTGAATGTTACTCTGAGCGAATGATAAATTTGGAGAAATCGATACCGTATTGTCATTACTGACTTTGACACTATTGATTGCTTTGTCCGTCACTTCATGGCCAGTAACTGATGTGGACGGTGTGATGCTACTAAAGTTAGTTGTCTCAAGTAAGGTAAGTTCAGTAATTTCAATTACGATAGGTTCTTCTGTTGCATTGGGTATAAGACGGATTTCACTATTTTCAGGTATGGTAGTTATTTCCAGTGTGTCAGATAAGTCAATATGATATACAAATTCTACATTATTAATCTCTGACAATTGATTATTAGGAGATTGCTCTTGTGATAAATTTTGCTCTATACCTTCTGCGATGTTTTTGTCCAGTAAGTTTATATATTATTTTTTTGGCTTTGCCCGTCACATTATGGCCAGGACCTGATGTGGAAGGTGTGGTGCTGCTAATGTTAGTTGTCTCAAGTAAGGTAGGTAAGGCAGTAATTTTAATTACGATAGGTTACTCTGTTGCATTGCTCATAGGTTTGATTTGATTATTTTCAGGTGTTTCCAGTGTGTCAGATAAGTCAATATTATGATATGCAGATGCTACATTTTCAATCTCTGAAAATTGATTATTAGCAGATTGTTACGAACGAACGTTTAAGGTTATGAATTTTAAATGATAATTTTACTTAGTTTTCAATAAATACCACAAGAACTGAATTAAGACAAAAGCTGTTAACTTTGCACAATAACTATCATAATATATACCAATAGGACGAAGTACACACAAAAATAAAATATTGTGTAACAGAACAAGAAGCGGCAGACACTCATACAAAATGGCAGTGACGCTGGAGTTAGCCGCAAAAATTTGAACTGTTTGGATTTACCAATTTTACTCATAGCAGATTTTGTGACACTTTCGGTCATAATTTGATATCGCTGTTTTACTTGGACGATGCCTCGTCTCTTTTTCTTTCGAATTGTATCAAAATGTCATATGGGATAGAAAATGGATTTAGGAGGTTTACACTCTAAGGTGACGATATGCTGAAGTGCTCATTATTTTATTCAGTTATTCAATATGCGCCTTCCAGTTCAACTTTTTGTCTATGTGAATACCAAGAAATTTTGTGGATTTGACTTCATTCAGTTTTGTATCATTGTATTGTATATTAATGTCACAAGCAGCTTGGTCCCTTTGGCTAAAATGTAAAATAATAGTCTTGTCTAAATTAATTTTTAAATTATTTCTATTTAACCATAATATTATTGCTGTCAAAGATTGATTAATGTCATATTCATATGTATATTACGTGCAATGGAGAGAGCTATGCTCGGTGTTTCAGTACGTGATAGAATTAGAATTGAGGAAATCCGTAGAAGAACGAAGGTTACCGACATAGCTCTCAGAGTTTGCAAGTTGAAGTGGCAATGGCCAAGCCATATAGTTCGCAGAACCGACAACCGCTGGGGAATAAAGGTTCTCAAATGGCGACCACGAACAAGCAAGCGAAGTATGGGGAGACCCCCCACACGATGGACCGACGACAATGTAGCCATCGCAGGAAGTCGGTGGATGGAGGTGGCACAAGATCGCTCGTCATGGCGGTCTTTGGGGGAGGCCTATGTTCAGCAGTGGACTTCTAAAGGCTGACATGATGATGATGATGAAGTGTATTTATGTTTACAAGTTAAAGTCACTGTGCTATCGTCTGCAAATAGAGTCATGGGGTGATCAATAGCTCTAGGTCAGTCTTTAATATACAAAATAAACAAAAGCGGTAGTACGCTGCCCTGAGGTACACCAAATACAGGTGAGCGTTATTCTGACAAATAAACTTCCTCTTTCTTTGTAGAAATATCAAGTTTAGTAATTTCTGTGTACTGTCTTCTACCACACAGGTACGACTGAATGAGATTGAGGATGATTCCTCTGATGCCGTAAGCCTCTAGTTTCTGCAGTAAAATATTATGGTTGACATAATCAAAAGCTTGCGTCATATCGCAAAAAATGGCACACACAGGGTTTCTTCTGTCTACATTCATCATTACTATACGCAAGAAGTTGTAAATTGCTATATTAATTGTTTTATTCTCTCTAAAGCCCTTTTTTGTTCATTCCATAAGATATGTTTTTTTTCAACGAACAAATACAGTTCTTTATAAATGTATTTCTCATTTTTTTTAGATATAATAGAAATGAGGGAAATTGGTCTATAATTGGCCATTTCTTCTCTACTGTTTTTTTTTTTAATAACGGTTTTAATATTGATACTTTTAAAGCATCTGGGTACACTCCTGAACAGAATGTAGCTTAAATGAGCACAAATAAGTTCCGAAACATACTTAATCAGCCTTGTTGAAATTGATATTCATATGATTTGAAATCATATTATGTTAAATGTTTACACTAATACAAATACCTACCTCAACAATTTCGCGATCGATATGCTCGCGCTTTATGATAAATCTTTTTTACATCGTTTTGAATTATGTTTTAGTTTTACACTTCTATAAATACGAGTAGCTAAAAAAAACGCGCTCGTTGCGCTCGCAGGCACTTTACTATGATCTATCCTTTTAACATGATTTGAAACGATGTTTCCATTTTGCACGATAGAATTGTTTAAAAATTTCGCGCACGCTACGGTCACGCTTTATTATTATCACAATGGTCATTAATTAACCAATTAGTGCATCACAAAATAAGGTCTTTATTTTTTGTATTTATGGGCTATATTAATAAAAGAATTTCACTTTTTAGAGTTCCTTAGGTCTAAATGAAAAAACATGGAACTCTTATAGGATCACTTGTATGTAGTATGTCTGTCTGTATTTAAAAACTTGGTTGAGAGCAAAAATGTTAGAAGAGAGGCTAAATATTCATCTAAAGATGACCGCAGACGTCTCCAATATTATCACCCGATTTTCCAATAAAACTAGAAGTCTTCCATTTGTTTTATAATGTGTGTAATACAGTTATGTATTGTGCTTTAAAGTCTAATTTACTCGAAATATCTTATTATTAGTGACCCCCTCCAAAATTTCAGGCTGAAACCGCGCTTGCATATTGGACCCATCGCTTCACTTGGAGCTCTAAATGATTCCATCGCTTCGCTCAGGAGTTAACTTTAAACGCGCTCGCTACGCTCGTGAGCTAACTCTGAGCTAACTCGTTATGTTCAATATCTAATATGCCACCCGTGACGTAAAACACTGCTTTATCCCCTTGGTGCATAAAAAAAATTACAGATAAAAATCCATAAATTTGTTTTTAACAATAATTATACTTAAAACCTATGTTAGTTATTATACAGTGTTAATCTATGAGGTTCTGCCCGTGACTACGTCTATCCAGTATTTCTGTATGGGACAGTCGTAGCGTGATGCAATCATTTTCAGAACACTGTTGGACCTACCTCGTAGACGGAGGAACTTTGAGGCGACCGTTTTCCGCATTATAGCGTGGAAGCCGTACACGCGTGTTTCCGCGAACATTCCGGACGCACTACAACGCCATGGCAGTCCCAACAGTGCTCTGAAAGCATTGTTATATTGCACCCTAAAAGTGTTGTAGGCTCGTTGCGTGTACTGAGCCCACAGGCTGCTCGAGTAGAAAGATTGACAGTACGCTCTAAATATAGTTAATTTTACGTCATTTGTGCTTCGAGCAAACCTGCGAACCAGCATATTGCTTTTAACCGCCAACGCCCTTCGCTCTTGTTCTATATCTAGATCGTCTTTCAGATCTTCTGTCAACATATGTCCAAGATATATAAAACTGTTCACAACTTTTAGAGCAGTGCCATCAAGTGCAACTGGAGGTATATATGTAGGCTTCTGATTACCCGCCTTGAATATAAGTATTTCGCTCTTCTTAGAGTTATACTTGAGGCCATGATCAGCTGCGTAGCACTCACAAATGTTAACAAGTTTTCTCAACGCGTTGATTGAGGGAGCAAGCAGCACCATATCATCAGCATAACTGAAATTATTGACACGTGATCCGTCTATGTAGCATCCGACATGGATACTGCTGTCTCTCAATCAACTCGGTGATATACAAACTGAACAAGCTTGGAGATGTCAAACCACCCTGACGGACTCCACATTCCAACTTGTACTCGTCAGATAGTATATCAGACCACCTCACTTGATTTGTCTGGTTTTAGTACCAGTACCTCAGTAGAGAGACACCTTCAATCGGCATGCCTGTTACGCTCAGCTTCCTCCAAAAAATATCATACGCCACTAAGTCAAAAGCTTTTGACAAATCGAGGAAACAAGCATACACAGGCGTCTTCCTCTGGGTATGTTTAAGACTAAAAATTGGACAGTGGACAGTCCCGCCCTAAATCCCAACTGTGCGTCATTAAGGCGCAAATGTGCACCGAGGCTGCGATTAAGCATACTGTCAAGTATCTCAGCTGTTGTAGTAGCAAGTGTAATAGGTCTATAATTAGATTTGTCCGACACGTCTCCAGTCTTATTCTTTACAATCGGAACCACTACAGTTCTCATCAGTGGCTCCAGAAGGAACGAGTGATCCAAACACAATTTCAAAAACATTGCTAACACACGAGTGTCATGATTCCCAATTTTATGTTTAAACTGAAGGGTTTTTGCAGTAGATTTCGAACTCAATTTGACTAAATATTTAATAAGGATATAATAAATAATAAAATAAAATAATAATAAATCAGGAATATTTAATAAGTATGGCTACCGGAACGCCACACGAAGGTGGCGCCACTTGGCAATCGTTTCCCGTACCATGATTCTACCGGAAACTTAGTCTCACGACGATGACGCCATTTTTCTGGTAGGGGAAAATATTGTGAGGAGGTAGTTTATAAAATTCTTGTTGAGAAATCGGAGCGGAGAAGTCAACTGTAAAGTAGAATATAAGTGACCATTGAAAATACATATATATTATGTCTGAAGAAGTTATTTACTACAAATGTAAAGTACAATATAAGCGACCAGTGGAAAATACAAGAATTTTATACCTGATGGACGAATTTTATTATATCTCAGAAAAGGCGATACTCCCAAAAGGCAATATGTTATACTTTTTAACGTTTCGTTCTCCTTTTCACTCGGTTACACGCCCACTAATGACTAATGCGTTACGTAAGTTGGCGTGACTTTCTAATCGTAGATAGATTTTTAATTTTGTTTTCATTGAGCACCATATTGCGCGATATGATAAAGTTATCTTGGCTGGGTCTATCCAATAGCAGTGTAACACCTATTTTTATGCGCTTTAGTTGAGAGTATGGGTGCTGACGATCAAATGTCTTAACTTGTGCTTATTTTTCATGATTATGGATATTCATAGCAATTTTTCAAATAGTTTCTCTTTACCGTGATAAATTTGCGCAAAGAGTTAGGTAGGGGCAACTCCCTGATAGGGTTATGCGTAAATTATTTGTGTTTATGGAACAGTGTGTATCAAACGCGCGTTCCGTATACCTTGGTTGTGCTTATTTGGAGTGAGAAAAGAGAGAAAATTGTTTATTGGCACAAAACACATTTAACGAACAAAACAATAATTAGTTTTTTTGATGATTTTATGTACAGTGATTGTGTAGCAGAGCACTGTTAAAGGAAACTGTCACAAATATAAATTTCAGGTTCGAATTAATAGTCCATACCAATATATAAAAGTGAAATGTTGTTTGTTTGTTAGTTGGTTTGTTTGGGGAGCTTTCACGCGATAACGGCTGGACGGATTTTGATGAAAATAGGAATGGAGATATCTTATACCCTGGAATAAAATATAGAATACTTTTTATCCCGGATAATTTAAAGCTACCGCGGAAAAACTAGGAAATGTATAATAAAGATTTTGAGAATGTTTAGTTTGAAGCTACCCAATGAAATTTAAATAACAAAACAACATGAGGTTCTATGTAATAATGCTTTATTTTCTGTACAATATTGTCATAATGTGTGATCAATGAAAATGTTAATAAGATGGTCTTGTCCAATATATCTTTTTCTGGTAATGGTTAACGTTCCTACTTCAACCATAACGTTGGTTGTGCTGAATTAACATGATTTATCTTCTTTTTTTTTTTAATCAAGTTTAATAGTTTTATTTGTCATGGTTTTTATGTACCACAGTAATAAATGTAGGAATAAAGTATGCATATATTAGAGCAATATTATCTTTACCACTAATACGATCAGAATTTTAGAGATTGTTGAAAATACATCAGGATTATAATTTTGATACTATTACATAAATATTTTAAATTGTAAATATTTTATTTCGTTTACTTATACTAGAATTTTATCATAAAACATTGTTGGTTAGAAGGTTAGGCCAGTTTTTTTTAGTGCTCTTAATTACTTAATGTATTTTATAACTGAGCAGGCTCAAAATTAATTCCCATGCAGGAAATATTTGAGATATTACCCGTTTTTTTTTTGTCAATATTTGACCAAGCGAAGTAAACTAAGGAGGTTTCACTAGGGAGGTTAAAGAAGTACACAATTAATATTCACACTAAAATAAATTAGGCTACCCATAGGAAACACAAAATAGACGCTAGTCGGCTAGATAAGACAGATTTAGTTGGCTAAATCTCGGTTAAAGAAACAATTGAATTAGTCAGCTTATTTTGGACTAGATATTGATTTTTGTGAAAGTTATCTGTGAAGGAGAAAATGAGCACTCTGTGATGGTTATATTACTATTTGAATATTTATTTAGTAAATAAATTAAAATGAAGAATGTTTATTATGTACAGACGTCACTTAAGACCGTTCACATCAGTCTTGATAAATTTTAGATTTTTGTGTATATAAAGAACCAGTAGCCTTATTGTCTAACTCTGGTGATAATGAAACTGACGTTCATTTACACCATTATGAACATGAATCTCCGAATTCGAATTGTCTAACTATCCACCGGTGATCTCCTCGGTGATCTTCACCGAGTCCCCACTATCAGCTGTTTTAGGCGAAACATCATATTTTGACATATAGGTATTGTCTAAATTTTCATCGCCACCGAGACATGTCAAATGAAAAAGGTTGCTCTGTCCTAACCTTTCGTATCAACTTGCTTTGAGTTTGTGACGAAATTATAGTTTTATTGAATTAAAAGTTGACTGTCTGCGTAAGTTCAAAGGGAAGGGGTAATCTAGGTATCATAATTAATTGCGGTTTATTAATTTCAGGCATTAATTCTCCGAAAATTCGACTTCCAAACTTGCGAAAGTCAAACAGAAAATTCACTGGTTTTTTGTGATATATATAGTTCGATACAAAGAGAATATTTCGATATTTACTTTTACTAGCACCTAATTCAGTTTAACATATCTAATTTATCCGATAACAGGCACTATAAGTACCTAACCTACAAAAACATAAAATGAAGAATATTTTGATGGGCGAATTTGAAACTGCAGAAAAACAACATCTCCAAACTAATGGACAGGCTCTCAAGCCCCTAATATTGGTGCTGAACATGTGGCTATTATAATATCTATGGATGTTCAATGTTTAACAACAAATATCAACAAAATAGACCAATAAATTATTATCTCTATGCACTTCAAATCAGAAAAGTTTTGATAACAAGGTGGACAGTGGAAACTAAATATTTCCCAAGTAACACCCAGGTGGACAAAGGTAAGCTATTGTAAAAAAAAAACTTTCCACGGTTCACCCAGGTGGTCGTAAGAGATGAATTGGCTAGTGCCCTGACGGAGAGTCAACAAATGGTTGCAAGTTCGAATCTCGCAAGGTGCAATCATTTGTGTGATGAGCACAAATGATTGTTTCTGAGTCATTGATGTAATATTGGTTTATATCTATGTATGTTTATTTATAGAATATTTTTGATGAGAGAATTTGTAGCCAGCTGCAGAAGAAAAACATCTCCAGAAGGTTTTGAGGAACAATCACAGGCCTATTTACACCCTAGACCCTAGACCTAGACCATTCATTATGAAAGAATTTGCAAAAATAACAGTCAAAATGTATTAAAAGTATCGACAAAAGATATCATATTAACAATTAAAACAAAATAATTACAAAACCTAAAATGATACCTTTATAGGTATGGTTTTTAATCAGTTAAAATTTCATCGGGAACTGCCTACTTTCAACCCATATCTAATGCACCTTTTTTTTATTACGTTTTATGCAATTGTTTGACGATGATCTCACCTGATGGAAAGCGATGATGTGGTCGAAAGTGTAGCACCCTTGCCTAGTAGATACCTATTCACTCTTGACTTGAACACACCTGGATTCATTATATTTTACCAGAAACTGACGAGGGCAGGGCATTCCACTCTTTTGCAGATCTTACAATGAATGAAGAAGCGTAACGCTTTGTGCTTGTGTGTGGTATTTCTATCATAAAAAGGTGCCGCTTTGCCAATATTCTAGTTTGTGCGGTGATAAGCGAATCAGATTGTGCAGTTCTTATGCTCACTCTTTGTCATATTTGTCGTTCAAAAAGGAGGTGAAAAATTCATTTTGTAATTTACATTCAGTGCCACTACATTTGGCAACCAGTTGTACGAGTGGCTAGTGTCCCTGACTGAAAGTCAACCAATGGATGCGGGTTCGAATCCCGCAAGGTGCAATCATTTGTGTGATGAGCAGAAGTATTTGTTTCCGAGATATGAATGTAATATTCATATCTTTGTATGTGTACTCATATCTATTGTCTAGTACCCATATTTAGTGCATTCAGTGTGTTTATGTCAGCGTACAATACATAGAAAGTTTTATAAATTTTTCTTATTTGTTTCAGATTGAGTGACATGAATACTACTGGCATTAACTCTGCTTTGGAGATTGCTGTAAGCTATAAGACTGCCGATTGTGTTACCGCTACTTCTATATTATAATATGTACAATGTACGATTTACTTCTAAATATATACAATAAAAAGTTATCTATCTATCTATGTTTTGTTGTAATTTTTTAACTACAAATTATTATGTAAGTAGAAACATACATTGATACCTATGAAATAGTATGTCACAAGCGACATACCTACCAACTGATTCACAGACAACACACAGCCTAAACCGGTGGACCTAGAGATTTGCAATTTGGAGGAAATATTTCTTTAAATTTCTAACGAGGCTGGCAATGTTTGCACATGAGCAAAGCCTTGGCATGCAGCTAGTTTTAGCATAAATACAGACTGGGTATGGATAGAGAAACAGAAAATTAAACAAATTTTATTAAATAGCATGTTTATTTTATTGTAAAAACCTTTCTAAAAAAAATATAACGGGCAAGTGTCTTTAATAAATAAGGACTATACATAAAACATTCTAAAACTTACAAGCCATTACTGGCTCACTGGTAGCCCACTAATTACAATGTAATTATATAGTAATTCACAACAACAAAGTAAATATTTCCAACACACCATTTTATTCAAATGGTATAAAAAAGTGCAGTAACTAGGTATATACCTACATATTATAATACAAATATAACAAGTAGATTTGACAAGCAGCATCCTTTTGCATTTTATGGACATGCTATGAATCTCTTCCCGCTGCAATCCGACTTGAAATGATTCTGTTTACTGTGATAGACAGGTACTGAACTGAATCTGAAAATAAAGATATAGCTATGATCATTTGTCATTATCTACATAACAAGTACTACATTGTCAATATTGTAATATGCAGTATTACTTTAGTAGAGTTAGATCAAATTTGTAAACAATTCAAAAGAGAGGTTAATTTGTTGTACCTACAGCTACATCAGGCTTTGTGATAGTTGGAAATGTTCATATTTGACACAGGTGCAAGCTGCAGCCCATCTCCTGAACCACGGCTGGTGCTCAAAGCACACGTGGCACCCCACGTGTGAAGGGAATGTGTGAAGGGAGAAGGGATGGAACTATTATTACTCCGGGCCCACAAGGCACCTTACACTAACAGTTTCTTAAGGTGGTGTCTAACTGTGTAGCTAGAGTATTATATAGTCAATTAATTACCTATGTGACTAAATATAGACAGATAACTCTTTATTGTACACCAAAAATATACAATATCCCGCTTGGGGGGTGTGTATTACGCATTTCTCCCTGCCAGCCTTTACCCAAGCCAGTCAATAATAATTATTAGGTGGTACATACCTAGTTAATAAATATTATACAAAATATAGGTACCTACCTGCGGGATTACAGAAAGCTTGAGTTCTGTTGATGAATGTTTTCTTCTATTGGGGAATGTTTTACAGAAGTCAACATTGGTTATGCAGCAGTATTTTATCTGTATATCTCCTTCTTAGTTTGTGCTGTGAAGTAAAATGACACAAAACATAACCGATTATGTATGCATTGAAATGAGGTAAAAATCCATTAAAATATGTATGTTGTTGATGAGCATTTGTGAAAATGCATATACCTAGTATATATGTCTATGTACCTAGTAGGTAAATTAAACTAGACTCGAATAGGTGCTTAGATAATATTTATTAGTCCACCAAAATTCCTGTAGCCAAGCCAAAGTCTGTTAGAACTTGCGATATATTTGTTCAAAGTTTCGATCTAACTCGATGACCAATTGTAGGTCTATGCAAAGACCACTATCAGATGACATTCTGAAATACAATATGGTACATAGGTACGTATTTGTTGCTAAATCAAGGCATATTTGTCAATTTTATATCCGAAAACGAACATAACCTCGACATACATTACATCTCACAAAGCAATCCCACTTTTAGTTTATCCACGTTTCGCACAAACTCACACAAATCTTGTGACTATAACCTACCTATTTAATATTTGTTTTTTTTCCATTTGATTTTCATTTAAATAATGAATGCTAAAGTAAACAACAAACAAACACATACTTTAGTATGGTCCAGAATAAATAATAACTTGCAAACCAACGTTTCGTTCTACGCAACGTCAGGCTATAATATACTTGAATATTATTTTTTGAAGAATATCCATTTATTAAACAGCATAACTAATAAAAATTAGATTATAATAAATAAATAAAACACTACACGTGTTTATATGGCTAAATTAACATTTTACAACCATTAGTTCAAAAAAGCACTAAAAAGTGCTCAAAGCTGTTCTTCATGAAATGGAACGCAAGAGCATATGTTTTTTGTGTTATGTAGTCTGTGGAAAGAACGAAATGGCCTTCACTTTTTCAAGACGATTACCACCGAAAATATTAGACAATTCCCCTGGACGGCGAACTGGAACCGCCAATGGTAATGGTAATGGATTTGATTGCCATTACCACCAGAGTTAGACAATAAGGCTGCAGTTTTAGCTTGGACTGTAAGGTTAAGCTTCGCAGCGATGAGTTTAAACGTGCCTTATTTTGTCATTTTAGTTAAATATTTTATTTGGTATCTGATAATGTTTAAATGTTAGCCCTTGAATTATTAAATCGTTAGTTAAAAATTACTTTGATATCTGATAATGTTATAAAGTTACCGGTATTATTATTATCCAACATATATAATATTTCAAAGCTACTTTGGTTAATTGTTATTTAGTTTCATTGAACAACAAACTACTAACTGATAATATATTTAATTGAAAGTTACCTCTCTGTAAAGAAAAATAAACATGATAATTGTTAATGATAAATTATAAATATGGTAAATGATTATGATAGATAATAATGATAAATGATAATTATGTTAAATAATATAGATAAAATAAATTGATAATGCAAATTGTAATGATATATAATGATATAGGTAAATTAAAAAAGATAAGATTAATAATAATAAAAATGGTAAGGACAAATAAAAAATAATGATTAATTATAATGATAATAGATTATATATGGAAAAAAAAGATTTTAAATGATAAAGTTTAATTAGTAAAGTTTAAATGATAAAATGATAAAGTTTTACTGTAAAAATTATATAATCTAAATGATAAAGGTTAGATAGAGATTTTAATGAAAGAGGATACTGTCTGCGCCAAATATTACTTATTTATATTATATATGCCTCTGAGCTGTTGTACACAATAGCAACATACGCCACACACTCATTCACTCATTTTTACTCACTCATTCGCAATCCATCCATAAACCCTTCCTTACCCCGCAAAAAAAGAACTCGATCGCCCGCCGCGCCGCGCGTACGCATCCCTCCGAAAAGCTGCCTCGGAGAAGTTAGCAATAGAAAAACTCAAAATTCAGTGCCCTTGTGTGAGAACCACCGACACCAGCGACCGCAGTAAGTTCCCTATCCCATTTTATCACAAGTGAGTGGTCCCTCGACCCGATATTCCTTCCGCACACACTTAATTTGCGTTATTAGAAGCCAAAAAAAGAACGATTATTGGAAATTTGCAAGAAGTTTATAATCTCAGCTTAAAGGTTTCTGATTCTGTTTTAAAAACGCAGTTTCTGGCACGAGCTTACTCGATAGAAAAAACTAGAACTGAATTCATCGAGACGCTCGATAACTTGATAATCGCGTATTTAGAAGATGACCCGACAGTGAAACCGAACTACAGTCCTCTGAGTTCATTTTATATTGTTACATTAAACACACGGAACAGACGCTTACTCCGCAAAAGGTCAACCATGATATGGGTGGTCAGAGAGAGACTCATGCTTCCGCCCCTTTGTCTCCTAAGCTATGATGGTACACCTAGTAAATGGCCGGTGCTTTACGAAAACTTCAAGAGCGTCATTCATGATAACCCGCGATTGTCTAACGCTGAAAAGGTTCAGTATCTGATTGGAAAGCTTAATGCCAAAGCATTAACCGTCTGTTCGGGAATTCCGCCTATCGCGGACAATTACGAAATAATATGGAAAGCTCTTCTAAATAAATATCAAGACATACGCGTACAGGCATCTCTGTACGTTGATCAGATGTTGAACTTTAAGCCGAACCAGAATTTAGACTCGTTTATTGAACCGCTGAAAGCGCGCTCCAGCGCTTAAATATTTCCAACTTATCAGATTTTATAATCACGCATCTCGCACTCAGTAAACTCGATAATCAGTTAGCCGGTTTATTCGAACAAACGTACAGAGACATAGAAATATCAACCGTTAGGAACCATTCGTTTTATTTAATGAGTTATTGCGCAATAAATTGATCTTACTTTGCTCATTTAAAAATTGAGTTACTAGTTTTATTTAATGAGTTATTGCGCAATAAATTGATCTTACTTTGCTCATTTAAAAATTGAGTTACAACATAGGGTTCCTACAAAGATACCAACGCAGCCGTAGGTAGGTCAAGGCTAACCCGGGCATTAGTAGTAAACTCGCCGCCGCCGTTGCAACCTTCTAATAAACCTACTGATAACTCTCACTGCATTGTTTGCAATGCTCAACCAATTCATCCGCTTTTCAAATTTCAACAATTTTCGCTATTTGATTCCCATCGTAGGAATGAAATTGTAACTAAAAACCGCTATTGCAAGAACTGTTTGGGATTTCATGATATTAAATTCTGCAAATCTCAAAACCGGTGTTTTGTGTGCTGACAGAAACATCACTCTTTGATTCACCTAAATGATTATAAAAACGCTCGGCAATACCACCATCGAGTCCGACTGATGCATACCTCTACCGGCAAGCGGCAGCGGACGCGCCGCGCCGCCGCAGGCGCCCGCTCTAGTGAAAGACAGTACACGCTCACAGTCGAACAGTATAGTGCTACACAGTACATCAACTCACGCGAATGATACAAAAAATAATAACAAGTCGAGTTTTGTTCTGATTCCGACCACTGTTGTACATGTTTATGATAACAACAATACGCGCTCTAATATTCGAGTTTTGATCGATACTGGCTCCATGAGTCATTTTATTACCAAGGAATGTTGTGATCATTTGAATTTCACTATAAGACCTTGTTCCTCATCCGTTCAGGGAAGAGGGCAAACGGAAAGTGCATCCTTAGGTATCACTTCATTCAAAATTTACTCACGGTTTAACAAAAACTGCTCATATGTTATAACCGCAAGGGTTATAAACTCAATAACTGACAAGTTACCTAACAACTGTAAACGTCGCAATTAAGTCACTTCGATGACCTACCTTTAGCCGATAGCTATTTTCATACGCCTAGTGAAATTGACTGTCTAATCGGTAGTGAATTAATTCCCGAAATTCTCGGTGGTGATAAAGTTACTTAACCTCACTCATCGGCTGTCGCGATAGAAAGTACACTCGGATATCTTGTGATGGGCAGAGCAAGTTGTGATACTGTCTTGCCTCACTATAGCGCCTCCCGCACCGCTCACGCTGATAAAATTTTCTTTTGCACCGCAGAAGATTCTCAAACGCTCATTCAACTCACAGAACGCTTCTGGGAACTCGAGAATGTTCCTGATAAAATACACATGAGCCCTGACGATGAGGCCTGTGAACAACACTTCGCATCTACCTATTCACGCGATAGTTCGGGTAGATTTGTAGTGCAACTACCATTCAAATATGATCCTTCAGAGTTAGGAAACTCGTTCGGTATTGCTAAACGCCGCTTACTGATGTTAGAAAAAAAAATCGAAGCGTGTCCAGAATTACGCACAGATTACAACGCAACTATACAAGACTACATTGATCGGGGTTATTTAACGGAAGTTAAAGGTTTTAAGCCCAACAATGAAACTGTGACATGTGGTTTCATGGCCCACAGTGGTTACGTGATCCGATTGCCCAATGGCCAACAAAGTCCTTTCAAGTCAGCCCTAATAGCTCTGATCTCGTAGAAGCTAAGCCAGTAACGCTCTTAACTAACGCATCGGCGACATCTCAAGAAATGACCCACCCAATCGGCGAGATAGCCGAACGCGTCTCTGATTGGATGAACTTATTACGTATCATGGTTTATCTTTTACGTTTCACAAAACACTTACCAAAAAACTCGGACATTTCTGTCACAGACCAGATTTTGACTCAATAAAAAAGAACAAAATTTGCAGCAAACGCATTCTAAAGCTCAGCCCCTTCATTGATGAAGGAAGTCAAACTCTAAGGGTAGGAGGTAGACTTAAACACAGCGACTTAAGTTTTGGCCAGAAATTTCCTATCATACTCCCCGCTAAAGAACGAATTACTCAGTTGATTGTTGATCATTTTCATATTACCAACTTACATACTGGACCCTCATTATTACTTCCATTACTTCGTCAAAAGTTTTGGTTACTCTCCGCGAGAAACTTAGTTAGGCAAAGAGTTCACGCTTGTAACGTTTGTTTTCGACTCAACCCTAAATACAATAATCCGCCGATGGGAGATCTTCCCGCATTTAGGGTCTGTGAGACAAAGGCATCCGTAAACACGGCCGTGGACTATGCTAGGCCTTATTACGTAACACATATTCGCCGCCGTGGCATTAAGAGCCAAAAGGCATACATTTGTCATTTTTTTTGTCTAACCACTAAAGCTCTGCATCTAGAACTAGTTTCTGACCTGAGCTCAGAACTGTTTCTTGCCGCATTTAATCGCTTTATAAGCAGACGTGGCCCCGTAGCCCTTATCTACAGTGACGGAGCTACCACATTTTCTGGTGCCCACAAGAAACTAGACGAAATTTACGCATTTATACTCGTACAGTCCACTAAATTCGAAAACTATATCAGTAAACAATTGCTAACACAACGCATTCAGTTTAAACGCAGTCCTTCTTACGGGCCACATTTCAACGGTCTCAGTGAAATAAGTGTGCGCTCGGTGAAAACACACTTAAATAAGGTGGTTGGATCACATATTCATACAGTTCTCATACAGATTGATGGGTTGTTGAATAGCCGCCCACTATGTATCCACCCTACTTCGGAAATCTTCGCTCTAACCCCAAATCATTTTTTGAATGTGACTCCACTGAGATTTTTACCCTCTGAGGACTTAACAAACGTACCTGATAACCCCTTATCACGCTTTGAAATTGTAAATAAACTCACGCACGCGTTCTGGCACAGATGGAGCCAAGAATACCTCACTTCCTTACAACAGCGCGAAAAGTGGAATACGCCCTCAAAACCTATTAAGGTAGGTTCGGTTGTTATCATTAAGGATCAAAACGCTCATCCGCTATCCTGGCCAATAGGAGTGGTTGAAGAGTTATTCCAAGGAAAGGATTCCGTCATTCGAACCTGCAAAGTACGCACTACTTCGGGAAGTTATGTGAGACTAGTTCGGTTAGCACCGCTTCCGACTCAGTAATCTTATATACCCTTAACTCATCATTACATGGTTATCTAGTGTTGCCGTGAATCTAGTTTTAGTTTATACTTTAATTTTAAACGCTTTTCAAAAAAAATATGTAATAATTTATTTCTCACACGCTTTATCAAAAACCTCTAGGCCGGCGGAGTTGTCTGCGCCAAATATTACTTATTTATATTATATATGCCTCTCAGCTGTTGTACACAATAGCAACATACGCCACACACTCATTCACTCATTTTTACTCACTCATTCGCAATCCATCCCTCAACCCTTCCTTACCCCGCAAAAAGAGAACTCGATCGCCCGTCGCGCCGCGCGTACGCATCCCTCCGAAAAGCTGCCTCGGACTCCGAGGCAGCTTTTTCGGAGAAGTTAGCAATAGAAAAACTCAAAATTCAGTGCCCTTGTGTGAGAACCACCGACACCAGGGACCGCAGTAAGTTTCCTATCCCTTTTTATCACACAGATACTATAATGATAAAGCTTAAATGATAAATCTTAAATGATAAAGCTTATATGATAAACCAGAAATGATCAAGTTAAAATGTTAAAGTTAAGTTTAAATGATAAAATGATAGTTTTACTGATGAAATGATATAATTTAAATGATGAAAGTTAAAAGATTAATCTTAAATGATAAAACTTATAAGATAAATCTGAAATGATCCAGTTTAAATAATAAAGTTAAAATGGTAAAGTTTAAATGATACAGTTTCAATGATAACGTTTCGTCAAATATAAATGATAAATTTTTAAATGACAAAATGATAATGATTTAATAATTAAATGATATAGTTTAAATGATAAAGTTTTTATTATGATAAAGGTTATAATGATAGAGTTTACTATATGACAAAGCTTATATGATAAATCTTATGTGATAAAGTTAAAATGATAATGTTGATATGATAAAGTATTAAAAATATTAAGTTATGATAGTGTTAAGATGATTAAAGCTTATGTGATAAATCTTAAATGATCAAGTTTAAATAATAAATTTAAAATCATAATGTTAAAATGAACCAATGACTAACATTATAATGTTAAATTTTAAATAATAAAATTATATCTATATAGATAGCTTAAATGATTAAAAAAACACAAAAATGATACATCCGCGGCCTTACCTCTAAATGATAAAGTTTTTAATGGCATTAACCCGGCGAGCATGTGGTAAAAAAAGTTACACCAAGCATGTGGTGGGGTATGCCAAACCCCAACATACAACTACCTATAAATGCCAATTTATTAAACTAAGACTTTATAATTTAGTCGTATTTAAAAAAAAGGTTTATATTGAGTATATAAAATAAAAACAGTGTGTATTTAATATCATTATTTTGTATTATTTATCAAAAATACGAAAACATAACATTTACAAACTAAACAAAATTCACTTCTGAAAAAGTAACTAAAATCAACTAATTCTTAAAGAAACTTAAAAATTAACTTTAAAAACTTAAATAATATGACATCCTCTATTAAATACTCAGTTAGAAACAAATCGCAATAGCTTTGGAAAATATTTATGAAGTGGTAGAGTCAGCACATTCTTGGCAAGGAAAAATTGCATGATCAAGAATATCGGCTTCTTGCACACGTGTTTTGTTTTTCCGTGTTTTACCAGCCGTAGAAACCAAGTGTATTTTGAGCACATTCCCTTGGTGTTTCACGGATTTATGTGGCGATTCTTTGACGAATGTGCGATGGAATGTTTTTTTGGTTTTCTTGGGAACTCAAATGGGCATTCTCCAAATTCAACCCTAAATTTCGATTGAAATCTGATCGTTTTATGTTATCTGATTGGATAGCTCGTTCAATATCCCACAAAAAAATCGTCATCGGCCAACGCTTGCTGTTTCGCGATTCGTTATAGGACGCACTCAATTCATCGACATCTACGCCGGCTTTTGTCGAGTTATAGAATGTGATGAATTCAGGCTTTTTCTGATCTCCTGTGTCTTCATCAATTTTTGATGTGGGCACCCAGCTAAAACCACTTTGTTTGGGAGCATAATACACTAAAGTCACGTCTTTCTGGAAACCAAACATTGAACTGATAGTGGAACATCGTCATCTGAGGAATCCTGCAAATCTAAGTTGTCATCGTCACTGACCCCTTGCTCCGTCTCTGTTCCGTAGCTGTGTTCGCTACAGTGATCTATTTCTTCTTCAGATCTTGACTCGATGAATGAATCTTTTAATATTTGATCTAATAACAACGCTAAACGAGACAAAAAAACTAACACGGAGCATGTGGCGGGGTGTGACGCACCCCACGGACGTTTACACGCGTGTAACTCCTGCGCCGGTCGACGTGACACTGCGGGCATGCCACTATCCCCCGCGCAGTTCATTGACTCCAGCTACACGCAGCAACGAAACGATTAGGGCGCAATTTTTTAAAAATACACGGCTTCGCGCAAAGTGTGGGCATATGACACCCCACCACCCATAAAAACCCCCGGGTTAAAGTACTCTTTCGATTTATTATGGTGTGATGACCGCCACTTTTTGGTATTTTCTGCTGTAACTTTGCTAAAAATGTTAAAAGGTCTTGTAAATAAAATTAAAATAAGAAAGTTTAAACGATATTTTAAATGAGAGTTTAAATACCTAATGGTACAGTTGAAAAATGATACAGATACATAAACTAAAAGTGAAATGATAGTTTAAGTAATAGTTTAAATGACAGAGTTTAAGTCATAGTTTAAATGACAGAGTTTAAATGTCAGTTTAAATCACAAAGTTTAAATCGTATTGTAAGAGGTGATGTAGTATGTTTATTCAATATTCTAAATTACATTTAAAAAAAAGAGAAAAAAAAGACTTAATTTTAAATTGCCCTATTTAAATGGTCGAGTTTATTTTTAGTCAAACTTATATGATAAATTTTAAATGGTTAAGTTTTAATAGTAAACTTAAAATGGTTATATTTAAACAGTAATATTTTAATGGTAAAATATAAATGGTAAATTTATATGGTATTTTTTTATGGTACAATTTAAATGATAAAATTTTAAGTGGTATTATTGTAATTTAAATATTTAAATGATAAATGTATTAATGGTAAGTTTTACATGGGTACATTTTAACGGTAAATTTAAATGACTAATTTCAAATATTAAATTTGAAATGGTTACACATCAACTATGATAAACTTTAAATGATAAACTTTAGAGGATAAACTTTAAAACTTTAAATGACAAACTTTAAGTGATAAATTTCAAATGATAAATATCAAATATGTTAAATTTCAAAGGATAAAATTTAACGAATTAACTTTGAAGGATTAAATTTAATTACTAAACTTTGAATGATAAAAAAAGAGAGATAAAATTCAAATGATTAACTTCGAATGATTAAACTTCAAATGATAAACTAAATGTTAATTGATAAACTTTAAATGATAAACTATAATGATAACGAATGTTGTTGTAGGCCCTAGATAAATATAGTGAGAACTATTTTTATGATAGATGTAATGTTTTCTTGTTACCTCCTGGATTAGTGAACTATGTTTGTTCATAGGTGCTCACAGGATTATTGCATGAATATGAATTCCAAGTTTGTTGCGTGAGCTCATAGGTGTTAAGCTCACAGGATTTTTGCGTGGATTAGTTTCCACAGGTTGTTGCGTGAGCTAGTAGGTGTTAAGCTCACAGGATTGTTGCGTGGATATGTTTTCCACAGGAAGTTGCGCGAGCTCGTGGCTCGCAGGACTATATATATGATGTTTTGCGAGCTACTAGGTGTTAAACTCATAGGATTATTGAGCGGGAATGTTATCCGCAGGGTGTTGCATGAGCTGTTAGGTGTTAAGTTCACAGGTTTATCACATGGATATGCTTTCCGCAGGTAGCTGCGTGAACCCCCATGAATTACTGAGCAAACTCATTAATGTGTGTTTACCAGATTTCCATGTTAATCTTCATGATATTAAAACTATGTAAAAATAAGATAAGACATATTATTCTGTTAGACATTATTTAATGAAGATAAATGACAATGTTAATTAAAAATAAATCTGATAAACTATTATTATTATGCTTATAATTTTAGGAATTGAGGATAAATTAAAATCCTAGATAAAAAAAATTCGTTACATTATTGTTAAAATGTTAAGTAAACTATGTTTGCTTACTGGATTGAGTGAGCTTTATTTGCCTACTGCTATTTTATGTTAATCTTTAAATAGTCATAACTACATACAAATTTACTATGATTTATACTACTCTCAATCTGTTAAATTATTATTGAAATGTTGAATGATCTCCTAGTAGACGGCTTGTTGAGTAATTAATGTTTACTTAACGCATTGAGCTGACTTGATAGATAACGTAATTTGATATTTTATATTAAACGAATAAACAAATAATGATTTATGAACTCTACTATTTAGCATTTGTTTATTTACCAAAATAACATTATTATAAAATGGTTAACATTAATTATAGAAGGGTAACATTGAGATTTCAAGTTAGGATAAAAACCTTATAATTTGTTATGAATGGATTATGGCGCAGAAAATGTTTGTTTCAGAGAGGTGAAGCAATGCCGTCAGATGACAAAGCTGGTATACTGCTGAATATGAATTCAAGGCGATGACGGCAGACCAAGGAATCTAACGAGAAGAAGAGAAAAGGTTCGTTGTTTGTCCAGGTGCAATGATGTTGCTGCACTTCGGAAAACTCTTCGAGCTTTTTCACTACAAGTTGCTTTTCTTCAGTTTGGACTGAAGCATTTCTCTTGCAATCAAGTCAGCAGGATTATTACTGTATTCGGGATGATAGCAATGGTTTATTCAAGACATTTCTTTACGTTACTTTATGTTTTTCGTTCGTACGTACGGCGTAGCCATGGTAGCTGCAGGCATTCATTTGTGTTGACAGCAATTATAAATCAGTATGTAATTATCATAATTAGTTATAAATTAAGAGATGTGCATGCACTACTTAAAGTTAAATACCTATAAAAATATATCATGTTATTAATAATCAAATTGTAGGAGTTGATGAAATATATTAATGTATAAGCAATATTGCAAAGTAAAATTTTAATATTAAGTAATGTATACTATTAATATAAAACAAAAGTTTATTAATGCAAATATCATGAATATAAAATAGATGTTGTCTAAGGCATTAGAAAATAATATCTAGTACTATTAATTTTGTCAGTGTTTACGATAAATGATTATGAATGAACATTAGAGTTCAGCATATTTTGGTTAAGATTTTATAAAAAATACTGAATTATCTAAAATTTGTGTAAACTATTCAAGTTGGTAAGTTACCTATGTATATTTCGGGAGTAATATTTAACCTATTGAGCATTATTTTTGTATAATGTCATAATTTAGGTTAAGCACTTACATTATATCTATATGTTTTAATTAATTGTGATATGATGTGTTGCCGGGAGGCACCACGTTTCCGGATGGCCGAATGTCATGATTTTCAATTTTATGTTTAAATTGAAGGGTTTTTGCAGTAGATTTCGAACTCAATTTGACTAATACTTCAGGAATATTTAATAAGCATGGCTACCGGAACGTCACACGAAGGTGGCGCCACCTGGAAATCGTTTCCCGTACCATGATTCTACCGGAAACTTAGTCTCACGACGATGGCGCCATTTTTCTGGTAGGGGAAAAGATTGTGAGGAGGTAGTTTATAAATTTCTTGTTGAGCATCGGAACGGAGAAGTCAACTGTAAAGCAGAATATAAGTGAACATTGAAAATACATATGTATTATGTCTGAAAAAGTTATTTACTACAAACGTAAGGTAGAATATAAGCGACCAGTGGAAAATACAAGCATTTTATATCTGATGGACGAATTTTATTATATAAGTGGACGCCAGCATATTTGAAATGTTCGATGCTGAGGCCGTCATGCCCGGGAGATTTACCTCTCTGTATATTTGAAATCACTACAGCGATGTCCTTAGCTGTATAGGCCACACCATCACCCACCTCAGACGACGACCTCAATGGTGACCGTACCGAGAAATGGTCTTTGAACTTGTTAGCAATGGTTTTGGAATCACTATCACCATCGATGCTCACAGGGGTACCTGACCTAGGGTTCAACCTGTCTGTCTGCTTCCAGAAGCCGTTAAAATCACCCGCCTTATGATTTGAAGCCAGGATATCCATCTTTATCTGTTCTTGTCTATCCTGGCACCACTTCAGCCTAGACTTAAAGAACCTCCTAGCGTTACACATGTCGTTGTAAATATTACCATTATGTGGTAGTAGTAGGAATTTTTCACTGGCATTCCTGTGCGCCCCGGCTACGTATTTGTTCTAACCAGTAACATACCCACCTTTTCTAAGACACTTACATCTATGAGAAAAGATAGAACCAGCGGTGAGTATGTCTATTACATCGCGATACTTTTTATTAAGTAATAGAGTGTGATCCTTGTTCGAGCAGAGCGCATCAGCACAAAATGCTAGTCCTTTAGGTATATAGCTACCTGATCCGCTCCCTTCTCTCCCCAGATCACTCGATTACTCACGGTCTTCCCGGAGCTGTTATCACACTTAGCTTTAATAACGCCAACATTACACTCGATAAAAAAGGGATCCTGATCGGACCAATACACATCATGCTGCACCCAGACTTTGTGAACTGTATCCTGGGCTGCCTTCGTGACAATGCAGTGATCCAACCATCTCCTGCACCCGTGTGCATCACTAGTGAACGTGCAGGTATCAGACTCCAGGCCTAGCATATGTATATCTATACAACACCACTTTTGTTCGTTACAAAAATTTTACATTTCATCACAAAACAACTCTTTAGGATGAGCATTGATATCCCCTAAAAGATATACCGCTTCACAGTCATTATTGTCTTCAATTATGGCATTTATTACACCAAAACAGTCCGTGAATAATGGTAAATTTTCACACTGGCATGTACTCACTGAAAACTATAACGGACCTATTATTCGTCACTGACACTTTAATTGTACTCAGACGAGAGTGCTTACAATCCAGCACAGCCACAGATTTGAAAACACTTTTTCGCCAAAGGGTAGCTACTCCACCATAGGGCCATCCCTTTAAAATACCTGCCGTCATATCCACCGCTGAGACGCCCGTAGAACCGAAGTCTTCATCAACGGTATTCAGCAGCGGCAGGTCGTGTGAAAGTAGCCAAATCTCTTGAAGCGCCAATATATCGACAGACTTACATAATTGTCGTACCCCCTCCATAGAACGTTTCGACAACTTAACTGGAAGTCGTCGAAACGTTCTATGGAGGGGGTACGTACAACATTTATTTGTTAAAAGGGTAAACTACAACATTTATTTGTTAAAAGTGTACTATCCATAAACACATTATTTATGTATCTGCGATGTACTCGTATGCCCATAATCAGGCTTACTATCTGTTTGTCTCATATTTACAAAAGGCCTGAACGAAATTCCGCACGGCCAAAAATTATCATTTAAGAAAGTGTCAATCTTAGACTTTGTTACAAACACCTTGAAAGAATTGTAGCCTTTTTCTTTTTTCATTTACATTTTTATTAATGATACTTTCTCGTTTGTACTTTCAAATATATAATCTTTGATATCAGACTCTTTGACATTAATATCAACATTAGTCACAAACAACGGTATCTTAACTTCCGCGGCTCTAAATTTACTGCCGTAGCTCAGATCAGCTTTTCCCATGTTGCCTATAAACTTGTTACGTAGGCGTTTCTTCTGTACTTGGACCCATTTCTCATCAGGCTTAGGTATGTTCCATACGTCACCGTTTGCCGGTACATCAGCAAAAGATAACGTTCTCGCTACGGCTGACTGTATATTTTGTTTTGGTAAGTCAGCTGGTGGAGTGACGGAACATGAAACCGGAACTCCAATCGCATTTTTCATAGGCAGATCCTCACTCGCATAATCCACTATTTTTTTCCATAAATACACCGATTTGGCTCTGATCGACGAGAGTTTTGGCCATTTATTATCTATTGTGGCGCGAGCTAGACTGTATGTGCGCGAATTCGCTGCTGGCCTTTGGCGCCATAATTTACTTTACATTAGTACCTAACTAATTAAATGTGTTTTTGTTGATCAAACGTTTTATCCAATTTTAAAATGACCGACAGCAGAGTTAGTGAGGAGTATTTGACTTTTAACTGACATTTTGGAAACAGCAGAGAATATGACAAACGAGCTTTAACCAGAAAAAAAACAAGAAAATATTACGACAATTTTAATTTCCATTACAAGTAAGTTCCTTTTGCATGAGTGTAAATAAAGTAGTGTATGAAACGACATATAACTAGGTATCAAACACTCAAATGATACTACATATTAAAAAACTCCCTGTCGTGTTTTAATAGCAACCGTTCCATAAACTACTATTACAACTCATATATTTATTATCTCGATAACTCCAGCTATAGCTAAAATTTTTGAGTTCCCGTCTCACCAAGTACCTTACACAATGTTGTGCTCTTTCGGACAGGCAGTATGCATACCGCAGTGGTCGTACTACTACTGATTTAGCTCTGGTAGTAGTGCGACGTAGTGTTGAAGCTCGAGAAGGTCTTCAGCAGGTTGCGGTGATCTTCTGTGATCTGTCAAAAGCGTTTGATTTCGCTGACCATGATGTACTCGCAGTAAAGATGAGGTACTATGGTGTTGAAGGGCCTGCACTGAAATTGTTCTCAGACTTTATGACAGATCGATGCCAGGTGGTCGTTGGGGATAGGGGTACGGTGAAATCTCAGCCGCTAAAGACCGTAATTGGAGTAGCCCAAGGCTCATTGCTCTCCAACATCATGTTTTCCCTCCTCCTCAATGATTTGCCCGAAAACGTACGTGACGGACACACACTCTTGTATGCCGACCTGCAGTCGTCACCGCGCCAACTGTGGATCAGCTAGAGCGCAAGTTGAATCGAGTAGTTGGCGATCTAGACCAGTGGTTCAAAATCAATGGGCCAATGGGCTGATTTTAAATACAAACAAGACCCATTTTATACATTTCAACCTATCTGGTCAGTCATATAGACCACTAGATGTGCGAGTTGGAAGTGCTAAATTGGACCAAGTTAATGAGACTTCCTTTCTAGGCTTCCATGTAGATAGTGGTCTGACATGGGAGAAACACATAGATGAGTTATGTGTAAAAGTTGGACGTGCTAGCTTTGCGCTGTGGCGAGTTTCCGCCATTTTGGCTTACAGCATGGTCCTGCTACTGGAGGAGGATGGAGCTGCTACTTTGCGTCAGTGCACTCTCTACTTCAGTATGGCATTGAAATCTGGGGGCGTGCTGCCGATGGGAGCGCGTCTTCAGAATGCAGAAGAGAGCAGTGAGGGCCATAGCGCAAGTGTCACAACAGAAATCGGCGCACCCACTGTTCCGGACCATGGGCATAATAACCGTCCCAGCCCTGGTGTGCTTTCAGGCAGCTCTGTATGCCAAAGACCACCCAGAGGAGTACTCAAGACTCGGCGACGGTCACAGGTACAGCACAAGGAACGCACATCGACTGCGAGAAGTTCCACTACGGCTGACGAAGACGTCTAAACTCGTGCACGTGATGGCACCGGCGGTATACAACCGGCTGCCAGGAAGTATTCGGGATTCACCCTCTAGGGACTCGTTTAAAAAGAAACTCAAAAAATAGCTGGTTGAGCAGACATTTCATAGCTATAATGATATGATTACATTATGTATGTGACAGTGTTTTTTTTTTATGCAATTATTATTATTTTTTATTTAACATTTTTATTTGAATGACTTATTTTTAATTTTGTTTTACTGACCTTTGAAAGTAAATGTGGACAACTATTATTTTCTGAATCTGATGAAAATAATGTATTTTTATAATGTTTTTATTGTAATTCTCTAATATTTAATTATGTACTGGAAACCTGGACCAGTAACTGATATGGGTTGCCAATAAAATACTATTTAAAAGGGAATTAAATAGACTAAAATTTACAACTTATAATAAACTAGGTATAAGTTGTTACCTAGTTCAAATGTTTGGTTAAAGTACGTATAATGTTTGGTTATACGTACTTTAACCAAACATTTATAATATTCACTTTGAACTTTAATTTATGTCCTTCAGACAATCTCGTCAGATATCGTGTTATGAGTAGATCTTGATTTGAATGTCATTATTGGTCATCATCATGTCAGCATTTAGAAGTCCACTGCTTCGCGCAATGACAAGCAATCTTGTGCCACCTCCATCCACCGACTTCCTGCGATGGTTACAATATCGTCGGTCCATCGTGTTGGTGATTATTGGTACTGTACCACAGTAGGATAATATTGGGAATTCTACTCCAGGCCTTACGTTCGCTTCGCTCACTACAGGACGTTCGCTTACGATCACTCCTGGGAGCAGAATTCCCAAAATTACCGCTGTACATTCAATCGTTTAAAATGTTGGCTAACGTAACGTGAGAGACGATGCGTTTGCGAAGTTAATGAGTGTGAGGTTTGTTTCGATCGATAATAATAATAATAATAATTTCAGGGTGACAGTTTGAGTCCTTTGTGGTTTTGCCTAGCACTGAATCTTCTCAGCACTTTGTTGAAGGATTCAGGGTTAGGCTATCGGCTACGGAGAGAGGGCGAGATCATTTCTCATCTGCTGTACATGGATGACCTCAAGTTGTTTGCACTGAAACATCCAGACTTGATGGAGTTACTGAAAATCACAGAAGTTTTCAGTAAAGCCATCAACATGGAGTTCGGTGTGGACAAATGTGCGGTCATGCATGTGCAGCGGGGGAAAGTTGTAAATTCTATGAATTTGCAGCTTTCTGAGACAATGACACTCAAATCTCTCTCTGAGACCGAGACCTACAAATACCTTGGTATGTCACAATCGTTGGGTATCATGGACAGGGAGATTAAGCAGTCGGTGAAGGAGCGCTTCTTCTGCCGCCTGACCAAAGTACTTAACAGTCTTTTGTCAGGTGGCAATAAGGCACGTGCCTTCAACGGTTGGGTGATGCCCTTGCTCATATACTCTTTTGGCATACTAAAGTGGACTCAAACTGAGCTTGACGCCTTGGATAAGAGAGTCCGTCAACTGCTTACGTCACATCGTATGTTACACCCGCGCTCGTCTGTTATGAGATTGTACATACCACGGAAGTGGGGGGGTCGTGGCTTTTTAAATGCCAAGAACCTCCACAACCGTGAAGTGTGCAGTCTCAGGGAGTACTTCCTAAACACCGAGTGTGGGTTGCATCGTGATGTGGTGGCAGTTGATAAGACTCACACCGCTCTCCTTGGCAAACGAGAATTGGCGCAAACCATCGGTGTTGAGTACCGATGACCGCAAGGACGTATGGAAGGGCAAGGAGCTGCACGGGCGGTTCTATCGGGCCTTAACAGGACCTGATGTGAACTTGCTCGCGTCGGTGAACTGGCTACGCTTTGGTGACCTCTTTGGGGAAACTGAGGGTTTTGTCTGTGCAATTGCGGACGAAGTTATCAAGACGAATAACTACCGGAAATATATTATGAAGGACGGTACGGTCGACATTTGTCGGGCATGCCGCCGTACGAGGAGTCCCTCAGGCGTATAATTACTTGCTAACGGAGAGTACTTGCACAGACACAACCAAGTAGCCAGGATCATCCATCAGCAAATTGCCCTTCGGTATGACCTTTTCGAGTCTGAGGTGCCGTACTATAAGTACGTACCGGCGCCAGTTCTCGAAAATGGTCGTGCATATTCATATTCATATTCATATTATTTATTTCATAAGTTTTAGGTAGGAAAGATGGATAATATGCACTTGTTGAGTCCTGCTAAAACTTGTTTTTACAGGCGTATGAAATTTGTACAAAATTATAATGAATTGTATCTAATGATATCTAAATAAAATTATTTAATTTAAACCAGATTGATTCATATCCTTGACGAGACATAATTAATATTTTTTCCGTCTATAATTTTCATATGTAAACATTAATTTATATCTAAAATTTTATGTTAGCTATAATAGTTTGGCTTAAAAGAATTTTAAAATTAGACCATGATTAACTGAAAAAAAAAAAAAAACTTTTCTGCAATTACTTTTATTGAATTTAAGTGTTCCTGAAATAGATGAATAAAAAGTAATTTTTTGGGTATAAGTTAACTAGTATAACGCTTTAACTATTTTGATTTATAATTTATAATGAAATATATCTCAGAGTTTTTGTGTGAATAATAATAAAATTACATTGAGACAATTTCTAACAATTTCCTTGAAAGCTTTAGTTGTTATCTAAACCAAATACACGATAGGTACAATTAACTATAATTATAACTTACCATAAATATTCACATGAAATTAAATTTTTCACACACATAGGTACACTCACTTCTTTAACTAGAAATACATTAAATTTTCTCACAGTCAATTGAGACACAATACGAATACAGTTCACGAAATTTGATGTAAGCAAATTTAACGCTTAGTACAGTTGACAACAAAAGTATACATACTAAAAATACTAAAAAGTCTTTGTAATGTGCCCTCCGGCTAGGTGGAACGATAATATATGCAAAGTGGTTGGCAGCAGTTGGAAGAGAAGAGCCGAACATCGGGCATAGTGGTGTGCTTTGGGAGAGGCCTATGTCCAGCAGTGGACTGACACGGGCTGATGATGACGATGATGATGATGATAAAAAAAACTTGAACCATAATTGTTGTTACGTTCGAAGTCGCTATAGCCAAATTATTTTCCCTCTAAAGTTTTAATTATTTCCCTTTAAGTATACTTTAAACTCACAGGACTTAAGTATTACATCGCCATAACCAAAGAACTCGTTTAACCGAGGTTGTTATAAATGAAATCCATTGTATATTGTAAACAAAAAACTTATTGCGTCGGTAAAACTATTTTGTTTTAAACTTATTTGAATCCATGATGTAAACATGGATTATAATTTAATAGAACATCTTAGGTATACTATACTCATGATATCAATGATATGTATTGATACTTTGATAAAAAGTAAAATAAAAAATAAGTTTTCCTTCTTTTTTTTATTTTTTTTACCTTATATTATTATAATCATTATAGAAACATTTTTTTTTGTCTGACAGTACCAACCAGAGTAGATAGAGGTTCGTAACATTTTTTATCAGTATTGTTATGTTTTTTTTTTGTAGTTTTGATGATTGTGAGACATTTAATTTGTACTTATAAAGGTGGTATTACATAAATGTATGTATATACATTTATGTAATACCAGTGTCATGTAAGTAATAAAGTGACACACAAAAAAATTGTATGTGTAAAAAAAAGTGTTGTAAATAGCGTATTTTCAAAATAATAATAAAAACAGAAATGCGTATTGGTATAATAGTAAGTAGTTGTTTACGAGGCGTTATAATCAATATGTCACAATACTACATAGTTTTACAATAATCTTAGAGAAATTACTATAATGAAGATTTTATCCACAGGTTTAATACATCTGGATTTTACCATAAATGTTGAGTAATCAGTTGATATGCAGGTCGACACTGAAATATACGCAATTCAGCCATACATGTTAAATACAGAATAAATAATAGTAGATGCGATGTTGTAGTCAATTAGAAAAATATGTTATTTTCAGTATTTACTATTTTTTTATTATTTTTTTATTACTGACTAGGCAATCGTTTGACCACGATCTCACCTGATGGAAAGCGATGATGTGGTCGAAGGTGTTGCACGCTTTTGCTTATTTACTATACTTACCTATATAAATTAAACAAGTGTTAATAAAATATAACTAACGCGTAGGTACAAGACATAAGTTCAAAAAACTAAAACCCAACTACGGTCGGGTAAGAAATAGCTTATATCACTCTTGCGATGAAGACAAATCGATTGATACTTCGCTTGTCAAAATCGAACCAAGTTTTTAGTTTTAACACAACCCTTCCTTTGTCTAGTTATAGTCGGATAAAAAATATATAATAAAAATTGCCTATGACACTTGGTGGTTAGTGACCCTGAATACGACGCCAATCGAACAGTCGCCGGGTTGAATCCTTCAAGGTGCAATCATTTGTGTGATGATCAGAAATGTTTCCGAGTCATGAATGTAATATTAATATTTATGTATGTGTATACGTTATCTAGTACCCATAGCAAAGGGTATCCTAGTTTGGGGTTAGGTAATTGATGTGAATTGTTTCTAGATATAAATAATACGCGGGCACAGCTACTTATTCAGGTCTAAACCTGTATGATCATGTTTTACTGCAACATTTATGTTTTAGTCATATAGTCCTTTGTCGGTATTTTTTCAAAGGCGCCGCCTCGACCGTTTATAAACGTAAGAAATCAAAGCTATTTTGTGTCATAATTGCTTTAATATAGAGTAAATTATATTAATTAAATATTATTGCTGACGATACAGCTTATTTGCTTTAAAAGCCTCGTTTTTTTCGATAACCTCATTATTAGTGATTATTCTCTGCAGTGAAGTGACGTAGTTCAATCGAAAAAAATATGTAAGTAAGTAACTATGTTTTTTATAACTCTTTATGTTTTTTTCTCATAGTAGCTTCGTTTGTTTGTTTGTTGTATGAGGTAGTGCTGGCCTCTGATGTCAGAGTTTGTCAGGCTGCCTGGGGCCTCTGACATGTCTTAACGACTGCTATTAATAAATAACAGCCGAGACCGACTGCTTAACATGCCCTCCAATGCAGGGAGTGATAGAAAGCCGCACATAACTTATAATAGTCATTTGGTGTGGAGCCTAGGATCGAACCCAGTATCGTCGGATTCTAAGTTGCACTATTGAACCGTTAGGATACCATCGCTTGGTGGTACCACCAGCCTTGGTAATTTTCTTATATATTCATGTTTTGTTTTTTGTTCTCAGGTCTGACTACGAATATGTGAGTGGTGGTTATCCTATACAACTAGAAACAATACAGAAAAAAAAACTTGGAAAGATCAGCAAGCGGAAGTCTGCGACGCCAATTTCTCCTGATGAACGAACTCGAATTTCGCTAGACTCATATAAGTAAGTGATAATTTATTTTCAATTATGTTACACTCTAGCTGCTCCCGCGGTTTCACTTGCATTTCACCACAACATTTTTATTTATTTTTTATATATTTTTTTAATTATTTTTTTTAATGACAAATTTGATGGATATATTTTGCATTTTTCTCGATATCATGTCACTCGATGATAATTTATAAAATCTATTTTATATCTTTTCTTGAGTTTATCTATTAACAAACAGTATAAACAAATCTTTTCTCATTATAATACTACTGTAGATTTATCGTAATTACAATTTCGTTCTTATGTTAGACACTTATACTTCTGAAAGGTATGTTTGTTTGTCGTATGAGATAGTGCTGGCCTCTGGTGTCAGAGTTTATCAAGCCGCCCGAGGGCCTCTGACATGGCTTAACGACTGCTATTAATCAATAACAGCCGGGACCGACAGCTTAAAGTGCCCTCCGAAGCACGGAGCGATGGAAAAGCGCACATAACTCAGAAAAGTCATTGGTGCGGAGCCTAGGTTTTGAACCCGGTATCGTTGGATTCTAAATTGCACGATAGAACCGTTAGGCCACCATCGCTCTTAAGGTATACTGAAAGGTATACTCTATTGTGATATAATGACTTTCTTAGAAAAAAAAATAACTTTTGTGCATTCACTGTACATGCGTACAGTTGCTAATGTTCATATTACTAGGGCTTACCTATATTTATATTGTCTGTGTTTATTGTTACAGAAAGAAGCGCAAACTTAAAGACGTGGACTTGTTTAGTATTCTCAAAGCCGAAAAACAGAATATTTCAACAGGGCAAGCAACAGCAACGACATCCAGCTTCACATCCCGCGTATCAACGGGGCAAGTCAGGCGTACCACTTCGCTAGGTGGTAATTTCTTTATCGATTGCAAAGTATACAACACGTCGGACTGGTTGGCTTCTAAACCTCAAGAACGATATAAAAAAGCATTATCATATGTAAAACTCCAGACGGACGTGTTAAGCCCTGAATGGTTAACTATACAAAACTTTTTAAACCAAGCTTACGAACGCTTTGAAGATAGTGAACCTGTATTTTACAGGAACGAGTAAGATAAATAAATTTTGCTATCATTTTAAGATGTAGCTTTCGTCAGACCTGTGTGTAAAGTTTAAAAGTAGTTACTTTTTTTTGATAATTTTAAAGGAGGAAAATTAATTGTTCTTAACACATTTAATTTTTACTTATTTTTTTTTATTGTGCTTAAGATTTATGTTGTACTTTATTATTTTTCCTTAATAATAGAGAGGTTTTTTTTTTCTTATTCGTAGTCAGACTTATAATAAAAAAATGTTAACTGTTGAAATTATATTTTATTTTTAATAAGGTATTATTATTATTATTTCATTATACTTAAGTTTTATGCTGTACTTTATTAAATTACTCAACAGTATCAATTTTATTTTTTTAATTGTGTTTTACATTGCTTTATGAGATTTTAAATTTCGATTTGATCTAGGGTGTATTCATAGGTACATTCACATTAGGTTGGTATAAAAAAAGGTAAGCAGAAATGTCTATAAGCAGTGACAACTAAAAAGTATTATATTTAGTTATATTACAGCTTCTTCAAGGTATCTGAGTAGGTAGTTATAAAAATGAGATTTTGTAAGACTTGTGATATATCTGTTAGAAGTACGTCGTGGGTAGGTCACTTGCGTAGTAATGCGCACAAACAAAAAGATACTAGTGTGCTATATAAAGATGGTATACATACATACATCGTATCATCAGCATTTAAGGGACGCATTGTAACATATAGATTAAAAGCACATGATAAGTTTGAACATGGCTGTGTGGAAGCATTTCTAAACTCTATTAGTAAACAAATAAAGTCGCTTTTAGACGATTCACTTGGAAAGCACACATGCTTAAAAGTAAATTTTGAACTTTTTTCTTCGTTCATGATGATGAAAAATAATAATCAAGAAATGAAATCATTTGGTACCAAAAACATTGTATTGTACAGTAATTACGATTTTGTAACACTTTTGTCTGACACAAAAAGCAAATTAAAAAAATATTGAAGAATTTATGGAACGTGACAGTGGTTGGACATTCCTCAACATCATTCAATGCAGTATTTTCTGTAGTATCGCCAAATCCATTTTTCTTCAATTGGGATAAAATATTTTAAGTGAAATATTCTTCATAGTTAATCTTTTATTTGGGCGTTGTAGATTTCTGATCTGTGATAGTCGTTATACTGCCAAAATATTTTTTTCTTAGTTTTTCTTTAAAATATGTGTTTTAGGAGTATTCAGAGCAGATTTAATATCTGACGATGGTATATTTATCGGCGTAACGCATGATCCTCTTTCTTCAAAACTAAAGACTTCGGTTGAAATAAGATAATTTTTTAATTTTGTTGGTTTTCTTGGTTGGTAAGGTTATTTTCAGGAGAATAATATCAACACTGAATGTAATGACGGTGTTGTTTTCAAGAGAATAATATCAACACTGAATGTAATGACGGTGTTGTCTTCAACACCGTCATTACATTCAGTGTTGATATTATTCTCCTGAAAATAACCTTATTGAATATCAGTTTCAAATCTATGAAAGACTGTCTCTCATTGAAATAGATACACATATACAGCTAAAATAAAAATTCCTATCAAACCTAAATATTAAGTGCAAAAAATAATAGTGAAATCTTACAAGTTTTTGTGACTTATTCCTTGAGGGTTTGCATTATTTGTTTTTTTGCAACTCAGGTAAATCAAACACTTCAACATTTCCAGAAGGTGAATCTTCAGTAGCCTGAAAAATTAAACGTGCTTTAATTCTATCAAACTATGAACTTTTTTTTAATGCTATTGTTATTCCCATGAGTCGAAAAAGCCGAACCTATATTACATACCAACTGTAATCGTTCATTATTGTTTATTTGCTCATTTTGTTTAGTATTCTCCTAAATATGTGTACGTTTCTTAGGTATGAATCATCTGCGTGAAAAAAATAACAGCTTAATTTCAAAATTTCATCGAGTAGAAATTAAACTTTAGTGCAAAAATTGACTGACTTCATTTTGCATAGTATTGACCATCGTGGTTTGATAATGTATTTGAACGTCTTTGAATATAATTATAATTTTGCAACTACTACTTGTGAAAAGTGATCCCTGGATATTTTAATCTTGTATGGCTCCTGCACCACTTCACAACACATGCTGGCATGATGATTCACAGCTGTAGTTCACAATGATAAAATTAAAACGTACGCGAAGATATGACGTGTGCTCGCTTGCATGAAAAATGTACGACTGATGACGCGCTGGACACGACTTTTAAGCCCCACCTACTTGGGAACGACTTTTGTTGGGTCATTTTATTAACGCTGTTACGTTTCCTGACTTATTACTTATTCGTAGCAAGGAGTAAAGATTGCGTTGTTCGTGATTTCAAAATGTCTGACTATGAGAATACCTTATACACTGGTAACGTTGTACGAAAAGCCAATGTTTTATTTAAGTCAATAAAACATGAAATATATACAAGAAGTACTAATAAAATTGCTTTATCTAGCGATGATGATAAACGTTTGATTGCTAAAAATAAAGTAGCTACAAAAGCTTGGGGGCATGTATCAATACTAGGTTTTAAAACTGGATAAGTTATGTTTAATATAATTTTAAGAATGTGAATGTACCTACATTATGAATACTAAAATAAAAATCTAATTAATATATCTCGTAGATTATAAGATGAATACCTTTAAAATAAAATGGATAAGTTATGTTTAATATTATTTTAAGAATGTGAATGTATCTAAATTATGAATAATAAAAGAAATGTAAAATAAATATATCTTGAGGATTATAAGATGAACGAAACCTTTAAAATAAAATACGTTATAATTATGATTATTGTTTTTTATTTATAATACCAAATAAAAGTTTAATTTAGGTAAATAACTTTCCAAAATAGTAATAATGTATATGTCAATATACAATATGTATCTAACATGCATATCAGTATCTTTTAATTAAATTTTCAATTAGTAAAAAGGTTCAGGTACCAATCAGTCCTTACAAGTTTTAAATTTCATTGAATTTACGAAATAATAACTGTCTGCTTCATAAGAAATCTTGAAAAATTATACTTCATTATCAGTTAGGTATATCTTCTACCAACCAGTCCTTACAAGTTTGAAATTTCGTTGAATTTACGAAATAAGTACTGTCTGCTTCCGAAATCTTGAAACATTTTTTCAAGATTTCGGAATTTTAGTTTATTTTATTTACTTGCCTATACTAAAAAATCATTCAATCTCTGCGACTGGCAGGCGACGCTTGTCACAACTTAAACTATTTAGTTTTAACTGCATATTATCTGTAAGTATTTTATATCTGATCAAGTAGTATTTTAAATATTATTATTATTATTTTATATATTTTATGTTCTTATTTCTTTATTTCTTCCTCTACAGAACATGGGATCAGAAACTGATCCAATGTGGTTTCCTCGTGCACAAGACTCACTTACTGGTTGGGATGACCTCGAAAGAAAGATAAGTAACGAGCAGTGAATTGCTGCAGCTAATGCTGTCAAAGAACAAAAGCAAGAAGAAAAACGCAGAAAGCGAAAAATCAAAGGTGCTGTGTCATATGTTGTCAACAAGAGCCCAAGAAGAGGACATCGTGTAATTAAAATACAAGTTTACGAATATAATGAACAACTTAATGCAAATTGTGAAACTACTCGTGTGCAATATACAGTGTCGGAATGTATAGATGAAGTTTTAACTATGACTGAAAATGTGATTAATAAAATAACAAAAAAATTGTCTGAAAATGATTATTAACTAAGTGTGAGATCCTAATAGGTATTATGGTACTGTAAAAAATATTTATAACAGTGTGTTTTACTTTTAAATAAATTATGGGAACTTAATTATTATGTTGTTTCATTTTAGTAAAAACCATTTATTTTCAATTAAAAATTTAATAAAAATCAATAAAATATCCTAAGACATAAAAAACTTAAAATTAGAAATGTATACAATATTAAAGTTCTTAATTGATACATACACAGGTTTTTATAAAGCACAACAATTTTCAATCCAATCATAGCTTTCTGGTCTTTTGTATTCTCTTTCACAACGAGAATTGCGTGAACTAGTCTCATCAATACCATCCTCTACATACCCATAATTGTGATTGTCAATTATATTAAATACTTGCATGTTATTCTCAATGAATCATTTCTTTACTAAAATAACATTTCTTAATGCACAGTGCTTTTTATGATAAAAACAATTTAGAGCACTTCTGTCATTACAATAAAGTTTATTTAATTACAATAAATTAGGACAACCCTGTTCACTAACGTCTATTACTTTTTAACCATTTGATTTTTTCCATTCCTTTGACTAAAATGTTATTATTTGTTAAAATTGGAATAACAATTCTTTTAAATTCACGATAGTCAATATAACCTTCACTCCAAAATATACCACGTCGTCTTTCTATCCAAGAAACGGTTTTCTTTTCTGTATCACTCAAATTGTAGTATGGGTATGGTGGTTTTATTAAGAACACTTGAGTATAATCATAAGTAGCTAGTGCAAACTCCTTTATGATAAAAAAAAATATAAGAATCTTTAAATCCTTGTAAATCTACTATCATGTGCCCTGGATTCATGATATCTTCTTAACTATACTACTCAAAGGTTTGTATTCAACAATGCAGTCGTTTAGAATCAAACAGAAAGCTGATGTGTCTTGTGGAAACTCTGTGACAGCTTCAAGGTCGATGCGTACGTCTATTGGTCCTGTCTTAAGAATTTCGTTCTGTCGTGAACAATCAATCACAAAAAGTGGTGCCTTAGATTTAAAATCAGCATAACTTAATAAAGGTTCTGGACGACGTCCGTAATACGACTGTTGAAATCTAGTATAGCGCTCGTATATTAAAGAGTAGTTATCATCGGCGAATTTAATAGTTAGATTTTCATAAGGGAAGTAGCAAGAGTTCAGGAACACTCGCAGATTTTGTATGTTACAGTGGTCAAACTGAGACGTGTCTTTATCAGCATGACGCATACGATTTGTTTGTAAGCCTACGATTACATATCGCGGTTTTTCTACTTGAGAAGATGTTTTGATAGCCCAAATATGTTTCCTAGTTTTTGGTAGGGCTGGATATTCATAAAGATCCCAATTTCTAAATATCATATTAATGGGTCGATCTTTTTCTAGATATTTAAGCAAATTAATTCGTTCGCGATCAGACACTTTTATATGAGGAACGTGCCAACTAATATTTTTAATATCAACACTTTCGACATATTCACCAGCATTTAATTTTACTTCATTGAGATTTGTGCTACTTCTAAGTAATATTAATTCATGTTTGCTGTTCATAATAATCTTGTTATAGTCTTCAGCGAAACCAAGTATTTTATTAAGAGGTACGGATAGTGAAAAACTACCTGCCCAATTATTTGTTGTTCCATTGATATCCCACCTCCACGACTTTGACATCTTTGATTCGTTGTCATTCATTGAAATTAGAGATTTCATTGTGGTTGTAATGCCCGCATTTTTAATTTTATCTATTTCTACACCATTTAACTCATACCGGATATCTTGAAAGAAAAATAGTGCAGGGTTGTTGGTGAGGTGCACTTTGGTTACTGCTGTTTTTGTCACGCTTAATAAAATTCAATAGAATAGAATAGAATTATTTATTGGTCATATAACTGTCTGTTACACAAGGAAAGTCAAATAGTACACACTTCTAAAACTTAATATTACACTTATTGATTATACATAGTAATAATTTATAACAATAAAATTAAAATGGAAATTGAAAGAAAAAAGAAATTTATAAAAATATTCAATGCATTCAAATTAAAATAAAACCAAAAAAATGTTACAATATCTACAAGAATTACAACAATTTCAACTAAGTCAAACTCTTATTTCGTTAATCCTCATTCAAAAATGATGACTCCGTCAGACGCAATGTCATAAATTCATTAAGTGAATAAAATGGGTTAGCTACGAAAAAATGATTTATTTTATTCTTAAAATCAGTTAAATGAAGTCTTGTTATGCTATAGGCAATACATAGTTATTTTATTTTGTTTACCTTGCTTCTTTACTTTGGCTAGTCTTGTCTTTGATTGATACAGTTTCTCTTTATTCCTCAAATTATAACTGTGCATGTCCATGTTTTTAGCCAGATCATCCTTTTCACTATGAATTTCTGGAAGACTGTTAAATATATAAATTGATATAACAGTCATAATATTATTAGATTTAAAATATTTTTTTGCTGACATGCGTTTCACTACCACTTATGATCCTTATTGATCTTTTTTGGCATTTCAGGATTCTGTTTATATCTGCAGCATTTCCCCAAACTGTTATAGCATAATTTATGAGGGAATGTACATATGCATAATAAACCGTAACTAGGGTTTTTTTTATCTATAATCGGCTTAAGTTTAAGCAGTGCATAGTTTGCACTAGCTATCTTTTTACAAAGCTTATCTATGTGGGCTGAGTGACTTACAGTATAATTGATGGTATACCCTAGGAACACATTTTATTTTACAGACAAGTTTTTCTCCAATCCTTTTCTAGATTGGTAACGCATAATTATGCTTTTGTCAGCGTTAAGTATAATACCATTAGCTTCAAACCATTTTTTAAGAATGTCTAATGTTTCCACCAGTTTGTTCTCTAAAGCAGTTTTACACTTGTCTTTAATACCAACATGTGTGTCGTCAGCAAATAAACTTACAAAACACCATTCAGGCAAGCATTTAATAAGGTAATTTACATATATTAAAAATAGTACAGGTCCTAGAATAGATCCTTGAGGTACGCCTATATCAACACTGCCCATTGTAGAGGTTTTCTCATTGACTGTTACTACTTGAGATCTGTTGGCTAAGTAAGACCGCATCATCTCCAACTCCATACCCTTAAATCCATAATACTCAAGTTTTTTAAGTAGTATGTCGTGGCGCAAACAATCGAAAGCTTTGGATAAATCACAATAAATGCTAGCACATTTTTGTGAGTCATCCAAAGATTCTAAAATAAAGTAGACTACTTTTCTGATCGCCATTTCGGTCGATCGTCCTTTGCGGAACCCGAATTGTGCTGATGAAAAGAGTTGGTTTTGTTCAAAAAACTTCACTATTTTATTTTTAATAATTGTCTCTAATATTTTAGACAGGGTTGGCAGAATACATACCGGTCTATAGTTACTAAGTTCACATGATTCTCCCTTTTTGTATATGGGTACTACTTTGCCTTTCTTAAGGACGTCGGGAAATATTCCACCTTGTAAACAACTGTTTATCACAGTAAGCAACAACTCCATGAGGTAGTCATTTCGTACAATCAATTCTTTTATAGGTTTAGTATTCATGTCGTAAATATCCAATGTCAATTTTGCCTTAATATTAATAATTGTATCATATAATTCTTTAAAGTCAACTAAGCCAAATTTTATTAAAATGACTGGTTTTTTGATCTGGTTTAAGAAATTCAAGCACTCTTCTGCGTTAATATTAACATTATTTGACAAAGTATGGGCAATATTGCGAAAAAAGTCATTAAATAAATCAGCCATAGCTTTAGCATCAGTAACAATTTGGTCCGAACTATTCCTTACACATTCTATACTTGATTTGGAGCCTTGCTTTTTACCATTTCGCACTTGCTCGCTAACTATATTCCATGTTTCTTTTATTTTATTTCTGGAGGATTTTATTCTATGCGTGTATTGTAGTTTTTTTGCTGCATACATTGCTTTCCTTAAAACTTTTCTGTATCTTTTAATTCTGACTTTTGCAACTTGTAAAAGTTGCATTTTAGCCAAATTGTTTTTAGATTTTTCGATACCTTTCGTTGTCCACTTTTTGCGAGGTTTACATACAGCAATGCGACATACATTTAGTTATGTTAGGAAAAGCCACATTATAAAAATACTTAATAGCGTCCAATAAAATAGTCATTTTTGAATTTGGATCGTTACAGCCTGTAATTTGAGCTTTTAAACCGACATATTCGTTACAAAATAAAAAGTGAAAATAATCACAATTACTTTTAGACATAACTCTGGTAAATTTATTAAGCTTGGGCATTGAATCTTTACTATTTTCAATGGCTAGCTTGATCATATTATGATCAGATAGTTTATTTACTAAACTATCTGATCATAATATGATCTGATTACACAAGCCTCACACGAGTCAAAATTTACAACAAAGTTATCCAAACATGTGGAGCTGTTTCCTTGAGTTCGAGTAGGAGCGTGTAGTAGCAATTTGCAATTAAAATTATGAAGCAAATTATGAAATTTCTTAACCTTTCTATCCAGTTTCAATACATCAATGTTAAAGTCACCAGCTATGATAATTTGTTTTCCTTCACGACAAATGTTGTGCAAAACTCTGGATAAAATATCAAAAAACAGATGTAGGTCTCTGTCAGGCCTATACACACATACAATAACAATCTTTGAAACTCTTAATTCAATAGCTGCTAATTCACAATTCATTTCAAAGGAAAGTTTATTCAAATCTTTTCGCACTTTATATTCTAACTTATTTTTGTCAAAAATAGCAGTGCCACCGTGCTCAAACAATTTTCTATTATAATAAGTAGCGAGTTCATAATTTTCAAAGTTCATAACTTGTACATGGTGGTCATAAGCCCACGTTTCTGTAAGACACAACACGTCGCATTCCTGATCATTTAACACATGCTCAATTTCTACATACTTTTTATGAATGCTCTGAACGTTAGCATGAATAATCACCTGGCATTGGTGATTCGAGACATTATTGGAAAATTTGTTGAGCTAGTGTTTGTTTCTACATCGACTCTTTATGAATGTTAGCGTTGATGAAGCCAGAAGATTGTTATTCATGAACATTACTATAGCATTTGTAATGTATTCTCTCATGCTGTAAAAGTTGTTAGCCTTGACATTGCTCTTTTTAAAACTAATGTCCAGGTATTTGACTTTCTCTGACATTCTCGCCATATGTGCTATTCTTTTATTTATATTAATAATATCAAAATCGTCATCCCATTATAACGCATGCCACAAATTATAATGTTGAATTTCCTGTATGGATTCTACAGAATATCATCCAATAACTTGATATAACGCTGCTCTTCGATGGCTGTAAATATCCTGTCAAATTTACTTATTAATATTATTGCTATATCGTCATACCCTAAACTTTTTGTCCTTTTATTGAAATCATCAAAATGTGTATTAGACCTTGCACCCGTTATACAATAATTAATAATATTATTTTTACTATCTGTCCGGTCTATCAATTTAGTGGCTATTCCTTGTCCAATTTCATCCGAAAATATTATTGTCTGTTACTGTCTATGTATCAAATAAAGGACGTCCATTTTCTTTTTATTGTTTATGTCACCAGTATGATTCTTTTCATTCACCTTGTTGCTAGTCTGTTTTATCTTATTGTTTATCTTTAGCGTATTGATTTTGCTGTCTTCTGACTTTGTCATTTCATCTAAATCCAATAATTTCTTATATTCAACTTCAATTTTTTTTTGATGCTGTATATTCTCTTCCTTCTCTACTTTTCTGCACTTACTCTGCAATATTTTAATGTCCTTTGTAAATTTCCTCATTTTTTTGAAATATTTTTATTCTTATAAACTGGTATTCTAGTTTTCGAATGTTTATTACGCGTATATTTTCTTTGCTTAATAGGTTTTACTGTTTCTAGCTTTATTTTAATCTGCTTATTTTTTTTTTTTCTTCATTTAACCATTCTGTTAATTTCTCAATTTTAGTTTTCAGTTCAGTTATGATTTCAATTTGTGGTTCATTTGGTTTTTTTGGCATTGAAACTGATTCTGAGATGTCAGTAGTGAGCATTGACATTCTTGGTTTCTTTCGTTTTCTCCCAGGAATAGGTGTAGTAAACCCGTCATTAAATTCGATTTTTTTATAAAACTCATTAAGCTTGTTTGCTTTAAGTAACTCTCTTTTGAGCTGCTCATTTTCTGAGAGCAAATTATCAACTTCATTATTTGCCGCCATCCAGTTAGTTTCTAAACTTACTACTTTTTGTTGCAATTTTATGTCAGTCTCACTTTGATTAAGTGCTGTTTGAGTAAGACAAATTCTTGTCGATTCGAAAAGCGAAGAATCGGTAAGGTTCCCCAATGAATTTGCTCTCTGCCGCTGATGAAACCGAAATGTTATGTTGTCTGTTTCCATATTTTCGATCTTGGTCTGGTCGTTTGTAATTAATATGCGCAAAAAATAATAAATAAAACTCTTGCACTGGGTATCGAATTCCGGTGCAATGCCACCCGTTCATCAAAATACAAAAAAATAATAAAAAACTTTCCGTATTCAGGGATTCGAACACAGGTGATAGAAAGCATAAAGCCAAGCAAGACCACTAGACCAACGTGGTTGTGACGAGATGTGCGAAAATAACTATCAGGTCATACCGATCAGCTGTGAGTCATTAGTTGCACGGCTGATTCATTGTTCATGTATTGGCGGTTAGTAAACTTATACAGACTACCCACTAACGTTAAGACGAAATTATTATGTTATTTTTGTATTTAACACAAAAAATATCACTGGTTCGTCTAGATTATGTATGTCGAATATATAAAAACTCACATTTATTATTTGATTATCCATAAATCATATCCAGTGTAGCGAGTACAAGTTAATGATTATCGAGTTATTGACACTGTTTTTATCACTGTTCCATGCTTTTACGCTCGGATAACGTTTCCACATAAACTTATGCACTTGATAAATGTTTCTGTTCGACTTTTGAAGATAATTATTTCATATTTATATTTTTAAATTACACTCTAACACGGAGTAAAAAACGAGATGTTTACTGCACAGCGCTCCGCTTTGACTCAGACTCATTCAGAACACCTTCTATGTACAGAGTACTGGCTGAAGGTAAAACGTATAGATCTTTTTGATTAATAGGTATTCGTATTTCATCATTTTCACGAAAGCTTTTGACATATGGTTTATACGTATGATATTCTATACTTTATTAATTACTAAATAATTATATGGGACACTCCAAATTTCTTTACACATCTCACGAAACTGATTCCATGACATATCTGTATTAACATGTTCATCATAAGCATGTCTAAGGTTAATTTTATCTGGCTTAAAAATAACAATAACATTTGCGTTGTCTCTAATAAGTTGTTTCGGTATTTTACTATATGTTTGATTTAAGTAAAAACAATCAATTTGTTTGTGTCGCCCTGTAGCAAAATAATCACGAATATTATTCTGTTTTTCACAAGCCACGTCATCAAATATTATCACTGAGTCTGTCTTTGCGTATATTGGACTCAACACTTCATCATTTTCTTTAAATTTATAGTAATTAATCGCAGGTACCAATTTGAGAACATTGTCTAAGAATATATAAATCGGTTGAAATAAAGTTTTTGAGAATATGTACACGTTTAAGAATTTTAATCCGTTTTCATGTAAAAGAAGACCAATCAATAAATTGGGTTTGCCGCAGTTTGAGGGGCCACAGACAATGCAGCGAATAGAATTAGGAAGAAGCTTACTATGTTTGTGAGTCTTTCCAGTAGTAATTGATGAACAGATTTGGTTTAAATTCAAAGTAGTATTCAAGGTTGTTTAACGAACAACATGTTAGAGTTATTTGACTAAATTCAAGTTCAAAGAGATATTTTATATCCAAAACATTATCATAGGTCGATTAAACGCACAGCGGTAATTTTAGGAATTCCCAATATTACCCTACTTACCACTATTACGAGTTGCAGTAGTAAACGCTTTTGACGTTACAAATCAAGTAAAGGTATCTACGCGACTGACCGGTAAGACAATACAGTGAGTAGAATCCGACTTACGAAAGAAGTCTCACAGACGCGGCGCTAGTTTCGTTGTAAAAGCGAAAAATGTTTAAGCGTTCAACGTTAGTTCCTCTTATCGCCGCTACTTCTTTCGTGAGACGGATTCTCAGTTTGCATGTTTTTGGTATTATGGGTCACTGCTGCAGTAGTTACGTCACTCAACGCCATCTAGCTGGATTAGGATGAACCAAAATGACAATGCGTTTGCTAGGCGCTGTTTTATCTCTGTCTTTTTTATATATTTAGAAACAGACAAATGCTAAAAAGGCGCCAGCATGACGGCGTAATATCTACAGTCCCTCACGTATTGTCTATTTCTATTGAAGTAGAGCTAGCCAAACTCATAATAGAGCAAAAGATTTACAGTGACAAATAGTTCCGCTAGTTGCGCTACGCTGGATTTCATACAAAAATACTTGATAGCGAGTATAGATTTGAGCGTTTGATTGAACTCATAATAAAGGGACCTGCAAAGTGTGAAGGTTGCTTATATTTAAGAAATTCTTGAATTTCTAGATTCCGAATAAGACTTTGCTCTTTTTGCATTTTCCCACTCGATAAAATTGTTATAAGCTTTCATATATTTTTACCGGGATTTAGTTGCTAATAGATTCTGTATCACATTTAATGCGTAGTTTATTATATTTTCAGGGCCTACAGGCCTACAGTCTTGGCATAGATAGCGAGGCTACCGATCGCTAAATATTAACGAAAAAAATTGATTCGTTTACAACAAATGCAAGTCTACAACCAAGGTACTGAGCAAAATCGTTTATTATCTATTAGTGATCATAGTGGGCGCCGGGAGAACGGGTGCAAGGGGATGCAGTTGCACCCACTGGCTTTACACATTTTAATTATTGTTTTGTTACACATAGGTACATGTAAAAATGGTTAGGTTGTGGGAAAAAAACATTCAATGAATAAAAAATTGATCTGGGTTGTTGTCCAAAATGGATAATTGTCGATAGATATCAGTGTCTTTCTTTACGGTTTCAGTTCCTTTTATTAGCCCCTATGAACACTGAGCATGCACATGCACAGATCACACAGCAGCAGCAGCCGCGTGCACACACATCGCCGCTACACGTGCACGTGCACGTGCACGCACACACTGCAACATATCACCCTCACTCACCTGCCAGCGCCAGCAGCGCTGCCAGCAGCAGCAGCCGCGTGCACACACACACATTGCCGCTACACATGCACGTGCGCGCACACACTGCAAAATGTCGCCCTAACTCACCTGCCAGCAGCAGCAGCCGCGTGCACACACACATCGCCGCTACACGTGCACGTGCGCGCACACACTGCAACATGTTGCCCTCACTCACCTGCCAGTGCTGGCAGTGCCGCAAGCAGCAGCAGCTGCGCGCACACACACATCGCCGCTACACGTGCACGTGCGTGCACACACTGCACTAGAGGCTCAGGCTAGAGGCGGCGCGGGCAAACTGCGTACATGTCACGGGTTCATGGCCCACCACGACTGTCACCCGCGATACATGCAACAAGGAAAATAATCATCATCAGTATGGATTCATCAGCAGTATCAATGAAGATCATTGTGTTCTTCATTGTTGAATAGCAGTTAACATGTTACTAGTTCACATTTGACGCGCGTTCATGTCCTTTATACGAGCTCTATATGCAGGAGTATGAACATGTTACTAGTTCACATTTGACGCGCGTTCATGTCCTTTATACGAGCTCTATATGCAGGAGTATGAACATGTTACTAGTTCACATTTGACGCGCGTTCATGTCCTTTATACGAGCTCTATATGCAGGAGTATGAACATGTTACTAGTTCACATTTGACGCGCGTTCATGTCCTTTATACGAGCTCTATATGCAGGAGTATGAACATGTTACTAGTTCACATTTGACGCGCGTTCATGTCCTTTATACGAGCTCTATATGCAGGAGTATGCGTTTAGGTTTACTTTTAATGTCATTATGATTTTAACATTAACATATCAAATAATTTTGTGAAGGAAAAATTTGTATTGCAGACGGGACATTTCATTTATTTAATACATATTTGATTGTTTGTTTGTCGTATGAGATAGTGCTGGCCTCTGGTGTCAGAGTTTGTCAGGCCTCCCGAGGACTTCTGACATGGTTTAATGACGGGACCGATAGCTTAACGCGCCCTCCGAAGCACGGAGCGATAGAAACCCGCACATCTATTTTTATTACTATAATAAAGCTGGAACTGGGCTAAATCTGTACATTAAATATTTTTGAGAATTATAATTGAGATAAACGTCAAAATCAATATGGAGCGCAAAAAGGAATATTTTTTGTGTTTCTGTCTGTCTCTTTGAACACGCATCACGCTGAAACCACCAAACGGGTTTTGATGCAACTTGGCACAATCACAGCTGATGTTATGGATTAACATTTAGAATACTTTTTATCCCGCAGGATAAGGGTTGAAAGTTATTTAAAAGAACATGTATCACACTGAAACTACTGGACGGATTCTGATGTAACTGGGCATAGTCAAAGTTTATATTATCTGTTAAAATTTAGAATACTTTTTATCCCGAAACAATAAACGATTTTTCAGGGATAGGGGTCCAAAGTTTATGTTAAACTAAAGTAGTAATACATCCGTTTATAGAACGGTACCACATTTCGTTGCTCGCTCCACTAACCAGAGTGGCGAAGCGGTAACATGCGTGGAAATGTAATCCAGAAACCATGGATCGAAACCACGAGGTTCTAGTTTTCTTTTGCTCCATAATTAAAAGTATTTACATATTTTATGCGTTATTTTTACATATTTTAACCCCCGAACAAAGAGACGGGTGTTATAAGTTGAGGGTGTGTATCACTGTGTGTGGTGTGTGTGTGTGTGTGTGTGTGTGTGTGTGTGTGTGTGTGTGTGTGTGTGTGTGAGTGTGTATGTATGTCTGTGGCATCATACCTCCCAAACGAATGGACCGATTTTGATGCGTTTTTTTTGTTTGAAAACTGATGTGATTAAGATGGTTCATAGCTATATGGGGGAGGGGGGAGGTGAGAAAAGGGGGTGAGAATCATAGCTAGCAAACGAAAGGAGCGATTTAGCTGCGGTTTTTAATGTTTGAAAGCTATAGTAAACGAGATGGTTCTTAGCTATAATCGGGGGAAGGCGGGAAGGGGGCGGGGGGGGTGACAATCATAGCTCCCAAACAAATGGACCGATTTTGATGCGGTTTTTTCTGTTTGAAAGCTGATGTGCTCGAGATGGTTCTTAGATATAAAGGGTATGGGGGGGGTGTGAGAAAAGGGGAGTGAGAATCGTAGCTTCCAAACGAGTGGGCCGATTTAGCTGTAGTTTTTCATGTTTCAAAGCTGAAGTAAACGAGATGATTCTTAGCTATAATGGGGGAGGGGGGATGGGATCGGAGCTCCCAAACGAATAGACCGTTTTTAATGCGGTTTTATGTTTGAAAACTGATGTGATCGAGATGCTATAAGGGGGGCAATTATAGTTATAAAGCCGATCCTTGATAGTCTTGCATATACTTGTATATACTTGAAGTCCTTGATACCCTTGATATGTTTAAGGCTATTGTAATTTTTTGTTAAGTTTTATTTTAAAACAAGCAGATAAACATATACAGACGACTGCGCGTTTATTATATCTTGGGATATTGATAATCTATTATATCACACAGACCTGTTGGCGTCCCTAGGATCCCTATATCCCAGAAAAACTACTACGCGAGCAACGCCGCGGGCACAGCTAGCAACTTATTAAAGTCATTGGTGCAGAGCCTAGGACCGAACCCGGTATCATTGGATTCAAAGTTGCACAATTGAACCGTTAGACTACCATCGCTTTGATAATAATTAATTCTGAATGTATATTTTAAATATTAAAATTATTAGAATAAAAGTTAATCTAATCTTCAGCTGTCATCGACATCGCACAGCTTGCGAGGCGGCCGCGTCAGCGTGGTGGCGCATTTAGCGAGCCATATGTTATTAATTGAATTTGAATTGTAGGATAAGGGAGGGTGCAGCACGCGAGTCAGGCGCTGCTCTGTGGCCACTCTCCCTCGTCGATACCACATACCTTATGATCACCGCATCCTACTCTTACTACTCTACTTTCATAATGCAGAATTTATATATATATATATATATATATATATATTTTATAGGAAAAAAAAACAAAAAAAATATCTTATAGAATAAGCACTGTGATAATAAAATTTCACTATAAGAACAAGTTTAAAGTTTTCACTATTAGATATAATTCCTTATGTAAATGATAGACCAACATTATAATTGCAAGTAAAAGAAAAGAAAAACTACAAAAAGAAGAATAATAAATAAGAAGTACCTACTAACATAGTTTAGAGAGCCATATCAAAACATGTAATTAACTTTCAAATAAAATTGGTTAAGAGAGGGATAATCACTAAATTATTATTAATTATTTACGAGCTGGTAATTCCAGTTTAATATTTGCCAGAAGATCACTACAATCAATTTTGTCACAAACCAGATTATGGAGGAAAGTTAAGTCTGACATTTTTTTCGCCGTGACAAAGGAAATAAATGGCCATGTTTACAACTATCAGTGTAATCAGAAAATAATCATTTGTGCTTGTAATTTACAAAACGCAAAAACTTCTTCTGAATTGTTTCATTTTTGTTAATTTAGCAATCATAGCGAGGGCCCCAAGCTTGGGATGCATATTTGAGTTGGCTCCTTACCAGAGAACAATACAATATCTTTAGTTATTTATTCATTTTAAAGTCCTTGGTAATTCTGAAGATAAATCCCATGGTATTCGGAGCTTTAGCTGTTACACTCACGATATGCTTGTCAAAAAGAAGTTTAGAAGTTTAGAATCTAGAATGACGCCAAGATCTCTGACGTGGTCCGTACGTTGTAAAAACTGCTGGTTTAATGTATAATCGAAATTAATTACATTGTGAGATCTAGTAAAAGTAATACAATTGCACTTGGATATGTTTAAATGTTGGAAGACCTAAGCAAAATACTCAGTGACCTCAATATTGTTTCCTAACAGGTGGGTCTTAAAATGAACATGAGCAAGACGAACATTATGTCAAATGCCCATGTCGTACACACGCCGGTTTATGTTGGGAACGATATTATCGTAGCTGTTGATCACTATATCTACTTAGGTCAGACGATCCAACTGGGTAGATCCAACTTCGACGAATCCAACTTGGACGCTGCTCGTTCGGGAATTTACGCCATATCTTCTCGTCGCAGATACCGCAGAGCCTCAAGACGAAAGTTTATAATCAGTGCGTGTTGCCAGTGATGACATACAGCACTGGGCCTGGTCGATAACTATTGGTCTCATACACAAGCTCAGAGTTGCGCGGCGTGCAATGCAGAGAGCTATGCTCGGTTTTTCACTACGTGATAGAATCCGAAATGAGAAAATCCGTAGAAGAACGAAGGTTACCGACATAGTTCTCAGATTTTGCAAGTTGAAGTGGCAATGGGCAGGCCATATAGTTCGCAGAACCGACAACCGCTGGGGATTAAAGCGCCACCCTTTTATGGTAGCAATACCTCGCACAGAACGAAGCGTTTCGCTTTTTCATTTATTTTATGAACTGCAAGTGCACTCACTTGCAGTTCATAAAATAAATGAAAAAGCTGCCTCGTCAGTGTTTCTGGAAAAATATAACCCAGGTGTTTTCAAGCCTAGAGTGAATAGGGAAGTGTGTTACACCTTCGAACACATCATCGCTTTCCATCAGGTGAGATTGTGGTAAGCGATTGCCGAGTCAGTAATAAAAAAAAACATACAAATACATAAAATACGCCTGTTTGTTTGTTTGGGGAGCTTTCACGCGATAACGGCTGAACGGATTTTGATGAAATTTAGCTTATAGCTTAATATATTATATTATAAATTAATAAAGCTTATACCCTGGAATAAACATAGGATACTTTTTATCCCGGAAAAATAGTAAGTTTCCACGGGAAAACTGGAAAATGTTGATTACTCATTGTAAGGAACGGTTGTCATTACAGAATGGTCTGTGGTTGCCATGGAAACGAAATAAGAAGTCTGTCTCGTGTGTCTTGAAAGCCTGGGATGATGCAAACGACGCCATAGGCGTTTTTTTGCGATCTTTATAAGGCGTTCGAATGTGTTGACCATAATACTTTACTGACTAAATAGAAACACTACGGTATGGCAGACTTAGCGCTTGGTAATATCTCATCCATTTTAACAGAAAGACAGTAAAGTGTTGCAATAGGTGATATAAGTTCTTCAGGGAAGCCAATTCAACTAGGAGTACCGCAAGGCTCAATACTTTGCCCATTTATATTTCTTGTTTATGTTAATGTTCTTCCATTTATGGTGGAAAAGCAGCCTCACACAGAAATTATTTTATTTGCCGATGACACATGATTGATTTTTAATACTTAAAGAGGTGTGACTGACCTAAGTGATGTCAATAATATAGTGGAATCAGTGTGTGAATTGTTTTCAGCTAACAACCTTCCATTGAATCCATCAAAAACGAAATGTGATTTGATTTTGTGCATTCAACGGTGTTTTCGGGGATAGAATTGGACTCCAAAATTCAATGGGGACCTCACATTGCAACTCTGGGAAGTAAACTAAGCTCTGCTGTCTATGCAGTACGTGAGATTAGAAAGATCACTGATGTGGAAACTGCCAGACTTGTATACTTTGCTTATTTCCATAGCATCATGAGTTACGGAATTTTGCTGTGGGGGACAGCTGCTGACATCAGTGTGATTTTCATCTTGCAAAAAAGAGCTATAAGGTTAGTCTACAAGATGAGCTCAAGAACATCCTTACGTGATCATTTTAAGAAAATTAATATTCTAACAGTGCCATCCTTATATGTCTATGAGGTAATCATGTACACTCGCAAAAAAAACAAATCTTATACTAAACGAAGCGACATACATTCAATAAATACTTGTCATAAAGATATATTATTGAATATCAAATTTAGGCCACAGAAGTGCAACAAGTCACTCCTAGGAAATGCAGTTTCTCTTTAATAAAAATCCCAAAACCATACTCGACTTAAATGAAAGATTGTTTAAAAATAAAATTAAAAGTATTTTGTTGAAAAAAGCATATTACAGTGTTAATGACTATGTAGAAGATAAGAACGCGTGGACTGATATAAATTTGTGCAATAACAATAAGTCTGACAAAGCCCATGTACAGCTGCAGCAAATTATGTAATTTATTTTTAAACTGACAAGGCCACTTTACAGCCGCTACAATTTTAATTATTGACATTTAGACCTAAGGATGAATATGAATAGACAAAGCCAGCTGCCTAGTTATTACTGTACTACATTGACGATACTAAGAGTTCCCTGTGTTTCAATGGTGTAAATAAATTGAATTGAATTGAATTGAATTGTCTAAAAACATCAAGTGGTGTTATACCTACTTTTGCGTTGGTTCTAAATATCCTAGAAGAAAATAGGATGCTTTTTTTCGCGATAAACAGTAGTCTGCGCGTATGAAGTCACGGGCGGGAAATCTAGTATATATATATATATATATATATATAAACAGAACCATGACAAACTGACTGACAGAACACACACAGCCTAAACCAGTAGACCAAGAGATTGAAATTTAGAGGAAATATTCCTAGGGGTGCAAAAAAAAAGATTAAGAAAAAAGAGAATTTTATTAAATACCTTAGAAGGAGAGCGGGGGTAACAAAGTCGCGTGGTATCGGATATAACATGCACCAACATTAATGTGACTCAAGTTAAGTTCTCGGGTACATTTTTATTGTGATATTAGTAAGTATTCCCGAACCTACTTCTGAATTTTTGAAACTGACGACTGAAACTCGTGGTACATAAGCGAAAGATAATGATCATCCCATTACTGATGATGGAGCCCAGCAACATGTGCGGCACGTGCGGTGGCTTGCAGTACTGGCTTGCCCGCAGCCGCACCGCTGCCGCATCGTAGCCACACGGTGCCGCTGGCGATGCGGACGCGGATCTCACATCATCACTCTGATGCACACATCTGGGTTCCATTACTTTTTATGGTCTCGTTAGGTGCTTCGTTCTCACAACCCGCTGCGAGCGTACTTTGAAATTAATAACGCGATAAGGACGGTGGGAATATTCAAGTGACGTAAAGTACAAAAAATAATAATTATTTATTGAATCCAAAGCCAAGGTAGCTGCAAAAAAACTTGGTATTTTGTCTAAGGTTAGGCGGTACTTCACACCGGGACAGCTTTTGAATCTTTATCTAGCACAGGTCCGATCTTGTATGGAGTACTGCTGCCACCTCTGGGACGGTTCTGCCAAGTATCAGCTCGAGTCTTTGGATTCAATTGAGAGACGTGCTATCAGGCTCATTGGGGATGACACTCTGGTAAAGAGTAAGCTTCAAAGTCTGGCGGATCGACGTGAGGTAGCAAGTCTGTCGGTATTCTACAGATTGCACTATGGAGAGTGTGCACAAGAACTGCACAACCTGATGTTTCCATCACCTTTCCATCACCGTACGACTAGACGATCAGCAAAGCGCCACCCTTTTATGGTTGAAATACCTCGCACAAGAACGAAGCGTTACGCTTCTTCATTTATTATAAGAGCTGCAAAGGAGTGGAATGCCCTGCCCTCGTCAGTGTTTCCGGTAAATTATAACCCAGGTGTGTTCAAGTCAAGATTGAATAGGTATCTACTAGGCAAGCGTGCTACACCTTCACCACATCATAGCTTTCCATCAGGTGAGATCGTGGTCAAACGATTGCTTAGTCCGTCATAATAAAAATAAAATAAAAAAATAACATGTATGAAAACATGGAATAGGTACTTAATTAATTTTAAACCCGATTAATGAAATCGGTATTTCTAGACACATTTTGTAATGAAATCTACGAAAGCTTGCGGTACGTGGTAGCAATAAATGTAGAATAGAATAGAATATATTTTATTTGCTCCAAATGTGAGTTAATATAAATTGATGTTTTACAATGAAATGACCTGGGCCCTATTTCATAAAACTATAGTACACAGCAAATGTCAATCGAACCGACAATTGTCAGTCAAACTAACGAAATGTAGTACATTTTTGTTTTTATGAAACGCAGGTTTGGCGTATTCGACTGACATTTGTAGGTTTATTATGATTTGTCGTTTTATGAAATAGGGCTCTGACACATTTCGCTAATTAAATGGCATGCAAAAATTGTAACTTAAATTATAATTTGATAGGTACATGCATCATGCGATAACAATAGCAATTATATTTACAATGACCATAATAATAAGCCTAATGAGAATCTAAGTAGTCATCAAGACAGTAAAAATTGTGATCCAGCAACCACGCTCTTCATTCATATTAAAATTTAGCAAAAGGCAGTACCTTTATGTGCTGCGGTAATCTATTATATATTTTTACAGACATCGAGTAACTGCTTTTATTGTATAGTGCGGTTCTATGGGCATAATTATCATAATATAGTGTTTTGTAATTGATACACAATTTAATCACAAAATACTGCACTGTTTTTGATTTTTCGTAAGAACTTAACAGAATTAACACGACTAAAAGAGCGAGATCTTGCTGCGATGTGGCGACCGATGGGCATAACATGATGATGCGTGCGTGAGCCTTGTTCGTATATACGAGTGGTCCGGCATACCTTGCGTGTTTCACATTCTATTTGGCAGTGTGGACTCCAAGCTTTTTAAACCTTCTTGGCTGTTATTATAATTTCCTTCCATAGGACTCGTCCTTACAAGAAATTGCAGTTCTGAGAATAATTATGGCAATCATTAGGTACGCAAAATAATACCTATGGCAGTCAATGACTACTATCACAGCAAATACTTTCAACATTGCAACACGGGATCCACAATCTTCTATACTATGCCAACTTTATACCTACTACCTTCCTTTATTCTAGCTGACTAATGAACTGAGTTCTTTTGTAAAGTGCAATATGTGTGTGCGTGTGTGTGTGTGTGTGTGTGTGTGTGTGTGTGTGTGTGTGTGTGTGTGTGTGTGTGTGTGATGGTGTGTGTGAGAGGGTGTGTGAGTGTGTGAGTGTGTGAGTGTGTGTCATAGCATGCACGATCTGCTCGGAATGTTTGTTTACTCATGGCTCGGAGTAGCGGGCGCGGTACGGCGCAGCGGACGCACCTGTGCACGCGCATACGTTACATGTTTGCATGAATGCTACCGAAGTAAAAACTGGTGTAATTAGTATCTGAATCCGATGAGTAGAAGCTACGAGTAAGTAATCGACAAAACATTTTTTTAAGGCTGAAGAAATTTTGATCAAATGTATACTAGCTTTCCCGCCCGCGAGTTCGTCCGCGCGACCGACTACTGTTTATCGCGAAAAAAACATCCTATGTACTTCTACGATATTAAAACCAATGCAAAAGTAGGTATAGCACCAATGCTCTTGAAGTTATTTGACAGACTGTTATTTTGTTTCCATAGCAACCGTTATTTACAGCGAGTAATCAACATTTCCCAGTTTTCCCGTGAAAATTTACAATTTTCCGGGATAAAAGTATTCTATGTTTAATTTTAGGGTATAAGCTATCTCCATTTCAAATTACATCAAAATCCGTCCAGCCGTTATAAATAAACAGACAACGTTTCACTTTAATATATTGTTATGAATTATATTTTCGTAATTTGCTAATTAAACCCTTTCATTTGATACTAGCTGTGCGCGCGGATTCGCACGCGTGGTCAGTTCTCTAGTTTAAAAGTACTCTATGTGCTATTCCAAGACTATCAATATACCAAGGGTTAGTGCAGACTGTTCTACTATTTGTTCGACTATAGAACAGATTGGACAACAAAAACCAACATTTGATACGCGAACAAACATACAGACAAACAAACAAACAAACAGACAGACACGATTTTAATTTTGTTTATTTTAAGTACCCTAGTTTTTTTTTTAATTATATTTTTTGTACTGACTTATCGTTCTCATTGCTTTATTATAAGTAAATATCAAACACGGCATCATAGTTTTTTTTAAGTCACATTTTTATTAGTTTATTAGAGTACATTTAATTATTATTGCGCTAATGTGATGAGCGTGAGTCCATATCTATATGTTCATATATTATGCCCCGGACTTGTACTATTATTTATTCTGTGCCCGGAGGTCAGAACCATACCGTAAGAACAGAATAAATAATATGCCATAAAGTAATACCATACAGAGCTGACGAAAAATATTATTTGATCGTAGCATACAACATAAATTACATTACTTAATAACACAGCATTGTAAAATGTGCATAGCATGTATGATGGCGTCGCCGTTTGTTGTGGCACAGCACAGTGCGTGCGGGACGCGTGTGCGGTGCGGTGCGGGTGCGGTGCGATTGGTGCGGGTGCGGTGCGGCTATTTTCGAATTATCACTCCACAAATAGCGCACTTAGAATACTACGCAAAGGTTAGCTAAATACCAAGCTACTCTCGTGCTCACACTTGTCACTTCCACCACATACGCAAAACAACATAGAAGAGAACTAAGTAGGTACTCCGATACCCTGCAGAGAGTGACCAGAGCCATTGTTTGTACATTCTAGCCTGCCATCAAGTACAGAAACCTCTGACTATACCTGTGTAGAAAGAATTTAACTCTGTGATAAAATTCATAAATCTATACTTGGAATATTTTTTTTAGTTTGAATTAAACCAATGCAATTTAAATTCTTTACGTGTGACGTCAAAGCTGACTCCACTCGCTAGACTCTGCTGCAAAGTGGCCATTATTGGAAGAACGAATTTCCGCTCACTCGCCGAGGTGCACACGCCGCCATACTTGAAGGAGGACAAATTGCGCGTGAGACCATCCACCACCTCTGCGAGATACCTAACGGTCAGTGCAATAACCCACATGACAACTTATGGGCGCCTGCTACATCGCCAGAATGCGTCTTTGATTAATCGTCCGGACTATTTAGAACTTCAAATTAATTGAAATCGATGATATTACAAATAAAGCAGCCTCAATAACCCATATAACTAATAATAAGTATAATGGATAATAGTCAACAAAATATTTTGTGCAACCTTTTATATGACTTTACCATCGCCAGAGCTAAGTTGTGCCAACCAGAATCATGTCTATCATTAATTTCTACTAATGATAATATGTTGATTAACATACTCACGATGAATATTAGAAGCTTAGATATGAACTTTATCGCCTTAGAACTACTATTGCACCGACTCAGCTTTCAGTTGAAATCATAATACTTCCGAATGCTGGATTAAAGACAACAAACCTTTTCCTGTATTAAATAACTGTAGTTCTGCATTCACAACAAATGCATTAATAAAAATTGTGGCGTTATTGTGTACTCGAAAACTAACATAGAGTTGGTAATAGAAGAACCCAATTTTCAATATGCAATTTGTTTTTTTGTCAAAATTGGCTATAATAGCACTGTACAGGTCTTCTTCGTTCTCTAACACTGAGCTATTTCTAAATTCTTTAGATCATATTCTAACGTCTTGTAACAATATCAAAGTATTTCGGTTATAGAAGATCTTAACATTGATATACAGCCATACAATACAGACAGACATTCTGCTACCTATTTGGAGTTAATGGCTGCTCACGGACTTCTGCCTAGCCACGATATACCGACACGGGAATAAGTTGTTTGGACCATGTACTCGTAATGCTAAAATCTAAATGTCAGTGCACAACACTTGTAATTAACACTTTTGTGACCGATCATTGTCCTGTGCAATTAAAGATTAAAAATAATAGGGCAGTCATCGGAGAAACTTAGTATGGAGAAGCCGGACATAATTAAATACCGAACTTTTAAATGGTTATTGGTACCATTTGCTGACAAAAAAACAGTAGGTATAATATAAAATTAAAAGAAACTTTACCAGGAACATAAAAAAAAACAAATTCCCGGAATGCTTTAAACTCATTATCTAAAAATACTAATGCGCTGATTTTTATCTGAACTATATTGAAATAGAAATTAAAAATACTTTATGGTGGATTAATCATAAAAAAGAAGTGTTTTTAATTGTTTTCTAAGTAGCTAAAAATAGTAAATCCATAAGTAAAGTGTGCTTAGTCTCAGATATATAAATATTATTATTCATTACCATTATTAAAATAATTTATTAAGGAATTCAGCCGTAGTAATTAAAATTGCAATCACTTTTAGCCATTATTACTTATAGATGATTCTTAGTTTAGCTATACATAGCATAATGTAACGGAATTACATGTTTAAAAATTAAAACAATATAACGATGGGAATTACTTAATTATTAATAAATTATTATGTAGTTTGAAAATAAATCTACGCGTACGACGATAGTCGTTCATCGCCGTGTCTCGCACAGAGCGGTCGCCCGCGACGGGATACGTAGTCACCTCCGAATGCCATTTTTGCGAATGTCTATTCCTTGAACTCTATTCATCGAATGCTTCAAGGAATAGACAGAAACCTTGAAAACCTAGAAGTACCTAGAACCTAGACCTTGAAGGTTCGTTTTTGCGAAAGGTCAAAATTGCGAAGGTACGATTGCTCGAATGGTCTATATTGCGAGGCTTATTGCTGCGAAGGGTCGTATGATCAAATCTAATATTCTAACCAATTTTTGAAGTGAAAGTCTTTAAAATTGCTTACATACAGGGTACCATGACTAAAAGTGGGCATGAGACGGAAATGACGTGCATGAGACGGAAATGACGTACCGAATGGAACGGATATGACCTAAGTAGACATAGTAGGAAGTACTCGTACTTTTCATAAAATTCAATAGCTGAAAAATATTTAAAGATGGCGGCCGAGCAAAAGTTCAGGTTGGCATAGAAATCGTCCTTCTAATAGTATTTTGAATATATCGGTTTTATACCTATAGGCATGAGATGGAGAAGAAGAAAAAAGTAGACATGTGACCTGGACCTGGACGAAGAATGGTTATTTGGAAGTACCACAACGGATCTCAAAAAGTATAAATAGCAGTGGGGTAGTTCTGGAACTAAATATGTTCACGGTCCTTGGTTCTTCCAGAATCTGGTAAAAAAAAGATGGAAGCCAAGCAAAAATAATAGTTTAAAAAAACTAAAAAACACGCTTTATATAGAAAACCAAACTAAAAAATAAAAAATAAAATTTAATAGTGTAAATAAGACAAAAATGTTTTATTTCAAAAAAATCGTGGGGTGCATGGGTTAATAGTTATGAATATTTCATTGACAGATATGAGAAGAAGGATTATAATTTCGATAATATCTTAAAAAGAACCCCACGCTTTTTTTTAAATGAAACATTTTTTTCTTATTTACACTATTAAAATTTATTTTCTATTTTTTAGTTTGGTTTTCTATATAAAGCATGTTTTTTAGTTTTTTTAAACTATTATTTATTTTCTACTTTTTAGTTTGGTTTATTTGTAGCATGTTAAATCATGACTTCGAGGGAGATTTGTTATAAATCTTGATTAAATAGAATATATTGGGTACAACGCCATCTGTCGAGGAGGAGCGTCTTCTCTCCGAGATCGCAAATAATGCCGGCGTTAGCAAAGACCTATTGGTAGAAGCGCCATCTATTAGGTCAAGCTGCGTTTTCTCCTTCAGTGGAAACCAGACTCCAAGTTTGGTAAGAAACGCCGAATGACCGTTCGCGCCACCACTTTCTTCGATGAAGGAACAATGAAAGCATTTCTTTGTTGAAGACAGAATGATGATTTCGCCTATCTAAAAATCAAGGGTTAATGGTTGATTTTACCTCTGCAAGTGGAAGGGCAAAGTTTTTATCTCATGGCTCAAAATGGTTAAAATGGTAAATCCACGCAGCGACAGCTAGACAAGAGACATGAACTAGAAGGTAGGTGTAAACGATGCGGAAACCTCTGTCGGGAAGTAGCACAACTTTTGAGTGTTACCTTATAATAAACATTACAGGAATTATTCCAGGCTCTGGATAGCTTTGAACAAAGGGCAAAATGTTTGAAAGATCCGGAATAAGTAGTATCTTTGAGTTGGCTAACAAATCGGAAATTCAGGGGGCAGCAATTCATATGTCAAAAATAATTTACACCTACAAATCACTTGCGATGGTCACACCATGGAATGTTTTGACATATGGAGTAGAACACAGAAAAGTTCCAGTTTTTTTTTTTTTTTTTTTATATTAAGTTGAGAGGAAAACAACCGGAAGATGACCAGAGCAGAATGTACCAGAGCTGGCTAGAGGACAGTGACCTGTATAGCTAGGCCGACAGGGTCTGAATTGCGATGCAAGCTGCAGAGTAGTTTCCAGAGATTTCTAGAAAACCGGATGTAAGATTTCGGAGTAGAGTTTCTGCTACCTAACGTAAAGCCAGAGTTCGTATATATACAAAAGAAAAGCCTGCGGGGAGCATTTGAATACGGACTGTGAATTAGTTTGTTTCACATAGTTGGCACGTGATTGAGATCGGCGCAGGTGAGATTATTTTTTGTTTCTGGGATTCCAGTAGGTTCTGTGCGAAAACGACTTTGGCTTACGAGTTTAAATTCGCAGGCAGCAGAAGAACACGCAATCTCTTGTGTGGACAAAATGACCGAGACACGCAGTCCAGAACGAAGCGCGGAAATCGTGACTACTTGGTAACCGGCGAAATAAGTATGCGAGTTCAAAAGCCAGGTTAGTGAGATATCCCGTGATTCAAGGATTGTTCCAACGAAATATCTGTTTTGATTTTGCGCCGCGACCATCTAAGGCGGGCACCTCGAGACACCATTTAAACACAGAGGAACGTGGGTTTCAGGTTATAGTCGAGCATCGACGGGCGGCCGCTGCCGTCACCACTGCGAAGCTGCTGTGCGCCGATTTCCCGGGGCTCACCACCGTTCGTGGAAGAAGCCGATCTCCGAGGGTCACCAGCCCGTCTCCGACGCACCATCTGTCCCGTAGAAGACACCGATCGAGAGAGACACCAGACACCGACCGTGGGAGACGCAGAAACCGTTCAAGAGGAGCGGAAGGCACCGTTCGTGGAGAGCAGGAGGAGCTGAACGAGTGGAGTAAAGGAGGCGATCCGCGGCGGCACGCGAGTCGACGGTACGGCATCCTGGGAAGCTTCCAGGTTGGTCCACTCCAATTCATTTTCGAGTCAGCGAGCTGCGGTAGTGAGGGAAGCCTTCGCCTACTTGCGTCTTAAAATACTGTTGAAAGATACTTTCTGTTTTAGAGTTTGATATCCCTCTGGGAAATACAACCTTACACACATACACACACACTCCTGTTTGCACAAATACATTTGATTTAAATCGTTCTAAGGCTTAGACAAGAGTATTCCGTTGCGTTGTGACCAATATAGGATGAACTGCTGAACACTGTCTCTCTAAGTTTTACTAGCCTAGGATACTGCAGTTCTATTGTAAATTCATATCGTACAGGCCGAATTTATGTACTAATATATATATGTTTGAGAAAATTGTAATCATATTTGAGTATTTAAATCTTATTATAAGAACTAGCTGTTTAGAAATATTTTTGATGCAGAACAAACTTAGTTAAGTGAAAAATACTACTTTTTGAATTTCTCAGTAAAGGGGAGAGTACCAAGCTTTGATAACTCATGTGTGTTTTTTTTTCTATTTTTGTAATAAAGTATTTTGCTATTGAATTAACCATCTTGTTTAAATTACCTCACCTTTACCTGAGATGAGGTCCGTTTTCCTTAGCCGGGCAACGGTCTTTCATATTTATAAGAGCGTTTTTTTTGTTTTTTTTTTTTCGAATTATTGCATTGTCATCGGTCTTTGACAGGTGTGCAAAATTTGGATGAAATCTGACCGTTTAAAGTGGGTCAAAGGAGTCGGTTACAAACATACAAACATACAAGTGAAGCGTATAAAAATATGGATTGTTTCCAAGCTAAAGTTCACATTTACATAGAAAAACAAATAACAATAGTAAAACAAGTGAATGACAGAAAACAAATGAATATCAGAAAAACAATTGAGTGTCTGAAGAAGTGACAGGTGTAAAAGTGATAGTTGGTGGGGAAAGGGTGGGTAAACAGCGGAGAGAAAGTGGGGGGAAGGTGAGGGAAGGTAGGGGTAAGTGGGGGCAAGGTGAGGAAATGTGGGGTAAAGTGGGGAAGGATGGGGAAGAGGATGGGGATGGGAGAAGGATGGTGGGTGGAGGGTGGTGATGAGTGAGGGGGAGATGGGATAAAGTGGGGGAAGGTGGGGAAGGAAGTGACAGGTTTCAAAGAGACAGTTGGGTGAGGAAGGTCGGATAAGGGGGGGGGGACGAAGCAAGTTGGAGGGGCGAAGCAAGTTGGGGGGGCGAAGCATGTTGGGGGGGGGGCGAAGCAAGTTGGGGGGGCGAAGCAAGTTGGGGCGAAGCAAGTTGGGGGCGAAGCAGGTTGGGGGGGCGAAGCAGGTTGGGGGGGCGAAGCAAGTTGGGGGGGCGAAGCAAGTTGGGGGGGGGGCAAAGCAAGTTGGGGGGATGTGAAGAGAAGAATATTAGTTTATTTACAAAAGTGATAGATATTATCGATATCTATATTTTGGATGCCAGCTGTTAAATTTAAAAGTGCTATAACTCTGAAACTTAGTTTCTGTACAGAAATGTTAGGTCTCATCGATATTTTTGTGATGGATGACAGCTGTTAAACTTAAAAGAGCTATAACTCTGAAACTATTGATTTTAGACTGGGAGTGTCTGTACAGAAGTGATAGATCTCATCGATATTTTCGTTTTGGATGACATATGTCAAACTTAAAAGGGCTATAACTCTGAAACTCTTGCTTGTAGACTAGTACTTTCTGTACAGAAATGTTAGATCTCATCGATATTTTTGTGATGGACGGCTGTCAAACTTAAAAGAGCTATAACTCTGAAACTATTGATCCTAGACTGGGAGTGTCTGTACAGAAGTGATAGATCTCATCGATATCTTCGTTTAGGATGACAGTTGTCAAATTGAAAAGGGCTATAACTCTGAAACTATTGCTTGTAGACTTGTAGTTTCTGTACAGAAGTGATAGATCTCATCGATATCTTCCTATTGGATGACAGTTGTTAAACTTAAAAGGACTATAACTCTGAAACTATTTATCGTAAACTAGTAGTTTTTTCAACGAAGTGATAGATCTCAACGATATCTTCGTATTGGATGACAGTTGTTAAACTTAAAAGGGCTATAACTCTGAAACTATTTATCGTTGACTAGTAGTTTCTGTACAGAAGTGATAGACCTCATCGATATCTTCGTTTTGGATGACAGCTGTCAAACTTAAAACAGGTATTACTTGGAAACCATTAAATGTTGACAAGTAGTTTCTTTACAGAAGTGATCGATCTCATCGATATCTGTGTTTAAGATGACAGTTCTGAAATTTAAAAGGGCTACAGCTCTGACCCTATATTGATCCTAGACTAGTTGTTTCTTTACAGAAGTGATAGATCTCAACGAGATCTTCATTTCATATGACAGATGTCAAATTGACAGGTGACAGCAGCTGTCATATGCCAAATATCCAGTATTGCAATATCAAAAATTAATTAGTATATGGATTTATCCGAAAATATTCGTAGTTTAGACAGCTGTCATCCGACTTCACACAATACTAAAGGGAGATTCCATTTTCGTCAGAAAAATAACAGCCTAATAAAACAGGAATCTGACGTGGAAGGAATTCCGTTTTCGTCAGAAAAATAACACCCTATTTTATTTTCTCACAAAAGCGGAATCTGACCAATATATGCTAGTTTGGAACTTGTTGCGTGTATAACCTAAAAGCTAACAGGTAAGAACAACTTTAGATATAAACAGGACTAAAGTATGTAGACAATATTAGCTTGTTTATTAGAATATTCGAGCAAACGACTAGGAATAAACCTTCGCAGTTTTGATTATTCCAGCAAACGTACTTTTCATTGTTATGACCATTCACAGAAACGACCCTTCGAGGATGTAAGAATTAAACGAATAGACTTCGAGGAATAGCACGCAAAAACGTCATTCTAAATTTCGTACGTATCTAGCCCGCGACCCGTGGTTCCACAGTGCTCGTATCATTATTCTATAAAGATGTTCGAAATAGGTGCGGTTGTTTAATAAACAAAAAACAAAGTTACCAGATATGTAAATGCGCAGTAAACTTTAATACAGTAAATAATATATCGGTAGGTATAGAAATCGTTCGCTTATGTGAAAATGCCCCAAGGGCGTTACGATTCGATTTGTCTTTCACGGAAGGGTCAGGGGGGTATGCACGGTCGCGTCGAACGGCATATATGAATGAATTTATTAGTAGGTATAGAAATCATTCGTCTAGTGTAAAACCGCCCGTTGTTAGGTACTAACTTCAGCCTCGTATAAAAGTGGATTCGTGGATATACCTATGCCTAGATGTAGTTTTTTTTGTAATCAATAAGCTCGATGAGTTCAAAACAATTCACTTCCAAAATTGATCTTCTCAAAGCAGTCAACAAATAAAAACGCTAAATTTTGCTGATGTATTACTATCACTTGACGCTAATGGACCGAGAAGCTTATTATTTGGTGACAGTTCAACTGGACATAATCCAGTTTTCTTATATAATTCTTATTTATCTTATCCGATGTCAGATAAGATGATAAGATAAGATGTCAAGATGATTCTAAACCTAGTGAAGTATCCATTAAAAGTCAGACAATAATTAATTTCAGGTTTGTGTTAGAAGTAAGTAGCATGAATAGTTTATTTAAATACGTATGTCCATGAAATTTGTACAGAGCGACATATTCGCCTTAGCGAAAATTTGTACAGAGCGACATATTCGCCTTAGCGAAAATTTGTACAGAGCGACATATTCGCCTTAGCGAAAATTTGTACAGAGCGACATATTCGCCTTAGCGAAAATTTGTACAGAGCGACATATTCGCCTTATTATACAACGTGATTTGCAACGTCACTTATAAACCATTGACGAAACACGATAGTTGACAACGTGAACTGTGACGTCATTTAAAGGGGCAATGTCGATACAAGGGAATTACAACGTGATTTTTAACGTCACCATCAATCCATACACGAAACACGTTAACTAAAAACGTGACGTCACATTTAGTCCTATGTTGACGTAGAAAAAAAAACAACGTGACTTTTGATATTATTTTCAGCCAAATGAAGTCAATTTGAAAAAAATACGTCATATCATAAATCATGTCCCTTGTTGAAACTCACCGTTAATGTTAATGGCACATCCTTTCCAGTCCAGAGTCTTAAACATATGCTCCAATGCATTTGAGATCAATTTCGGAGAAATAACCTCCCCTTGTCTCAAACCTCGATGCAGGGCCCAAATCGTTTCAACGCATTAGTCTCCGGATGAACTTGGACAAAACCAAGGTTATGTTCAACAAACATGTTATTCCAGAACCAATTGCTGTTAACGGAACTGCTCCCGAAGTTGTTCAGGAGTATGTTTATCTGGGGCAAACTTTGCAACTAAGTAAAAACAACTTCGAGAGAGACCCGCAGAAGATACAGCTGGGCTGGGCAGCATTTGGGAGACTTCGTCGTTTAATCGCCAATACCACAAAGTTTGAAGACAAAAGTCTTCAACCAGTGCGTCCTACCTGTTATGACATAAGGAGCGGTCGCTCAGCGGGCTATGTTAAGGGCTATGCTCGGAGTTTCTCTGATAGATCGTATCCAGAATGAGGTGATCTGGCAGAGAACTAAAGTCGTTGACATATAGCCCTTAGGATTAGTAAGCTGAAGTGTCAGTTTATATACTCTTTGGTGGCAGTGGGCTGGTCATATCTGTCAAAGGATTGATAACCGTTGGGGTAGACGTGTTCATGAGTGGAGACCGCAACTCGTCAAACGTAGTGTAGGGCGCCCTCCAGCTAGGTGGAGCGACGATGTACGCAAAATGTCGACGATGTATGCAAATTGAAATCCGGCCATCTATTCTACATCCGAGAGGCCAATCAGCAGTCTCAGGGTAGCGTGAGGTTCCCCGTCAACAAAGCGAGGCCTATGTCCAGCAGTGAACAAGTATAGGGCTATGATAAGGTTCATCAACTAGAACTACTGAGTCGGACGTTCATAATGTTTTGTCAGATTAACATATTATCGTTAAGACTAGGATCGGTGACACTCGGTCAAAATAGTCAAATAGTAGGTATACGGTAGGTACGGAATAAAATAAAATGATGTCGTCTTCTAAATTTAAATAGGTAACTGCTAGAGCCTAAATGTCCAAACCGGAAAGTGGAGTAACGATTATAAATTGATTTCCGACCAAAGAGTCGCACCGTGCCAAAAAAACGCGAGAAACCGGAAAAATAACGCGGTGACAGCGCGCGCGCCCACGTGCCAGCGTACAGAAATAGCGTACGGTACGGGCCGCTATTGATGCCATGCGCGATGCTGCCTACTAGCTATTACCATAGTAAAATAAGACTGCCTCACATGGCACTGCTACCACTCGACAAAGTCCCTCCCTACATGTTAGAATGTTTTCCAATGGCCACCCCCGGCACGGCACCGGCCGGCGATGGCACGGCACCTGCTGGTGATTACTTGGGAGAAAGTCTGTTGCATTGCGGCTCAATACTGAGTGAGATGAGTAGCAACATTTTGTATCATAATGTTACGGTTTAGCGAGCGCTAGCGCACGTCACGCAAGTGGCGTTTAGTTAAAATAATGAGTGCCCATAAAGAGCAGCATGAATGATTTCATTTTAAATACAAAATGTATAATTCTCAAATTCTCATTTACTGTCTAAGCAGGCGATAATGCTAAATGAAAAAAAAATACTAATTTTATACGACTGTTTTGCGAAGAGTTCGGTACATACTATATACTATAGGTATCCACTGTTGAAGCTCCTCAATCATTATCATGAGCCAGGTGGTGTTGGCCCGGGCACAGCTGTCCGACTGTTCCTGGTTGGAAATTCTACATATTCTAATTCGCGGCGAGGATATCGTTTGCGCTATGCAGGGCAGGCTTTGTAGTGTACTCTTGCACCATCTGTGATCGATGTGATTTAGTTCGCTTGATATAAGATTATATGGCGCTGATTACAATGTGGCGTTTGGGTCGCCACACAGCGACGCCAAGGCGTACAACAAGCCATCAACAGTAACATAAAATAAAGCACATGAAGAAAATAATAAAAATAGTCAATAGAAATTAGATACAATAATAATAATAATAATGTAACTAATGTTTAACTAAAAAATGTAATTGACAATGCTACAAATATACAAAATTTGGTGAAAAAGTTATCAACATATGGTTCACTTCTAATCAAGGTGTTAAGTAGATTAACGGCTTGAGCCGTAGGAGCAAACCGAGCGGTCCGCGTGCGGAGGCTCGAGCAGGCGCCGCACGTGCGGCCGCCGCAGCCGGTCCGGTGTGATAAGTGAAAAGCGCGCTAGAGCGGATTGTCTATTACACTGTTGAGTAGTACATAATAGTGTATCATTAACGCCCACCATGCCTGCTCCGAATAGAGACGGATACAGGTAAGGATAATACCCGTATAACTTTTTATACAGGTATCGAGCAAATTTCTTTTGGACCTTCTCAACCTTCAGTTTGTACTTGGCCTCGCGCGGATCCTATATAATTGAATTGTACTCCAACTTACTCATGACAAACGCATAGTACAAAGTGATGATAGTGCTCTTATCTTGGAATAGAGTGGACTGACTCATAACAAAACCAAGGGATTTGTAGGCACGATCACACAATTCCACGATGCGCTCGTTAAACGTCAACTCTCTGTCTAAGGTGAGGCCTAGATCGCGAATCTGCTCCACACGTTCCAGGGGGACATCGTGTATGTTGTAGGAGTACGAAATAGTTGAACGGGCACGACTGAAAGTTATACATTTACATTTTGATGTATTGAACGCAAGTTGGTTATGCTCACTCCACGCGACAACATGTCGATGTCTCTCTGTAATGACTTGCAATCGGCAACAGTTTCTATACCCAAGAATAGTTTTAGATCGTCGGCAAACATGAGGCACCTAGCTGATATGACGACATTCGGCAAATCGTTGATCATTATTAAAAATTGTGTAGGCCCGAGCGTGCTGCCCTGGCTCACACCAGAACTAGTCACAAACGAGTCTGAGCGGTAGCCAAGAAGTTGAACATACTGCAACCTGTAAGAAAAATAGCTCGATTTTTTAAACAGTAAATTTGTACTGAAACCAATAGTTGCAAATTTCCTAAGTAAAACGTCATTGTGGACGCGGTCGAATGCTTTTTTAAAGTCAAAGTACGCCGCATCCACCTGCTTCTTAAGGTCCATTTCTGTAACGGCGTAATCAAATGAAATTCGTATGATTTGTGGCAGTGGACCTACCTGCCCTGAATCCGTGCTGGGCATCGGCAAACTGCGTACGCACTTGCCTGATTATGTCACGGTTCAGAATTAATTCTAACACTTTGCCGAATGCCGACAAAACAGCTATAGGCCTATAGTTTTCTACTTTCGATCCAGGACCATTCTTTGTTTAATATCAGACTCAGTTTCATTAATATATCGACAGAAAGATAAATCAATGATTACTTTAACGTTTTCTGTATAGTATCTGAACATTTCCCTGTTAAATTCCTGCTGCTGCTCTTTAAATCTTTTCAAATGGAAATACTTATTTTTAATGTTGTTTATACCAACATTAAAACAATTGTTAAAATGTTAAATTGTAATTGGTTATTTGTTTTCAGGTGTGTACCAAGTTGGATACCGATAACGCGAATTAGAGATAAATGGTCGTTTGAAAGGAACACAGTTATCAAAACAATTAGTAGTCAGTACGTCATATAGAACACGCTGACTGCCGTATCAACCTGACTGGATATATATACCTCGTCCCATTCTTTAGAGGCAAGGCTGACGTACAACAAATGGAAATCAGCCTTACGGAAGTTCCAGTCGCGCGGTAAGTGATCGCGGTCCGGGCGCGGAGGCCGAGCGCGCGTCGCACCGTCCCGCGGACGAGCCGCCCGCGCGCTGCGCACGCTCCCCGCCAGCGCATCCGCGGGAACCACGGGCTCCTCACCACCCAGATTGCTCAATACCTACCATATCCAACATTCCACCAAATTTGTTGATAGTTTTATTATGCTGATTTAATTTACAATAACTAATCATACAATTAATTGTACTGCATAACAACGTTTTGGCTACAAGAGTTTAAATTAAAGTCTCCTGTCAATATAGTGTCTGATTGTGTGGTTCATCGCACACTTTGGAAACGCAGACAGACACCCCTTTTTTATTACTTCTTCTTCAGAAGCTTATGTTTTAAGCATAGAACTTCTATGGTTTTAAGTAACCTAGACAATTTAAAAAACTTTCGGCTTTGCATTATAATAATAATTAATATATAGTAAAAAAAACTGTAATAGGTAGATATAATGTAGAGTAAAAGGGAAACGTTTGACCCGATAGTGGGTGTACCTACCATAGGAAAAACACCCGCGAAATAATCACAACGCTCGCAAGATTTACATCACCTATACGATGATAGTAACTATATTGTTTAAATCAAGTAACTGTATCAACAAGATGATCGGATCAAGGTCAAATTTCATTTTGCACTAAGTAAATTAGAAAAGTATATTTAGACACTTACTTGATGCCAATGAATAGTTAAGTTGCTGCCATTAATTACATAAACTGCAAAAGTTAAAGTTCAGTTCAGACCAAATACAATAAATCACAAGTTCACATAGACGACAATTTTATCAAAACACTTTCTTAAGTACGATTGTCACGCTTACACAATCACTCACTACACAGAGCCGTCGGCGGCAGCGCGTGCGTAAGCGCACACTTGTCTCGTGGAACTGCTCGCTCGCAGCGGAGCCCGGGCCGCGCCCCGGGCGGCGGGCGGCCAGCGAGGGCGGCGCCTCAGGCGCAGTGCCCGCGCCTCTACACCACCAGGTTCAACAGTGAACTCTGCTCAATTCGTGCTTCCTACGATAAGACATGCTCTAAGAAAGTAGCAAAACACTATCGAGTTTATACCAAATCAAAAGCGAATCCATTAGCATTAGGTACTTAGGTACTAAAATTAAGTATTATATTTTTTGGTCCAATTCGTCGCCGTTAATATTATAATCTATCTAAGATACCTCATACCTATCTTACATGTGAGCGAGTCCCGTACGGTTTATAGAATTACCTTCACACATGCAAACACCCCATAGTGTGGAATCAAACAATAATATACCTTTAGAATATTTAAAAAAAAAACTCAATCATAAAGACGTAGGTATTTGTTCTCTGTAGCGTAGCGCGGATGCCGAGTTCTATATTTTGTAAACAAGATATGGCATATGACTGACGGCCTGAAGCGAGTCTACGGTTTTATAAGTGATGGTACTGGAAGCATTTGGGTATATATAGAATCGAGGGGCAGGAGTTGAGGGGGGCGAAGTGGAGGGGTGGGGAGAGGGAGGGCTGCCCCCTGGTGCCCCTCCACCCCCCACGAAGACGCTTAGTTTATGAGATACTAGCTGCGCCCCGCGGCTTTGCCCGCGTGCAATCTTCTCCCCCATCCTATTTAAAAATAATACAGTTAGCGTTACAATCATGTCACATAATTAAAAAGTGTATATATTCTTAATGTTGAAGTTTTTTTGATAAACAAATATTTTCCGTCTTGTGAGTAGTTACACGAATAGGTCTGACGGTTTCCCAACACGTGAGCACGGCACATAACAATTGACCATGTGAGTAGCATGTATTTTCCAAATTTAATCCTTAAACTTGTAGTGATTACCCCTGCGCCTTGTTTAGTAATTGCAAATGGGAGTCACTCCCATAAGGCTGGAATTTCAATAAAACCTTCCTAAGTAACCTTCTTGGATACTCAAGGAATCATTAATTTTCAATGAAAACACTTTTTTTAAGAGAAATAATAATGTAATCTCATTTATCTACTTTGTTTATTTAAAAATACACACAAAAGCTCCGCTGAATACAAAATGCATTGCCAATTGCAAGACGTTATCAATTAAAGAAAAAGTTTTGATAAACTAATAGTGTTTATTTATATTTGTGTTTCTATTAAAAACATTCAATTATAAACGCAGCGTCATAGTGCATACTTTTTTAAATATAATCACAGCATTTAATGTTGATAGGGAGCTATAATCTAATAACTTTATTTGTCAATTTTGTATCTCTAACTTAAGCTATCCTGGTACCAAATTTCATCCAAATCCATTCAACTGTTCGAGCGTGAAGAAGCAACAACACACACACACAATCGCAGTCAATCTTTGCCACTCCCGCCACATTAGAAAATACATTTAAAAAATCCCTCCTTTTTGCATCCCTAGGATGTCACTTTGACACCTGTGACTTTGACACCTGTCACTTTGACACCTGTCACTTTGACACCTGTCACTTTGACACCTGTCATTTTGACACCTGTGACTTTGACACCTGTCACTTTGACACCTGTCACTTTGACACCTGTCACTTTGACACTTATCATTTTAAAAATTCCTTCAAGGCATCCATTTTTTTTCTTATTTTGGTCCCATCCTCCTCCCCCTGGCCCCGTCCACTTTAAATCCTCTACCAACAACCCTCAACCCCCACCCCCGCCATGTCACTTTGACAAAGAATTTGCAAAAATATATTAATGATGATAAATTCTGCTGGTACTTTAAAATACTTATTTTAAAATATAATCACACTATTAAACGTTCATGGGGAGGTATCATCATCATCGTCATCATCAGCCCGTGTCAGTCCACTGCTGGACATACGCATTTTCAAAAGCACCAAATTTTATCCAAATCCGTCCAGCCGTTCAAGCGTGAAGGAGCAACAAACACACACACACACAAACTTACAAACTTTCGCATTTATAATATTAGTGTGATTAGTGTGATAATTATACTATTTAATGATCATGGGGAGGTAAACTCACTTTTAAAAGTTAACCTTATTTGTCAAAGTCATATCTCCAACTTCTTAGGCGTTTCTGCTCTCCTGGTACTTTGTGTAGGGGCTGCTGCTCGCACCCTTTATTTGATATGATCGGAGCACCTAACCGGGTCGCGTGATAGTAATAAAAGACGTGCTTGTCTGTTGACGGTTTACTAGGTACTAAATTGATTGATACATTTTGCTTACGTTGCTAATTAATACAATTGTACGGGTGAGCCCGTACATGCTCCCCACGAGAAAAGATTAAAATAAGATTTTTACTTAGTACACTAATTCACAACTGATACCGCGATGTTATTATTGGGGACGTACCCACACTAATACGCGCACTAACACTTTCACTTTGATCTGATACTGGAGGCGCGGGGCGTCGCGCGGGCTCAGGGCCCGGCACGAGCGCAGCCCCTGGCGGCGGCGCGGGCGGCGCTGCTGCTGGTGCGGGGGGCACCACGCGTAGTGTCCACGTGCCGCGCGCGCGCGACCAACACCATATTGCACCTCCCGTGATAGCCAACAAGATGATAATGTATAACACCGTGTAATGGTGTATGTCATGGTATGATATGTTAGATTCAAATGATTCATTTTTCATGATTTTGAGTTCTTTCTCTATGTCTCCTAGTTCTTTATCTTGCTCAGTCTCGAAAGTCTTCAAAACCTCGTGTGGAATAGAGACGTTGATTATATGATTAATTGGCGCTATTACAGGGGAGTATATGTCGCTCTGGATGCTTAATTCGCTAGACGGTAACTGATGTGCTGTTATTTCAAAATCGTCGGTTTTGATAATGCAACCATTTTTTATTGTCACTATACCAGATCGAATCAACTGATGTGTTGTAACTTGATCTCCACACATCACTCTCAATAGACATTGATTACAGCAAAAATAAATGTAGTTGTTCAGGGCATTGCTTTCCAACCAAATGTTTTTGCAAGGACTGATTATAGTTTCACATGCTTGTTCCTTTTTCTGACAGAAATCTTTATCTCCTCCAATTCTATAGGTAGGTTTGCTAATATGACACAGGTACGTATCTGCTACTAAACATGATCTGATGCTGTTTTCCGACAGTGATAGGTAAGTATCTTTTTTCAGATTGATTGCTACGTAGTCTGATATGGGTTTGATATTTATCATGCTGTCTCGCTTTGCTTCAGGTATAGGTATGATCTTAAATATCTCAAATGAATCTCGACTGATTAATGGTATTCACAGTTCAAATATAAGGTAATCCGTTATCATTCGTGCTTTAGTTGTTATAAGTTTGAATATTTTTGATATTCCGGCGTGAATATTTTCAATAGGCAGTTTGACGTCACTTGTAAGATGACTTGAAATAATGCTTAGCTGATTTTGCAGTTGCTTTGGATCGATTAAATATGGATCAAATCGACCGTGATAAATGTCAGTGATTGTGTGTATCAATATTCTTTGTAAATGTTTTAAATTTTGCACTAAATTGCTTGTAAATAATGCTCCCATTGTAATGTCGCTGGATATTTGTAGATCTGATTTCAATAGTGCCACAGTATTTTGTATCTCGTATAGTTTCTGATGAATGATTTTATGCTGCTGGGACATGACACTCTCTCTACTCGCTTTATTATATTGAACTCTACTTCTATTATAGATGTCTGCTTTCTCCATAAAGATGAAATATGCTTTTGATTATCTCGTAACAGAGTGATATCTTTCCCGTACTGTTCCGCGAATCTACTATCGAGTACTCCAAACAGGTAGTTCGCCAGATACCCGACACCGTCGATAAGCCCGCGGCGCCGGCGCTCTCTGCCTGCTCTCGTGCCATCTTGCTGATTAAGGAGCAATTGATTGTTATAATCTAACTCATTAAGCTCGTGCCGTAGTTGCGACTGTATTATATTACATGTGTTATATTTTTTCATTGTTTCGCAGGCTCTATCCAATATTATAATTGATTTGTTGATTGCCGTGATTCCTTCCCAGTAAGGTTGCATTTTGTAGTAAATAACAAGTTTCCACTCGTCGCGAATGATGTTCATGTTTGATATTTTGTCAAAATAAAGATGCTGATTGTCTCTGAAGTTTGTTGCGTTTAAACATTGAGTGCTTGTTATGATGCTCAGAAATAAAATAATAGATGCAAATAATGTTGATAATTTGATGCGAGGGTTTGATAATGTTGGTGATGATGATTGGTTTGTATCAGAAGTTGTTTGCTGCTCCGCTTGTTCGTGTACTGGTAGAATTGATACTTTAGTGACTGGACGTTTCAGTACACCATTTTTTGTTTTCAGTGTCACGACTCTGACGTAAGAATCTGATCCCGGATGTAATTCGATTACTCTCCCCATTAACCACTTTCCTGGCGGTAGATTGGCGCCATGAATGATGACTACGTCATTTAGACTGATATTTTCTTGAGTGCTTCTTATCCTACGTTTTTTGATTGCTGTAACAGAGATATTTCCGGTGAAGTCCGCCCCCGTTTTCGTAAAGGGTTGCAATGGATTACTTCTTGCTTGCGGCAAATCCTCCTCAAATTGCTTCTCATGCTCATGCTTTGTGATTGCTTGCTTTGCTTTGCTTAATTCCTCTGATGATAGGAAACCTTTTTGCTTGCTTTTTGATATAAATCGGTATACCCATGCTAGTATACGCGTGATTTTTTATATAAAGCTGTGCTTGCTTAGTAAATTGCTGATGATGCTTTCTGTTTGCTTTTTTATAATACTAACTTGCTTTTGATTGCTTTGCTTCTTGCTTTCGTCTTCAGTAACGTAAGTTGATCGATTGTCATCTTGACGTGATATGTTTGATAAAAATGTCTTCCACTGTCCGGGGTAGCCATGTAGCCAGCCCAGAACCGCTGTGGAATCACACCAACTGTCTATTTTGATATTGTTAAATAATCTTGCTAAAAACTCCATGACCTTGGTCATGAGCTTCACCAGTAAATGATCACCGCAGACTTCCAGGTGTGGTAATGATATGATTTTGCTTGATTGCTCTATTCTTGATTCGGTTGCGACGAGAGTGACCTTGGCTTGGTTATCTCCGTCGTTTGCCAATTTATTTATTGTCATTATGGTGAGAAACGGTGCTGCTTTGATGCCATGAGTGACTGCTGCCAGTTGATATTCTTGCTGCATTTCATGTAGGTTGTCCCTCCAAACAGTGTTCTGTAACGTCTGATCGTCTAAATTAACCCAAATCTGTTGAAACAATTTTTCAATGTCTGCTGTAAAACCAATCTTGTATTGACTCCATTTCAAGATGAGTGTTTGAAGGTCCTCTAGTAAGTTAGGGTCTTTTTGTATTAGATTATTCAAACTTTTGTCACTTGTCGTTATTGCAAAAGAATTACTTGTGTTCTGTGTAAGTTCCACCGAATGATATTGTAAGTAGCATTCCGGTGTCTGATTACTTGTCGACTGTGATAACTGCAACTGTTCTAACGTTTGATACTTGTTAATAAATGATTTATACTCGTTTGAAATATTTGGGTTTTTTGATAGTTTTTGTTCTTGCTGGATTAACTGAGATATGGTATTGGATGTTGATTGATCGACTTCTTATTCGAAGTTATGTTTGAGAGGAAGTCGGACTTGTTGCTGTCCATCCTCTAAACGTTCCATTGTTGATTGATGAAATTGAAGGCTTTCCAAGTGCTCTGATGAATAGGATGTTTCCTTCTTGGTGATGTCCTCCAATTCCCAAAACTTCCGTATTTCGTCAGTGTTCACCTGAACGACATTACACTGCAAAGTTTTGATACTCCCGCACAAGATCCACCCTAGCCGGGTCTGCTGTGCGATTAATGATGATTGCTCTGATCGGCATATACCTTCTAAAATGATATTTGGATATACATCAGCACCTAACAAAATATCGACTGGACGACTGATGTTAAAATCCGAATCTGCCAGTTGAATATTGTCCAAATAATCCCATGACGTCTTAGAAAAGGAGTAGTTTGGTAAATGCTTGGTAAGGTTTTTCATGATGTATACATCCGTCCCAAATTGATAATTATTGCTCATTGATTTACAGTTGATATTGATAACTCCTTTACAGCTGTTATCCCTTGCTCCTATTCCACTGATAATTCCCTTACACTTCTGTCTAGGTAACGCTAACTGCTGTGCAGCGTTCTCCGTGATCAGAGAAGTCTGCGAGCCCTGATCGATAAGAGCTCTCATGATTTGATAGCTTCCGTCAGCCTTCTGTACCCTGACCATAGCTGTTGATAACAAAATTTCTGGCATTTCTTGTTGCTGTGCCACGTGTGAGTGTACATTATATTGCTGCTTGAAAATAGGACTTTCATTACTTTGAATAGAAAAAGCTTCTTGATTGAACAACTCATGTAGGATTGTATTATGACTCCCGTTGCACTGTCTGCATCGCTTAGTAGAAAAACATGCTTTGCCGTTATGATCATAAAGACAGTTTTGGCATAGGTTATTTATAGATATGCATTGCTTCTTATTTGCAGGCGACATTTCTAAGAATTGGTTGCAGTGAAATATACCGTGGTTGTCAACTTTGCAAACTGGACACTTTTTGTGGGAATGGAATGTATTGTTCGAAGTTGGTTTCAAATTATCTTTGTTGCTGGAATATGATTGCTTTAATTGGAATGGTTTTATGTTGTCATAATTGTATGATGATTTTGTTGCTAGTTGATTTTATTTTTGATTGATGTTTTCTGGCTTCTTTCTGCTAGACTCCATGCTCATAAACTTGCCTTCCAAAAACCCCAAAAAATCAGATAGGACGGGTAATTCTCGAGGCTGCTTTAATGAGGACACATATTCATTGTGCGTCTCGCTGTCTAATTTTTGACATAGAATATGAACCAGAAGCGGGTCCCATGATGAAACTTCTACTCCTAGGTATTTGATAGCGTTCAATGTCTCGTGAATGACATCATGCATGGCTGCTGCATTACTGATAGGTTCAATAAAATGTTGATATGTGATGAAAATATCAATTTTTTATTGTTAAATCTGTGATTGAGAATGTCCCAGCAAATGTTATAATTGTCAGAACTGATATTAAGATGCTGAATAAGGCGTTCGGCTTCACCTTTGACCTTAGACTTTAAAAACTGCATTTTCTGTGCGTTTGATAGAAAACTGTTATTATGGATTGTTTCTGTGAATAGGTCTTTAAAGGATACCCATTGATGGGGGTTCCCGTGGAAAATCGGGATGTCCATATGTGGAGTAGTTTTTTCCCTGTGAACCATTGATCTTAGATTGCTGTTGAGGATTTTCTTGGTATTATTGTATGTCTGCTCATGCTCTGCGATAGTCCTCTCATATTTTTGATAGCTGCCATCTAATATACTGTCTAATTCCCAATGAACTGCATCAATAACTGCCCAGCGAGACTCTAAATTTTTCAAACTATCTTCGAATTCCCATTTTTCTGTGATAATATTTATATTGATGTTTTGAACTGTTCTTGTGAAAGCTTTGAAGTTACTCATTTGCTTTTTGATAAGATCATCTAACTTGCTGTTTACACCCTGCGATTTTGTTGAACTCTCACCGACTGGAAAATCAAAGTTTTTATTTGCTTGAGGAGTTGTAGGTCTGCTACCTGATGTGGTTGCCTGCAATTTCTCCCTTACTGATAAGTATAGATCGTAAGTTTGCTGATAATGGTTGCTAACAAAATATTGATGGCTTTGGTCAGGAAACTTAATTAATTGCACATGATTTGATTGAAACTCCTGCCAATAACCATCTAATGTTTCCATTCTTCTCTTGATATATTCTGCTGTTTTACGCTCCGGACCGTCTTTTTTGAAGTTTAATAAAAGCGAATTTATACCCCCTGCGATTTGATGTTGATTTGCTAAAAGATCTTCCATTTTTATCTTGATAACAAATCGTCAATTGTATATTATGGAAAGGTCTTACTTGTTTTGATTTGCTAAGAGTCTTGGCGGCCAATATCCAGCCCAGAACTGCTCGATGTCCAAGCACTGCTGCTGTGACGAGGACTGATTTTGATAATCCTCCTGGCGGCTGCTACCATACCAAGAGTTGTTGTTGATAAATCCTGGCGCTGATGATGCGCTGAGGAATGATGACGCTGCTTGTCTCGGCGGCGAAAGCCAAGCCAGAGACTGATTTTGATTTTGGTTACTGCTGGTTCCTCAGCGAAACCTTACACGAATCACTATTAATGTTCATTAATCACTCGCGCTGATGGTCTCGCCTTCGGAGGTTCGAAGGACCATGTAGGGGCTGCTGCTCGCACCCTTTATTTGATATGATCGGAGCACCTAACCGGGTCGCGTGATAGTAATAAAAGACGTGCTTGTCTGTTGACGGTTTACTAGGTACTAAATTGATTGATACATTTTGCTTACGTTGCTAATTAATACAATTGTACGGGTGAGCCCGTACACTTTGAAATACTTAAAAAGATATAATAACACTATTTAATGTTCATGGGGAGATATACTTTCTTTTAGTAGCTTTATTTGTCAATGTCATATATCCAACTTCAGGTGTTTCTTTTCTCCTGGTACAAAGAAAACTTTTTTTAACTTAATCACACCATTTAATCTTCATGGGGAGGAATACTCACTTTAAATAAGTTTATATTTCAATATGATGTCTCCAACATCTTAAGTGTTTCTGTTCTCCTGGTACTCAGAAATACTTATTTTAATATAACCACACCATTTAATGTTCATTGGGAGCTAAGTATACTCACTTTTAATAACATTATTTGTCAATTTTATATCTCCAACTTCTTAAGTGCTTATGCTCTCCTGGTACTTGAAATATTTTTTTTCATTATTTTTTTTCGTTTTTTTTTCAAGTTTTATATTAAACTATAATATTTTTTTCTCCTATTTCGAGATAAAGAGTAGCCTATGTGTTAATCCAGGATATAAGCTATCCTGGTACCAAATTTTAACTAAATCCATCCAGCCATTCGAGCGTGAAGGAGCAACAAACACACACACAAACATACAAACTTTCGCATTTATAATATTAGTGTGATGAAGGGTTACCAGGGTGTATCCCTCTAACCTCCACCCCCACCCCCCCCCCCCCCCGACTCCTGTCCCTCGATTCCATAGCTAACCCAGCAAGTTTAATCCTAGAGTTCAAAATATATTCAAAAAGTAAATATAAACGATATAAAATAATTTTACACGTGGCATTCCATCCCCGCACCCCAGCGGGATGGAGATTAGTTTGAATAACGATTATTAGAATTATAACAAACAGGGCACCTCCTGCTGCTTAACGAATTAGATTTATTTTGTTCCTTCCGTGGATAGTAAGTAAAGTGTCAGCGTCACGCAGTCACATCACATCACACCCTATACCACTATTGTAATACGATTGTATCATTGTAATACTGTGCCCTTACATCGAGCTGAGCGCCTCCCCGCGCCGCGCCCGTGCCTCCCCCACGCCTCCCCGCGCCCGCGCCTCGCCGGCGCTCAGTTTTCCCGAAACATGATTTCATTATGTAATTAAAATTATCTTCGTAGAATTAGTTTGGAGAAAGATATTAGTACTATGAATTAGGTACAATAGTAATGCTAGAATGCAATAATATCTATCTATATACTTATAATACAACTGTAACGGGTCCAATTCTGTACATTGAAGATATTTAGATATTTTTTTTGGACGTTGCTCTAGACTCGATACTGAAGCCAAAACTTTTTTTTTAAGATAAGATAAGATAAGAAATAATTTATTCTCACAAACTGTACACAGCAACACATAAATCAACAGATAAACTTAACCAAAAACAAGCAACTAAGCACCTGTGTACAAAGATCGCTGCCATGTACAGTGCTGCCAGAAAAGGTCTCATTCAAAGGTCAAAGGTTTTTCATTTTTGTCTGTCTGTCTGTCTGTCTGTCTGTCTGTCTGTCTGTCTGTCTGTCTGTCTGTCTGTCTGTCTGTCTGTATCTTCGCTAGGCGTCACGCCGAAACTACTGAATGAATTTAAATGAAACTTGGTATGATTTGAGTTCATACTCCGTGGTAGGACATAGGCTACTTTTCATCCCGAAAAATAAAAGGGTTCCCGCAGGATTGGGGTTGAAAGTTATTTCATTAAACACTTACCACTCTGAAACTACTGGACGGATTTTGATGTAACTTGGCAAAGTCATAGTTTATATGATGGGTTAAAATTGAGGATAATTTATCCCGAAAAAATAAAGAGTTCCTGCGGGATAATATCCCAAATTCTGTATATTAAAGATATTTTGTATTTTTTTGGGGCCCTTTCCATATTCAATACTTAAGCCAAAACTGTATTTTTTTTTAATTTTTGTCTTTCTGTCTGTCTGTCCGTCTGTCTATCTGTACCTTGGCAGTGCACCACGCCGAAAATACTTGATGAATTCAAATGAAATTTGGTATGAATTAAGTTAACACTTCGAGGTAGGACATTGGGTACTTTACATCTCGAAAAAATTAAGTGTTCCTGCAGGATAGGGGTGGAAAATTATTTAAAAGAACACTTAGCACGCTGAAATTATTGGACGGATGTTGATGCAACTTGGCACAAACATAGTTTATATGATGGGTTAAAATTGAGGATGCTTTTTATTCCGAAAAAATAAAGGGTTCCTGCGGGATAATGTCCCAAATTCTGTATATTAAAGATATTTTGTAAACATTTTTCGGGGCCTTTCTATATTCAATACTAAAGCCAAAACTGTATTTTTTTAATTTTTGTCTTTCTGTCTGTCTGTCCGTGTGTCTGTCTGTACCTTGGCAGTGCACCACGCCGAAAATACTTAATGAATTGAAATGAAATTTGGTATGAATTAAGTTCACACTTCGAGGTAGGACATTGGGTACTTTACATCTCGAAAAAATTAAGTGTTCGTGCAGGATAGGGGTGGAAAATTATTTAAAAGAACACTTAGCACGCTGAAACTATTGGACGGATGTTGATGCAACTTGGCACAAACATAGTTTATATGATGGGTTAAAATTGAGGATACTTTTTATTCCGAAAAAATAAAGGGTTCCTGCGGGATAATGTCCCAAGTACGACCTCTAGCTTCCATCTAATACTTGATTTTTGATCTTTACTAATTAGTAATCCTGGACTAAGTGTTTCTTTTATCAATTGAGTCATATTTGGCGAAATAGAAATCAATGTGACGTCATCACGACATTGATATTGTAAAGTAGGTAAGTAGATTGGTTGTTTCGCACTACAATTCATGTTTTTTTTTTGGAAGTATTGTTGTAGGTACGAGCTACAAAAATACAAAATGCAAGTTCAAAATAAGATAAAGTACCTATCTATAGGAATGAGTACTTAGGTACGTACCTAACTATTAACTTACCTTGGTCTCTAGAGAGATTCTCTGAGAGTTCCTGAGATTTGTATTTTCCCGCAGAGTATTACAGAGATAGACGAAACCTTCTGTAGTGAGCCCTTGAGCCGATACCGTTGCCTAAAGTAAGTTAACAGATGCGGCTGAATACTTATCTCCGCCTACGTCAAGCTCCTGTCGCTCCCCTTCACGACGGTCAGATCCTACAGCCTCCGAGGCTAACCTCCACGCAAGATACCGTCTCGTTATCATAATAATATTAAAAATCTCAAAATCTCATGAAGCTCTCACGAAAATTTATTTAACGAGTAAGAATACATTGAAAATTTTTGAATTCGTCAAAGTTTACTACCACTAACTTGTCAAAGTGGCAACTGGTACTGCTAAAATGCAAGGAATACTCAAAATCTTTTATCGAATTCGAATACTACCATTTGATAAAACCCGTCCTACTGATTTTAGTTCCTGCGAGTTTCCGCTAGAGGCGCTGCCAGTAAATGTATGGAACTAAACGAAACTACATTTCGTTTACAAAAACTATAAAAAATCGTACTACGAGTATGGGGTTCGGTTGAGAAATGCGACCTGTTGAGGAGTACAGAGATCCGGACTGACATCCGGACATACGAAAGCATTTTTGCCCAAGCTGAAACGGAGACGCTTTGCGCTCGCTCGGTGAATGATATGATTCTCTGAGAATAGTGAAAAATCAATTTCGTTTGGTGCCACCCCGTCAGGCGACACCCAAGTCCAGCGTCTTTATAATTTTTTGATAAAGAAGCTGTAGGCGACTTTCATGTTTTGTCCAAAGGCGAATTGTAGTCGACGAGCACCTCGCTCTTTACGGATTCCCAGACCGTAATGGCCGAGAATTTCATCACTATCTGAATCCTACCTAGCTCCGACTCTTGCGTTGAAGTCGCCAAGGACGATGTTACATGTGCCATGGTTCTCGTCACAGATTTTATTGAGAAGATCGTAAAAAGCTTTGACCTCTTCTTCTGAACGCGATGATGTTGATGCATAGACTTGGATTATTGTGAGAGGTGTATGGGGGTGTGGTATTAGCGTAGGTAAAGAAACCACGTAGGCTGTATTCCCCATATTGTGACGATGTCATACCTCATTCATCATAATCATACTCATTTGATAGTTTGTCTATATTAATTCTAAATTCAAATTCAAATAACATGTTATTCCTACATTGTCATTGAGGCATTGGCCCAACCCGTAGAGAGAGGCCCAACCCAACTCTATGGTGAGGAGTTGCGATTTTGTAAAACAAGATTTCGTGATAATATATTAATAATTGTGCACCTGCATATATAGTACTATGTTTTTATTTTTACCTCACGCCGATTCCTGATGGTGGAATTACTTTAATTGGAAATACCATAGTACCAAATTACTTCCTTACTGTGGGTTTGAAGAAGTGTTCCTTAGAGCTATGTCAGCTATGAGCCTATTATCTTCTATATCTCTTCGATGGCCACCGCTTCATTGCCGTACGGTGCGTGCTTGCGATGTTCATGCTTAAAAGCACAAATGGCCCGCGAGGAGTTAAGACATAAATCTACTACCCATAACGAAGTAAATATATATGTCTATGACCCATAACCAAAAGGATGGCTTGAACCACAAAATTGCTCTGCACCTACTACATACTATTGTGATTAAGGAGTCCTCGGAGGACCTCCGGCCACAATTGGCGCCCTCAACGTGTCCTTACCCTGCTCAGTTCTACCTACCTTCGAGTTCCAGTTTTTTTTGTTGTGTTAAATTAATTTGTGAATCCGTGTACTATTTTTTAAGCAGTGATGCCACAAAATTATAAAAGGCACTAGGCCATCTTGATTTAATTTTGGAAATATTTGGCAAACCCAGAACAGTTTTTTATACTAAAGTGTATTTTATAATTGCATCCCAGTCATTCATGTAAGTAAGACATTTTCATTAACACGTACTTTGTTCCGAATTTCGCTATTGGCCTACCTAGTTCCAAATTACGCTACACTTTGATGCGTTATTGAACTTAATTACACTTCCGCTTTACAAATGTTGGCTATGGAGCCCTTGATTCACCGGGTGGTGCTTTGCTTTAAATTAATATTGGTCACGTATGGAAGAACTTGTAGCTTGCTTGAACGCCGATATAATAATGCACACTGTTTTCTTTTTTTTTTTTAGAAAGGATATGTGCTGTTGGTCTATAACTGACCTCTACAGCGTCACCGGACGGTGGGGCCGGCGCAAAAGCGCTCCGCCGCAATGCGTGACGCAGAAGGCGCACGCCAAAGTTAAGTTTTTGGCCACTTGCTCAAGGGCACCCAGGGAGTACGAACCTCGGCTTGGACAGTTGCCATTGATTACTTGGGGAGTATCGAACTAAACACCCGTCGGTCTCTACCGTTAGGTAGTGATCGAGGGGGCCCTGATGAAATGGCTGGAGCCCTTTAAATGAATTGCATAACTGACCACCGATTCGGAATACACCTTCGAGAAGAATCGGCAAGAAACTCGAAGGCGAATAAAGTCGACATTAATTACGGGACCTTCGACCTCGCATCCGGCGAGGTCGGTGTCTGTGTCTAATTGTGTTGAAATATGGTGAAGATGACGGAGTGGGCGAATCAATCGCTGCCTGCACTGCGGCAGCGATTTCATCGTCCGGATCGCTCAAGATGTCTCTAGGGCGTCTACGAAGGGGCCGTGCGTCTGTTGTCGCGTCTGTCGTGTAGTCAGAGGCATGAACTACTAGAGGGTTGGGGTGATGTGGTGCCACGTCAAAATAGCGGCGAGAGGCATTTTTCATATATTGAACTATCGAGGGAAGCTCGAGATCACTGTGCCTCTGATACCAGGGGGCATCTAATGCACCGCGAACGAATTTATTTTGTAAAATCTGAAGTTTCTCTAGGGAAATGTGGGAGGCGTGAGCAAAAGCTACGGACGAGTATGTCATTGTCGGTCGGACGCAGGTTTTGTAGAGTGTCAACTTATTTCTAAGAGACATTTTACTGTGCCTGCCTAGGAGTAACGCGAGGCGGTATAGGTAGAATGTCGTCCTTTTGTGGATGGCGTGGATGTGATCATTGAAGTTGAGTCGATAGTCAAGGGTGACTCCTAAGTATTTAACTGACTTTTCCCACGGTATGGGTCGGTCATTGATCCTGACTTGTTTAATTGGAAAATAGCGTTTAACCCCGTGAGTGAAACGCATCGCTACGCTCTTCTCGGGATTAATCGTTATTCGCCACATACGGAACCATCCATCGAGCGCTTGGAGCGTTCGTTGGATGTCTCTTTGTAGAATAGTTGGATTCCATCCGGTGGTATAAATCGCGGTGTCGTCCGCAAAGAGAGCGATCTTGGGGATGCGGGGGAAATCGCTTGTGTAAAGCTTGAACAGAAGTGGAGACAGCACGGAGCCCTGAGGGACTCCGGCTCTGATGGGGTGGGGGGATGATCGGTTGCCCCCGACACGATAGCGGAAGCTCCGGCTGGTGAGATAGTCTTGTACTATGAGCACAAAATGATCTGGCAACCCGAGCTGATACAGCTTGTATATCAGCCTGGCGTGCCAGACCTTGTCAAAAGCCTTCGCCACGTCTAGGAAGACGGCCATCGTGGTTTGGGGTTTTGGTTTCCTATTGAAACCCTTAAGGATGTGTTCCGTGATGCGGTGCACTTGCTGAGGGCAAGAATGTCTCGCTCTAAAGCCAAACTGCTCATCCGGTATGAGCTTTTTGATTTTCGCGATGGATCGGATTCGATTCAGAAACCCACTTTGCTCGTAGATCTTCCCCAGAGAGCTGAGGAGACTGATAGGACGGTAGCTGGAAGGCTCAGATGCCTTTTTGCCTGGTTTGTGAAAACCGATGACGTCAGCACTCTTCCAAGCGTCGGGGAAGGAACAATTGCTCAAGGCTGCATTGAAGATGCTGACTAAGAGACAAACTAACGGGACAGAAAAGTGCTTGAGGACCCTGTTGCTGACGCCGTCAGCACCAGGGGCCTTTCGCACTTTGAGGCCCTTGATGATCGAATCAACCTCTGCGGCTTTTACGGGCCCGAGGGGAGGGTCGGTCGGAGGTAGAGAATTTCTACGTTCTAATTCGCGGTCCACCGCGGCGATGTGGACAGGATCAACGTGATCGTTAGCGGAGGTGCACTGGGCTGCGAGGCTCTGCGCCAAGCATTCGGCCTTCTCCTCGTCTTCGAATGCTGGCGGGAGATCGATTCTATTGAGAGGGGGCATTACGGTGATGGTGTCGGATTTAAGCTTTCTCGCCAGCCCCCAGTAGGCCTGGTGGGTTGGCGAGATTTCGGATAATAAGTCTTCCCAACGCTGTGCGCGCAGCTCGCTAATGCGCGTCCTTACCAAACGGTGGTAGTAGCTCAAGGTGGCTTTGCGTTCAGCGTTGGGGAATGCATTGTGGGCTCTAATGGCTGCGTTTCGTGTCGTCATCAGCCTCTTCACGTCCTCAGGTAGGACCCAGCGGCGGATATCTTCTGATGGGACCTCCCTAGAGCACTCACCGATAACGGTGTTAAGGTGGCTGGTGAGGGCATCGATCGAGCGAGCAACGTCATCGGGGGCGATTATGTCGTCAGGGATACGGTCGAGGTCGGGTGAACTGATAGCTTTTAGGGCTTCCCCCAAACGCTTCCAGTCCACTATCGTCTTGGTCGGTGGATGGGAGGATGGGTCTGTCGGGTCGGGGCCTAAGCGCATAACGAAGGGACGGTGGTCAGATTCTAGTTCTTGGAAAACTTCGATTGAGCGGAAACTAAGATTTATATTCTTTAGGAGAGGTATGTCTAGTATGTCGGGTATGGATGTGGGTAAATGGTCGGGATTTTTGGGGTAATGAGTCCACTCCGAGGGTGAGATTATGTCAAAAAACGAGAGATTTGCTAAAATCGAATAGCCTAGTGCCGTTTGTGTTGAGTCTTCTGCACCCCCAGATGGGGTTTTGCTATTGAAGTTGCCAGCCAGAATGACTGCGCTTCCCATGGAGAGGAGTGCCTCTAGATCACTCTTTAGTAAGCTTTTACTGGGGGAGAGGTAGCAGGAGGCTATAACGATTGATTGATGACCGGTCATCGCAAGTTGGCAGCAGGAGGCTTCTAAATTGGTCAGAGTAGGGGTGTCAATCGGTATACAGTGGAGTGAGTTTTTGTAATAAATTAGAGTACCGCCAAATTTGGTGACTCTATCGTTACGATGGACGCGGTAGTTGACCATACCGGGATTGTTGTTACAAGGTTTGAGAAAGGTCTCTTGTATTAACATGATATCGACCTGATGGGTCTTGCAGAACTCGTGCACTGGGACACGCTGTTCTCTTAGGTCGTCAACATTAAAGAACGCTAACACTACGGAGCGGGGTTTAATACGTTTTGGTGTACTATTCATATTGGTTCGTTACTTTTTCCAAAAACTTTTTCCAAATTGGTTTTACACGAACGAAGTTTGGCAGCGAGTACATCCACTTCATTCAAGTCGACCGCATTTAAGTAGCCGAGTACATAAGATAGGTTGTCTTGATCTGCCTTAGGAGGGGGAGGAGTGGGCAAGAGCCCGGGGGGAGGGGGGGGGGGGTTGGGACTTTCGCGCGGGCTTGAGGAGGCCGGTACGGACCGGCGGGCGCGGGTTGCGGTTTTGGGGTGGGCTTGGTCATGGCCAGAGCTCAGGCGTTGACCTGCGGCTGAGGTGCCGGCATGAAGTGCGGTGCCGGCATGAAGTGCGGTGCCGGCATGAAGTGCGGTGCCGGCATGAAGTGCGGTGCCGGCATGAAGTGCGGTGCCGGCATGAAGTGCGGTGCCGGCATGAAGTGCGGTGCCGGCATGAAGTGCGGTGCCGGCATGAAGAGCGGGGCCTGCATGAGAGGCATGGGTGGGAGGCTAGGGACACCTTAGGGGTGTACCTCGGCAAACGTGCTGAGATTGGAGGCTGACTGAAGGTCGCTCGCCGTCCGGGCCCTTTTACGCTCCTTGGAGCCTTTGGCCGCCTTTTTTTTTTGATAGTTCGCGGTGTGTCCTTCGGACTTGCAAAGAACGCAACTGGGTGGGTCGGGAGTGTCGCAGGGGCGGGTACAATCGGATGTGCACACTGTTTATTTGAAAGTATTACTATTTATAGTTTTTGTCAGAAGCGTTCCAAGCTCTTCCATTGGGCGACTAACTACAAACTTTCCATGACGTCATATGAGCCATTGTTCTAAGCGAGAATTTTCCCACGCTCGAGAATAGGTAATCGGGCCGTGAGTGCGAGGGATCCTCCGATCTATCAAGCCTCTCGCACTCGTACAGAAACGGCACCCATACCTGAGATAGGAAACCTATGTCTATTTCAGAATCATCGCATTCCTAAAGTGTGACTCATTGTTAGTCAACAAGCATGACCATTTTAGAAGAGTCCTTCTATCTCGTTCTCGCTTTCGCCGCTGATATAGTCAGTTACCTTTACTTTTGTAGATTTAGTTCAGGTCCGCCCCGCGTTGTAATTTAATACCCTTACAAAGCGGGGCAGTTCCTGAACAGAACCTGTACCATTATCTACAGAGAACTCCAGTGCTCCTCTGTGGCTGCATGACCTGTCACGTGCCATCTTGTATGTTATAGTGGTCATACAAGATGGCACGCGGTTTCTACAACTACGTTCGCCTTTTCCTTAGCCTTCAGTTAATAATATTTCGCTGGCTAACAGGTTGGCCTATCATTCTGCGGATTAGGGCACAATGTTCCTAACACTACAGTCTATCGTTGTGTGTTGTCCTTTATTTGCTACCTATGTGCCCCTTTCCTCCAAGTTCAATAGCGCAACTCAAAATGTTAATGATTCTATACATTTTGTAACTTATATACTTTTGTACTTTTTTGTATTCTGTGGTTATTTATTGCGCTCGTTAACACATTCCCCCCTGTAAAAGGGTTCAACCGATTACACACTCTGTCGGTAGAGCACAATAACTAAACACGAGTTCCAATATCCCATGAGGCGTGATTATGTCCACGACTCTTATCCCGGAGTCGTGTCCATAATGCACTTGTATACTTTACCTCATTTCCTTACAAGGGATTTACATTCAACTAATATTAACTTTTACATCTTAATATTATTACATTTTTATCTATTCTACGTCGTTGTCGGAGCGTAGGTAGATCTCCCGGCACCATCTCGTCCCGAAGACGTCAGCAGGTCCGAGGGTCATCCTCAGCTGTCCCGTACATGTCGGCTTCTTTCAGCCGGACGAGCAGTGTTTCTCGGCGCGATGCTCAGGAGCGGATGAATCGTGCAACGCCAGTCAGACATGACTGGTCGTCGCGCCTCGATATTGAGGCAGTGGCAGGCCTTCAGTCTTCCCCGTCGCCGCAGTCTGTCTGAGTAGCGTACGGGGTCATGCGCTGCCGGTGGGCTCGATGCGAGCGGCGGCTCGTTCGGAGCGGCGGTGTCTGCCCGCGCGGTCGGCGGCAGGCAGAACTCGGCGTGGGCGGCGTCGAGCGCTCTTGTAGAGCTCGGCGCGAGTTGCGGCTCGTTCGGAGTGGCGGTGTCTGCCTGCGCGGTCGGCGGCAGGCAAAACTCGGCGTGGGCGGCGTCGAGCGCTCTTGTAGAGCTCGGCGCGTGTTGCGGCTCGTTTGGAGCGGCGGTGTCTGCCTGTGCGGTCGGCGGCAGGCAGAACTCGGCGTGGTCGGCATCGAACGCTCTTGTAGAGCTTGGCGCGTGTAGCGGCTTATCGGCTTGCAGTGCAGAGATGACGTTCGACGTTGCGTTCTCTGACTGAAGCCTGGTGGCGGTCCGGCGCTCGCGACACCGATCGGCAGTGATTGGCGCGCACGCCGCGACTCGCTTAGCTCGCTCGTGCTTGGTGTGATGTGCGCAGTCCCGTTGCGATGGGACTTCAGCGTACGTTGACACGTTCATCTGCGGGCGCCAAGGAAAAGAGGGACCAAAAAACCGTTCTCTGCTTTTGCCGGGACAGACACGCCTGGCAGTCTCATCAGCCAGGTTCTCCGCGAAAGAAACCCGGCACCAGTTACCTCTCCCAGCAAACTTTTGCACTTGCGATTTGCCCAACTTCATGGCAATCTCCCTTCCCCCCGCAGCATGCTTCCCCTCTGTGCAGTTGTCGGTCTTCACGGCGTCAGAGTGCGACACTTTTAAATCTTCTGCCCTTATTCCCGACAGAGATTTTAAAAGTTCGGGCCCGGTGAGCGAATACGTACCTTGAACCACCGCTTCCGTCAACAGCTGACTATTCCCCGGCTCGATGGGATTCTCTGCCTCCACTTGAGGTAGCTGCCCAGCCGGACTGGTGATGAACTTGTTTCCCGTCCTTACGACGTATTCCTCACCTGCCTGTTGATTCGTCTGACCCGTAAAGGCCTCTGCACTGTCCGTGTCCCGTTCTCGTTCATGTAGTTCGGGAAGCGAGGTTGCCATGTAGTTCACCGACTCTATATCGCAACTGTTGCTTGTGGGCCCATGCAGAACCCAACCGAGCTTAGTGAGAGAGGCGACTGGCTTACCCGATTCCCCCCGGCGAATCTCCTGGCCGACGAGTAGCTCCCAGTTGTCTTGTCCCAACATCAGCAGCGGCTTGGCGCCCCTCATTTCCTCGCAGCCGAGGCCTCGCAGGTGGGCGTTGGTTTCCATGGTCGCTGCTGGCACCGTTTGCGTCCGCAGGTTCATGCGTGGCAGCGTGCGACACTGCACGTGGTGTAGACGACCGTTAGGGCCTTTCAGGGCCACGGTCACAGATCGCGATGTTGTATCTGTAATTTTAAATCCGCGCGCACTGCGCAACACAAGAGGCACTTTAGGTGCGTCAATAATGTGCGAATTAAGTAACGTACTACTGGTTTAGTTAAAAAAAAATTAAACGAACAAAGTGGCAACATAGCCTTAGCAAATAATAATTAATTAATTTTACAAAATTTGGATATTTTATACTAGTTTAATGTAAATTCAGCATTTCCCCACCAGTGCCACATGTCCTACTTAATTAGTGCTGATCTCGTGGTGTGGTATTGTTGACGAAGCTGATTTGGGCGTATTGGGGTTCCTTAACTCCTCCCTCTCCAAGAGAGAAATTATGGAAATTATCGTGACAGAGTCGACTTCGGAGAATTTCGACAAATTAACTTATGGTGAAATTTGTGCATTATTATAACAGTTCCTACAATTGACACAAAAATATAAAGGCAGACAGTCCACACGCTAATTTTAAAAGTTACTATGTTTTGTTCTAAATTTTCACTATCACTATAACTTAGTTTTGCACTTTGTTGTACTTCTTTTATATCAGTAAAGTCCACGTTTCGTAAGTCCATTTTCTTGGTCCTGGTTTCGATTGGAACTGTAGCTCTGGTATCTGAATAACTGGAAGTTGAAGACCGGAATCCGTCGTGTTTGTACTGGCATTTATAATTATCTCTTCTATTTGTATTTCACACTGTAGACTCGGTGTTAAAATGTACATTCCTTGAATGTTATGTTTGTGAACTTCGTTGTTGCAATTTTCCGTTAGTACTAGGTTTTCTTCGGAATAGATTAACCAATTGTTGTTGTTCACCTTCTGTTACCAATTAAGTAACGTACTTCTGGTTTAGTTAAAAAAAAAAAACTTTATTTAAACGAACAGAGTGGCAACATATCCTTGTAGACCTCTCAGGACGTTATCCATTGCTCGTTGAAAGGTGGCAGGTGCCGTTTTCAATCCAAATGGCATCCTATTGAATTGATAATGTCCTGCTGGAGTACAGAAGGCTGTTTTAGCTCTGTCTGCTTTCTGTACCTTGATTTGATGGTACCCACTAGCTAAATCAAGGGTTGTAAAGTAGGTACTTTTCCCTAGCATATCAAATAAATCGTTTATGTTAGGTAACGGGTACTTAATCTACGACCATTCTCCATTTTTGTTGTCCTGATGCGTCCATTTTTTTGGAACTAAATGCACGGGGGCACTCCATGGAGAATGTGATTCATGGATGATGTTATCTTTTAGCATATTTTCTACTTGATTCCTGATTTCTTTCGCTTGTACGGGAGGTAATCTATACGGTTTAATATTTATAGGATCCTCATTTTTTGTTCTGATAACGTGTTTTACCTGATTAGTAAATGACAATGGAATATTTTCACAGTAAAATATATCCTTATACTCCTTACAAATCTCTTCGATAGCTTTACGCTCTTCCTGGTTCATGTGATCAAATCTTAATTTTGATAAATTTTGTGTGAGTAAACTATCTAATTCTCTATCGCTTTCAGTAAAATTGACATTAACAGATTGGATCTGAGAGTACGGTTCTACTCTAAAAGGTGCTGTTACTTCTAAATGTCTATGCTTGTTCGTATAATTTTGAATAACTGTGCAAGCATAACCATTTATACATGAAACTATTGCGGCGGGCATTCTAATCCCTTCCGTAAATTCCTTAAATTGTAATATAGCTATTCCATCTAATAAATTAACTGGAAGTTTCACTCTAAGTTCGCTACGAGGAGGTAAACTGTATACTTCTCTCGTGGGCGGTGAATATATTATTGGAATATTTGTATGTTTTAAATGTAGTACTTAATGTTCCATATTAATTTTTGCCTGTAACTGCTTAAGCAAATCGCTACCTATCAACCCATCGTACCTATCATCCACATTATAAACATAAAATTTATGAAAATGGTTATTCTTAAAAGATATCGATAAAGGAATTAATGCCGTTTCGTTATGCACACTTGATGCGTGAGTGCTAACAACTTCAAATGGTTCATGCCGTATATAACTTTTAAAATACTTATTTGCAATATGCGGACTGATAAACGATCTGACACTACCTGTATCTATCATGAAAACTGCATTTAACTCTGGTATAATAATGTGAGGCAGATTTAAACGCTTAATTTTTATTTTTTCTCTAGGATGGAGGCCATCATGAAAAAAATTTCCGCCCTCTGATCATTATCACAAAATTGTACGTTATCCACGTTATTTAAATCATCATTAAATTGATCGGTATAATTAATACGTCGTGAGCTGGCCGTGCGCATTGTGACATCAGTATTCGAACCTGAAGTTGCTGGCGCAGCAGAATGTGCCACGTGTGGTTCATTAGCCGCGTAATGCTGACTGCGTTGTGACGGAAACTGTGACCTAGTTACTTGCTGCCGCGGACTATTGTTTTGATTACTATAGTTATTAAATTGCCTCGAATTTCTAGATTGAAACGAACTGTTCGGCGTAAATGAATGATTTGTCGTGTTATTAGGTAAAGGTGTATTCATAGTACTTTGATAATGTTGTCTTTGGTTAACGAAATTACCTGAGAATTTGGGTGTAGTTGGGAACTTATTAAAATTACGGCGTTCGAAACTACTTTTCGAATCATACACTAACTGGAAGTTCTGTTCTTCTAACACTACCTTTAGAGCGTCTTCTAAGGTGGACACGTTACGTAAACGCACTAATCTTACTAAATATTGCGGTAGATTATAAAGAAAGACTTTAAAAGCGCTGTTGTTGTAAATGTGTTGTTTTGCCAGGCGTAAGGATTCATCAGAAATATTCCCTGATATCTTGGAAAATGATACACTTCTCATATGCTGTAATTTATGACAAAATTCTAAATAACTTTCGCCCCTGTTCATTTTCGCGGATTCCAGTTCCATTGCTAAACAGTCTTCGGTGCGCGGGTCACCAAATTGCTGGTTCAATAATGTTTCTAAATCGTCCCATGATCCTATCGTATCCCTTTCACCTATTAAGCTAGCTGCTTCCTCGGCTAGTCTACTTGTTATTACGTGGAACAAATATTCGTTTTGCGCTGCGTCCCCTTTATACTTTGATAACACATATTTACTCTTTTTTATAAATAATGGTAGTACCCTAGCATCGCCGTTAAATATCGGGATTAAGCTAACTATTTCCTGTGGTACCCGGGTAATGCCTTCCATTGTAACTATACGTAATTAAAGATAAAGAGATAAAGACTTTATGTAATAACAACTATATCTATGATCTTATCACTGTGCTATTAGGCGTTTTCCAATCCTAACTAATACACACAACATAAAATCAATACAAGGTGGATAAGAGAGTTCAGAGGAAGGTGAAAAGATTTACTCACAATTCCATTGTACTTCTCATGTCCTTTGAATTACTATTTAGCCTTTGTTGGTCCTCCGTTATTGTCCAGTGTGGGTCCTTAATAAATTTGTTTGTTCGTTGATCCTTGCCAAACCGTAGAAACGGACGTCAATTGCTTCAGTTAATGTTGAAACCGCAACGAATTGCTGCAAGGATCCTGTCCTCAGCGCCAATTAAGTAACGTACTACTGGTTTAGCTAAAAACAAAAAACATAATTTAAACGAACAGAGTGGCAACATAGCCTTGGCAAATAATAATTATTTAATTTTACAAAATTTGGATCTTATATACTAGTTTAATGTAAATTCAGCATTTCCCCACCAGTGCCACATGTCTTACTTAATTAGTGCTGATCTCGTGGTGTGGTATTGTTGACGAAGCTGATTTGGGCGTAATGGGGTTCATTAACTCGCGTGAGTGAAGCGTCTATGAGCGAAACATCAAGCGTCTAACAGTGCAATACACTTGACATTGTCTTGTTTCACGCTGTTAATGCATTTGATTTTAACCGGAATCATCTTTAGTAAGGCCTTCGCGTGGCTTTCAGTAACGTTCGCGACACATTCCGTTTCATAAACTTTTTGTTAAAGTGAAGCAATATGTTGTGATTACGGTCGCACTTTTTACACTTTATAGCGCGGCAGAAGTTACGCGAATGTCCCGTTTTCAAACACTTGAAACATAAATCTTTTTCTTTTATGAAGTCCGATCTTCAATTCAAATTCAAATTCAAATTATATATATTTTTAAGAATATTGTGTTAATAAGATGTTCATGGTTAGTAAAGTGCAATATTCTACCGTTTCCGGTGTACAAAGTATTATGCATGCAGGCCATTTAGGTAAGTTCTATAAATTATATAAAATTATGAAGTGATTTTTCACGATGATCAAAATTTACTTTAAAATTAAATTAATAAAATAAAACAGTTACAATTATTAAAATGACAAAACATAAAATTAATACTAAAAGAAACATGTCAAAAAAACCTCATTAATAATATAAAACAAACAATTGAATGTCAAAAATATACCTATTTGAATCGTTATGATCCTTACAAAATTGTCATATTAGGACTTGATTTAAAAAATATTATAGTTACCTAATTATAATAAATTATTGTCTTACAATTCTATTTGCCCTCCAAAAATTCAGTGACGGTGTAAAAACACTTAGATAAAAGGTAATTCATAAGTTTGGTTTTAAACATTTGAAGGGTTAACTCTTTATAGCTGACAGCCAGCTTATTATAAACTCTAATTGCCATGCAATACACATTGTCACTAAATACTTTTAACCGTTGTTTTGGGACATGCAACTTAAATTTTAACCGGTTATTT